>JAZKJV010002293.1:600000-1144014 GCA_037367405.1 Ottelia alismoides | reverse complement strand
TCGATACTCTCTCAACCGACTGTCCCGCACAGAAGAGTCGGTAATCAGTCGAGATGAGCACCGGAGGGCTTTACCTAGTGTTCGGGTCACTCTCTCGCACAATCAAACCAGACAATGAGGGGGTTACTCTCCCCAAGACAAATTTTTAATGTGAGTGTCTTTTAGGGTCAATAGTGTTATCCAGTCCCAATTTTTATTGTTTTTCTTTTTAATTTTTTTCAAAATACATACAAGCGGCCTAACGGTTTTTCCGATTCTCCTGATGATTAAGCCAAAAACAGAGGGAGAAGACGAAAAAGCCGATGCGCGAGAAAATCAATGATGCATGCAGAGAAAGAAATGCGTACCTTGTCTCCAGCACTCTACATGCAAGTGATCCGCGCAGAATTTAAGTATAGAATTAAACTACCTAAATGATGCAACGAGGAAAAACCGAGTCCTAGCTGAGCAATTTCTATTGATCGTGAAGAACAATAGTTAGCCAACCGAATCGAGTCCGGAGTCCGATCTTGGGAGTCACTCGGTGCCCGCCACAACGGGTCCTGCCAGCGCTGTATGTGACTCCTCACGGCACGTGGTCTCAAATCCAATTAAACTAACTTTTTCAGTGAATTTTATCAAGGTCCAATTACGTTCTATAGGAACAGATATTTCTATTAAGTGTTGGGCCTTAGATATCTACGTCACAATCAACCAAAAATTCCTAAATCTAGGGGCTCGAGAAAACCGCGTAAACACCGGAAAAGGCAGCTAGCTATCAAAACCACGATAAAAGCCGCGAAAATCCGAATGGGTCCCCCGAGCACACCGGTGCTCGGCGAAACAGACCCGCTAAGTTACAAGTGTCCACAGTTCAAAGTCTAAATTATTACAACAAATTTGTTCTCTCTCTCTCTCTAAATAGAAAATTTCTTCTTCTCTCTCTTCCTCCTGCTCTTCTTCCCGTGCGGGTCCTCAAAAAGTGTATTCCAAGTTCTCCACGCAGTACCTCGCACAAAAAAAATCAGAAAGAGAGAGTGTAAGAAAACAGTTATAATGTAGAGAGATAATAAAAAAAATGACTACAAAGCCGTGCTCCCCGGCAACGGCGCCATTCTGATGACCGACGGATCGCGAGAGATTAAGGGAGATAAATAACAGGTCGTTGCGACCTCAATCCCTCGAAAATCGATCAACAAGAAAAATCAATCACTCAAATAAGATAAAACAAGCAAGCACACAATAGAGCGATCTAGCTATAGGATTAACCTGGTATAGCTCCCAGGGTCGAACTCAAGGAGCACAGATTGGCCTTACGGCCTACGATGTAGTCAGAAATCCAAGGGAATCTTTTTTATGGTTTTTATTTTGTTTTTATATTTTTTAGATTTTTTAAAAGATGAGAAAATGAGAGAAAGTAAATACAAGGCAACTTCAACAATTTATACAACACACAAAAATGAAGCAAAATTCCAGAAAATTGGTTTTTAGGTTTTTTCAAGTTTTTTACTGTTTTTGGTGAATTTTTGGAAATTTTCTAATGGGTAAATTATTTATTAAAAATCAAACAATGCGACAAAAATAGGGTACTGTCCAGCAAGGCTTAAGACCCAAAAATAAAATACTCTTGGATCTCAAAAAGCCCTAAAGGTAATTTTCCTATAATCTACAAAGAATAAGGAAAATTTAGGCACCCTAATTATGGTTTTTGGATTTTTAATTTAATTATTACAATTTTTATGAGTTTTTAGGGGTTTTTCAATTTTTAGGGTTTTTAAGTAATGAAAAATAGCCAAAATTGGCTAGAAAATCAAACAACCAGTAAACAACAATATCTCATTTTTTTAGAATTTTTAAAGGTGATTTTATATTTTTTTGGTATTTTTAAAGTCAAACAGTAGCAAAAATATGTGTTTTTGAATTTTTAAAAATAATAAATGACATCAAAAATGTCCCCAAAAATCATAGAAATTCCTACACCATGGCCGGAGCCATGTGTCAAAATCTCATTGGATTTGGAGGTCGTTTGATATTTTATTCAAAAAGAACAAGGGGGCACTGTGCACAGGGACCTATGTGCAAATACCCAAAAGTTCTGGGGTCCTGGTGCAAAATACCCAGCAAGTCACGCGCTTCGCGCGTGGCTGGGGCACACAGGGACTGATTTGTAACAAAAACCAAGTCCTAGGGGTTTTTGATAACCGTATCAAAACCCCAGGGGCAAGGTTGCAAAAAGCCCAAGAAATAACGCACATGCACAATAAACAACACTCACAGGGGCATATTTGCAATTAAACAAAACTTTTCATTCAATGAATAACATCCAGAACTACAAGGGGTCTTACGCAAATATCCCAAAGTAACACGTGACGAAGCACGTGGTTCGCTACTGGCAGGGGTATAAGTGCAAATAAAATAAGTACGAGGTCCTTAGTGCAAATATCCCAGAAAATAAACAACTGAAATTAAGAATTACAGGACTAAAAAGAAATAAAACAAACAGAGGGGCCTAAAAGAAATTTACCCCTTTTATTATTATCGACGGCCTGATGTGTGACGCGTGGCAGATCGGACGGTGGAGAACAAACGCGCCTTTGACTCTGGAAGGGCTGGCCTGATCCGACGGCGGGTGTATGTCCACGTGGATGATCGGACGACGGTGGATCAACGTGGTTCTTCGAAGGAGGCTCGGCTCAGATCGGATGGTCGAGAGAGGTCCACGTGGATGATCAAGCGGTACTGGGCTACTGCGTCTCTCTCCTCGGCTGCGACGGTCCGGATGAGATCCTCAGATGGATCGACGGCTGCTGCTCCTCTACAGATCGACGGCTAGGATTAGAACTGGAGCGAGGGCTTCATCGGACGGCTCTGGAAGGTGGAGGAAGAACTGATGGCCGGCGAAGTTCGCCGGCCTCCTGCGTGCACTCCGATCCTCCTCAGCTGCTGCTAATGGTCTGAACACGTTCCTGGTGGTTGCCCGCAGCTGACGGTGACGGCCAATGGCCCAACCGAACCCTGAAGGGGTTCCGGCGAGGCCTAGTGGCTCGAAGCTCCTGGCTGAACGATGAAGGAGGCTCAGACACCCCCTTTGGACCTGCAAAGTGGTCAAGAAGCTTCGCGGGTCGAGGGCAAAGTGCCTCGACCCGGTTAGGTGGCGTGAAGATGATCGGTGCGGTGGGGCGGAAGAGCTCCGGCGAGGCGACGGCGGTGGAGCTCGACTCCCAGATCCTGTGCGATCTGGGTTGAGTGAGTGGGCGTAGAAGGTGCGCGGGGTTACGGCGGAGGTGATGATCGGGTCGGATGGTCGAAACGTAGCGCGAGATGGTCGGAATCGGAGATATGCGTCGGTGGTGTGAATTGGGCGAAATCCTAAATTAGAAGAAATTAGAGGGAACTAAGGCTACCTGGTGGATGCTGGAGACTGTGCTGGAGCTGGTCTTGCTCCTGGTCGTAGCTTCGAAGGGCGTCAAGGCCTGAAGCTCGATGCTCAACGCCGGCGGCGGAGCAAGGACGGCGAAGTACGCCGGATCAAAGGATACGCCTCCTCACCTCACTGCAACAAGGGCTGACGCTCGCTGTCACTCTTGCGGAGCCTATGGAGGTCACGGGGAAGAAGGAGAGGGTCCAAAGATGGGGCGCGGAGGCGGCGGAGATGATGGTTATATAGAGTGACAGGGGCGTTTAGGGTTGAGGGCTGACAGCAAAGGAAGGCGTGGATTTGATGGCGAAGGATCCGGCGAGGGAGAGGGATGAATGGCGAAGAATCCGGGCTCGAGATATGCGCGGGGGACAGCCTGGATGCGCGTGGGAAAATCGGCGAAGGAGGCGCGGCGCGCGACGGCCAGAATAGGAAGGAGTCCGCGGGGGAGTTGACTGGGGTCAACAGTCCCCCGTGGACCAATCAGGAGCGGCCACGTGTGCTTGGTTTTTATTTATTTATTTAAGGCAGAAATAGGTCGAATTAAATAAAACTCAAAACATGAAATATTTTTCTTTTATTTTTTTCTATTTTTTGGTGATTTTTAATTAATTTTTGGAAATAAAAATAGGGTAGCTATATATATAGGTATATGTACACTATATGGGTTTTTATTTTTGATTTTTTTTATTTGATTTTTTTTTATTTGTTATTTTTATGTATTTTTATGCTCATTTTGTATTTTATTTATTTACACCATAAAATATGGAATAAAAGAATATTTTTATTTTATTTTTATCACATATATATAAGGGTGAAATAAATGGTTGAATACATTTATACACATGGTATTTATACAATGTATTTTTGTATTTTTAATTTTGTGATTTTTATTTGATTTTTGTTTTGTTTCTTGTTATTTATTTTATTTACAAAATATAACATAGAATATTTACAAAAAGTTTAGAAAATAATTGAATTTATTTATAGGGTTAAATAAATACAAAGGTGTGGTTCATGTACATGGTGAAGGAAGGGTATTTTTGATCTTTTTGTTTTTTTTTTTCATCTTTTTATTTTGTTTTTAATAGTTTCTAAATATACATATAATATGTACAAGCATATTTTTGGGTGAGGAAAATATATAGTTTTATTTATTTGCAAATATACACACATGAGCTCCTATCTCCCTCTACTTTGGCTTTTATGCGGTCAGGCCCATGCTGAGCCCTCCCTTGGGTTAGGTTGCTCAATATTTATTCTAAATATTTCCCTCTTTTTCTTTTTGCTCTTTATTCTTTTATTTTGTGCACAAAAACATGCTAATTATAGGATTTTACACAATGCATGCTTTTGGTAATTATTTGTATTTACACATATCTACATGTATTTGCAAAGGTTTTTGTAGCTAAAATAATAGAATAAAGAGTGATGAATGGGTATTCATCATCGTGTAGCAATCTCCTCTCCAGACTCGCTAATCACTGTAGTGATGCCCGTCTTCTTGGGCACCACATGCAAAAGGCTGATCCACTTGGAGTCGGAGATGGGATAGATAAAATCGGCGCTCCACCATTTCGAAATTTCCTTCATGACAACCTCTCTCAGATTTGGGTTCAGCCGCCGCTGGAACTCACGCGACGGCTTCGCCTCATCCTCGAGATAGATATGGTGGGAGCACAGGGCCGGACTAATCCCATGGAGATCTGCTATGCTCCATCCTATTGCCTTGCAGTTCTTTTCAAGAACCCCCATCAGACGGGATTCCTGCTCTCCAGTCAAATCGGATGAGATAATGACTGGTGATGGCACGAGAATCACGCGGTCGAGATAGGATAAATAATATGCCAACGTGTCGTCGTTCTCAACCGCACGATTCGGTCAACGGAAAAATTTGTAAACCACTCAGAAAATATAAATCAATGAAACAAATGTGTAAGCGGTCTTTCGCTATTCTTTTTACCTGGTATAGCGACCAGGGTCGAACACAAGGAGCACGGGTTGGCCAAGAGGCCTACGATGTAGTCAGAAATCCGAGAGAATGCTTTTTAGTGGTTTTTAATTGTTTTTAATTTTTTTTTTGGATTTTTAATATGTAGAGAAAATAAGAAAACACAAGAACAAGCACACTTGAGCTATTTATTTAAAGCATCAAGAATCAAGCAAAAATTCAAGAAAAATTGTTTTTATGTTTTTTAGGTTTTTAAGTGTTTTTGGTGAATTTTTGAGATATTTATAAAGTGTATTTTATTTTCTAAAAATCGAACAGTACTAAAAAGATAAGGTACTGTCCAGCAAGGCCCAAAACCCAAAGATAAAATATCTAAGGATCTCAAAGGGACCTGGAGGTAATTTTCCTGTATACTAGAGAAAACAAGGAAAATTTGAGCACCAAAATTATTGTTTTTGGGTTTTTAAATTATTTATTATTTTTATGAGTTTTGAGGTGTTTTTAGATTTTTAGGGTTTTTACTCAATGAAAAATAGCCAAAATTGGCTAGAAAATCAAGGAACACAAAATAAACAGTAACTAATTTTTATGGAATTTTTAAAAGGGTTTTGATATTTTTTTGGGGTTTTTGACTCTAAACAGTAGCAAAAATAAGGGTTTTTGAATTTTTAAAAATAGCAAATGAAATCAAAAATGTCCTCAAAAATTCACAAAAATTCTACACCATGGCAGGAGCCATGTGTCAAATTTTCATCGAATTTGGAGGTGATTTGATATTTTATTCAAAAATAAAGGAGGGGCACTGTGCACAGGGACCAAAGTGCAAATACCCAAAGTTCTGGGGGGTCTGGTGCAAAATACCCAGCAAAACACGTGCCAAGCACGTGCCTGGGGCACTCAGGGACCTATATGTAAGAAAAACAAGTCCGAGGACCTTTTGGTAACTCGTACCAAAAAGTCCAGGGGTTGTTATGCAAATAACCCACTAAAAGACGCACATGCGGAAATAAAATGCTCACAGGGGCATAAATGCAATTATCAAAAATATTTCATTCATTCATAAACAACCAGAACTACAGGGATAAAGTTGCAAATACACCAAATACACACGTGACGACGCACGTGGCTCACACAAACAGGGGCATAAATGCAAATAAGCTAAAAGATGAGGTCCAATGTGCAATTAACCCTACGTAAATAAAACTCCTAAAATATTCACAGGACTGACACGTAAAACAGAAACTACGAGGGGGCCTAAGGTAAATTACCCCTTTATTAAGTCGACGGCTGGATGGTGGACGCGTGGCGGATCTGACGGCTCTGGTCTCAGGCGCCTCTTTGCTCTTCCGCACGTGGGCCGATCGACGGCGCAGAGGAGGGCACGTGGAAGATCGGACGGATCAGGTGTTGTTGCCTCTCTCCTCTGCGCTAACGGTCCGGATCGCTCCTCTGGATGATCGGACGGTGGTGGCTCCTCGATAGATGGACGGTCACGATGAAAACTGGAGCGGAGGGCGATCGAACGGTGGGGGAAGACCCTCGAAGAACAGGTGGCCGGCGAGGTTCGCCGGCCTCGTGCGCGTGCTGTGGGCCTCCTCAGCTGCCTCTGATGATCGAAGAAGGTCGGCGATGACGTCCCGCAGCTGGTGGTAGCCTCCGATGGCCCAACCGAGCCCTGGAGGGGCTCCGGCGAGGTCGACGGAGGAGAGCTCCTGGCCTGGGTGTGAGGGGGCCTCAGATGGCCTCCTCTTGACCTGCAAAACAGCTCAAGAGCTTCGCGGGTCGAGGGCAAAGTGCCTCGACCCGAAGAAGCGGCGTGAGGGTGGACGGTGCATCGGGGTGAGCGAGCTCCGGCGAGCGGAGGACGGTGGAGCTCGAACCCCAGCTCCTGTGCGAGCTGGGTTGAACGAGGGGGCGGAGAATGTGCGCGGAGGAACATCGATGGTGACTGGGTGTTCCGATGATCGACAGGATACGCGATATGGTCGGAATCAAAGGAAATCGGCGGAGCTTCGTTTTGGGGGAAACAAGAAATTAAGCGAAATAAGGAAGCTCTTAGGTTACCTGGGTGGAGTGGAAGACTGTGCTGGAGCTTGGCTAGCTCCTGGTCGTAGCCTCAAGGGTCGTCTTGGCACGAGGCTCGGTGCTCACGCTGGTGGCGGAGCAGCGGCGGCGAAGAACGCCGGATCAGTGGTTTCGCCTCCTCGCCTCGCTGCAACAGGGGCGATTGCTTGCTGTCACTCTCGCGGTGCCTCTGGAGTTCACTGGGAAGAAGGGGAAGAGCCAAAGATGGGGCGCGGAGGCGGCGGAGGTGGTTCTATATATAGCTGCAGGATCGATTAGGGTTGGGAGGCGACGGCTATGGAATGCGTGGATCTCACGGCGAAGGATCTGGCGAGGATGTCGGATGATCGGCGAAGGATCCGGGCGCGGGGTTTGCGTGGGCGACAGGCTGGAGGCGCGTGGAAAAAATGGCGAAGACAGGGCGGCGCGGGTTTTCTCAAAAAGGAAAGAGTCCGCGGGGGAGTTGACCGGGGTCAACAATCCCCCGTGGACCAATCAGGAGCTGCCATTTATTAAATTTTTTGTTTATTTATTTTAAGGTAGAAAATGGCCGAATTAAGAAAAACTTAAAACATGAAATATTTTTCTTTTATTTTTTTCTATTTTTTGGTGATTTTTAATTAATTTTTGGAAATAAAAATGAGGTATTTACATTATATAGGTATATGTACAATATGGAGGCTTTTGATTTTTGATTTTTAATTATTATTTTTATACAATTTTTATTCCCCTTTTATATTTTATTTATTTATAGAATAAAATGAGGAATAAAAGGATATTTTTATTTTATTTTTATTGTTTATATACATAGGTGAAATAAATAGATATATACAACTGTGTACATGGCATATGTACAATATATTTTTGTATTTTTAATTTTGTTGTTTTTATTTGATTTTTGTTTTGTTTCTTTTTATTTATTTTATTTACAAAATCTACCATAGAATATTCACAAAAAGTTTTGAAAATAAATACATTTATTTATAGGGTTAAATAAATAAAGAATGATGGTCTATGCACATGGTGGAGGGATATTTTTGCATTTTTGATTTTTTAGATTTTTATTTTGTTTTTAATAGCTTCTAAATATATACAAATATTTACAAGAATATTTTTGGTTGAGGAAAATATAATTTTATTTATTTACATAGATATCTACACATGAGCTCCTATCTCTCTCTACTGTGGCTTTTATGCGGTCAGGCCCATGCTGAGCCTTCCCTTGGGTTAGGTTGCTCAATATTTATTCTAAATATTTCCCTCTTTTTCTTTTTGATCTTTATTCTTTTATTTTTGCACAAAAACATGCTAATTATAAGTATTTACACAATGCATGCTTTTGGTAATTATTGATATTTACACATATCTACATGTATTTGCAAGGGTTTTTGTAGCTAAAATATAAGAATAAAGAGTGATGAATGGGTATTCATCACCCCCCTATACTTAACTTTGCTAGTCCCTTAGCAAACACTTATTTGAAAAAGAAGTGGAAAAGAAAGAAAAAGAAAAAGAAAAAGAGGATGTACATGGATCAAGGTTGAATTATTAAACTTTCCTTCATTAAATTGAAATATGGAGCTCGATTAGATCTTTGGGTTATTAATGTGTCGGAACCTTATTTGGACTTAAGCTTAAAACTCAACAGCCTCTAAGTTCCACCAATCTATGGGCAAGACTCCTCAATAAACCAGATCAGAACAAGTCTACATACACAAACTCTAATGACCATGAATCTTTCCATGCGGTGTAAGTGATATGTGGCTCCCCACCTCAGAAGTAATAAAGAAACAACCTCCCTCAACCTGGTAACTCTAATGCCTCGGTCTAGCAACTCTTTCCTCGAGAAGCGGGGTATTCCCTTCTAAGTTCAAGTGCAACCGACTCAAGAAGAGGGGGTAGAAGTATAGAGTTTTGGAAGCTTAGCCAGTGTAGCTAAGTCTCCCGCTGCAAGCTTCATGAGATGTAACATGGATACCATAAGCTTTGCTTTATTTGACTATATACACTCCGGTGGGGTTATTAAATTTTCAATCCGACCCACCACTTTTTTGGAGTTCTTTTTGCATTTTTGCATTTTTTTTCAAGGATTTCTGTACAGCATATCTACATGGTGCAGCATATAAGAAATTTCCCCTTGAGCCAGTAGACTATCCCTCTTTTGAAGCTTTATTGCAACCCACAGCTTCTGTCTTTAGCCTTCATCACCACTAGACCAAGTTGAGGCGCACTTCCTTCACTAGAAGAAGAAGAGAGGTTCCGCCTAGAAGTACTACCCTCATATGCTACCCCAAGCCAAAGGAAACTGCCTCCTCACCACCTCATCCGTGGAGAGCCATGTGTAAGTGCAGGTGCAAGTCAAACCATTGTCTCTAAGAGTCATGCGTGTGTTGTTAAGTGCTCTACTTAGGCTCATCAAGATGATATATGCTCATAGCCTAGTGGACTTAAAGAATTAAGTCCTTATGGACCTGAAAAGCCTTAACCCTAAGTCCTATAAGGTTCCTCTTAAAGTTAAGTGGATTAAGATCTTATTCAAGCTCCATTTCTCAATTTAATTCCAGGCTTAGTTTAAATGTCAACTCTCATCCAAGAAAAACTATATACATATATGTACACAAGATGCTATTTACAAATATTTTACAATCATGCAAATTTTTTTTTTTTGAAATCATGGATGAATGATGCATGAGGTGCAAGTTTTGCAAAAAGATGTTTACAAACATTTACACAAGATTTTTGCAAACTTTTGATTTTCAAAACATTTTGGAAAAATTTTGTACTATATACATAATTTTGATACAAAAATATTTACACAAGCTTTACACAAAAGATTTTTGAAATCATTTTTACAAAAATACTTTGTACACTAGCTATGTATGTGCAAGATAAAAGAGGTTTATGTACATGAAAAATTTTTAAATTTTTGTGATTTTTAGCCATTTTATTTATTAACACACTCACACAAAGTACGAGTTATGGCTAAAGTATATATGAAATATATACACCCCCCCTATACTTAGCTCGAACGATGTCCTCAGAGTGATCAAGAGCGATGAAGAAGACATAACTCGTGCTTAGTAAAAGGGAAGTGAAAAGGAATGGCTAGGTACAGAAACGAATAAATGAATAGAATGAGAGGGACTCGGTGGTTTCCCCCTATACTTAGGATTAACTAATCCTAAGTATAGTACGCTGTACATGAAGGGAAATCCGAGTGAAGAATATACAGTCTGCCCCCCCTATACTTAGGGTAAAATATCCCTAAGTATAGGCAGCAAAAACAGGAGCAGAAAGAATGAAAAGAATACTCGCAGGTCCGACAATCCCCCCTATACTTAGGGTAAAGTACACCCTAAGTATAGCATAATCACAGGATGAGAAAAGGGATGTGGGACTAAAGAATAGAATGATATGGACAACTGGATCTATACAGGCAGAGGAACAGTGAAAATCAGGCGTGAGATGCAAAAGATGTGAGTCAAGAGACCACATCTCACGCAAAATGAATCGGGGCAACAATAACGTCCCGCGGCTCATGATCTAGAAATGGCTTGAGCTGCTGGCCGTTCACTCGAAAGGTACTCTCAGAAGATAACTCAGATATATCAATGCTACCGTTATCGTGTACCTTCCTGACCAAGTAAGGTCCCTTCCATTTGCTCTGTAGCTTCCCTGGAAATAATCGTAGCCTTGCATCAAACAACCATACTCTCTGTCCAATCTCAAAATGCTTGTGGCTGATATGAGAATCATGCCACTCCTTCACTTTCTCCTTATAATGTAGGCTGTTTGAGAAAGCTGTATCTCTAAGCTCTTCCAAGGCGGCTAACTCTGCCCTCCTCTGGTCTCCTACACCATCTGGATCCATAAGAATATCTGTAACTGCCCAAAGTGACTTGTGTCTCAGCTCAACAGGTAAATGGCATGGCTTGCCATACACGAGGCGAAAAGGAGATGTGCCTAATGGTGTCTTGAAAGACGTCCTATATGCCCACAAGACCGAGTCCAAAAGTTGGGACCAATCCTTTCGGTCGGGGCGAACGACTTTCTGCAATATAGTCTTGATCTCCCTGTTCGAAACCTCGGCTAGACCATTCGTCTGTGGATGGTATGGCGTGGCTACTCGATGGTCTATACTGAACTCACTGGCAAGTGCCTTTACCTGGTCGTTGACGAAATGAGACCCCCCATCAGAAATCAGAACTCGTGGAACCCCGAACCGCATGATGATGTGCTTCCTCAAAAATCTGCAAACTGTCCTCGCATCAGCGGCTCGGGCGGGGATAGCCTCAACCCAACGACTAACATAATCTACGGCCAACAGAATGTACTCAAATCCCTGACTCTTGGGGAATGGACCCATGAAATCGATGCCCCATGCGTCAAAAACCTCACAGAAGTGAATGGGCTGCATCGGCATCATATCACGCTGTCCACAAGTGCCCATCCTCTGACAGTCAGTACACCTCTTCACGAACTCATCAGAGTCCTTGAAGAGTGTAGGCCACCACAAGCCGGATTGGAGCACTTTCTGTGCCGTTCTCCTCCCAGAATGATGTCCTCCTGCCTCAAGCTTGTGGCAGTAAGTGAGGACACTATGATGCTCCTCCTGAGGAATACACCGACGCCAGACGCTATCCCCTCCTTCGTGGTAAAGAATTGGATCCTCCCAGTGGTAGGATTTGGCCCTCGCAAGGAAGGTCTCAAGTCTCTGCCTGGGCCAATCTTGTGGGACTTTCCCTGCAACGAGAAAGTTCACAATATCGGCATACCACGGGAGTGAGGCGATAACAAGGATCGCCTCATCTGGGAAGGTATCACGAATAGGATCAATCTGCTCAGAATCCTCAGGCTGCTCTAATCGGGAGAGATGATCCGCCACCACATTCTTGACTCCAGGTTTATCCTTAATCTCAATATCGAACTCCTGGAGTAGAAGGATCCATCTAGTCAGTCTGGCCTTGGCATCCTTCTTTGCCATGAGGTACCTGATGGCGGTGTGATCTGTAAACAAAGTCACTCTAGATCCAATGATATACGATCTGAACTTATCTAGGGCGAACACTACTGCTAGCATCTCCTTCTCTGTGACCGTATAATTCCGCTGGGCGGAATCCAATGTGCGACTAGCATAGTGTATGGCAAACGGAACTCCGTCCCTCCTCTGTCCTAGCACGGCCCCTACGGCAAAATCAGAGGCGTCCGTCATGATCTCGAAAGGGAGAGACCAATCGGGTGGCTGAAGGACAGGAGCCTCAATAACACACTGCTGGAGAGTCTCAAAGGATGAAAGACACTTGTCATCGACAAGGAACTCAGTGTCTTTCGTCAAGAGGTCAGTCAACGGTCGGGCAATCTTGCTGAAATCATGAATGAATCTCCTATAAAAACCAACGTGCCCCAGAAATGACCGTAGCTGCTTCAAATTGGACGGAGGTGCGAGTTTTCTAATGACGTCAACCTTGGCCGGATCAACCTCCATGCCCCTGTTGGAGATGATGTGGCCAAGCACCGTCCCTTGAGTCACCATGAAGTGACTCTTCTCCCAAGACAGAACCAAGCGGGTAGCAATACATCGCTGGAGCACTCGGTCTAGGCAGTCAAGACAGGAATCGAATCCGTCGCCGTAAACCGAGAAGTCGTCCATGAAGACCTCCAAACACTCCCCTACCATGTCCGAAAAGATCGACAGCATGCATCTCTGAAAAGTCGCAGGGGCGTTGCATAGCCCAAATGGCATGCGTCGAAAGGCGTATGTACCGAAGGGACAGGTAAAGGTGGTCTTCTCCTGATCCTCAGGAGCGATGGCCACCTGATTGTAGCCCGAGTACCCATCCAGGAAGCAATAATGGCTCTTCCCTGCCAGTCTCTCTATGATCTGATCAATAAAAGGCAGGGGGAAATGGTCCTTCTTGGTGGCCTGGTTGAGTCTCCTGTAGTCAACGCAGACCCGCCAAGAGGTGGGTACTCGTGTAGCAATCTCCTCTCCCGACTCACTGATCACAGTCGTGATGCCCGTCTTCTTGGGCACCACATGCAAGGGGCTAACCCACTTGGAGTCGGAAATGGGATAAATAAAATCTGCACTCCACCATTTTGATATTTCCTTCATGACAACCTCTCGTAGGTTGGGGTTCAGTCGCCGCTGGAACTCACACGACGGCTTTGCCCCTTCCTCGAGATAGATATGGTGGGAGCACAACGAGGGACTAATCCCATGGAGATCTGCTACGCTCCATCCAATTGCCTTGCGGTTCTTTTCAAGAACCCCCATCAGACGGGATTCTTGTTCTCCAGTCAGATCGGCAGAGATGATGACTGGGTACATCTCAGACTCTCCCGCAAGGAATCGATACTTCAGCGAAGTAGGGAGCGGCTTTAGCTCTGGACAGCTGGGTGCTGGCAAATCTGGCTTCTGAAGAAGATGTGTGTATGCTGACAATTCTGCCAAATCTACCTGGGAAAATGATAAAGAACTCTCACAAACTAGATCTGGAGAAGGCGGGTCCTCTGCATTGTCTCTGATCTGCTCTACCTCTACCTCCTCCTCATCTATAGGCTCAGGTGGATCCAGGTCCGGCATCTGATCATCACAATCTGCCCAATCAGATTCTGAATCCAAGGGATCTGTATCAACTGCGGTGGCATCAGCACCACCGTAGAGCAGGGTGGCCTTAGTACCACCATCACTGAAAATCGTGTCGCGATCAAGGTCCGACTCTGCTGACTCAATAGTATCCTGGACCAGGGCTGTGCTCTCCAGACTATCCTCTGCTATCATCTCTACATCAGCTGTATCTGAATATGAGAGGATGGTCTGTGCTGCAGGATCTGCCCAAGCTGCCTCATCATCTGTGATCACAAAATCACAGTCCTGGTGTATGTCTGGCTCTGTATCTGTCAGCTGTTCTGAATCTGTACTGCCCTCTGAGCGGGATCTATCTCTGGCTCTGTGGTCCTTAACCGTCTCTATTTGTATACTCTCGCCCTGGACGCGAAAGAATACCTTCCCACTGTCATGGTCAGTCACCGCCTTGGCTGTGGCCAAGAACGGGCGACCGAGGATGATGGGGGAATCGGTCAACGAGTCAGGGGTCTCCATGTCCAGCACTACGAAGTCCACGGGGAATTGCAAACCCTGAATGGTGACGACAACATCTCGCAACAACCCCTTTGGCCTCTTGACAGACCGATCAGCAAACTGAAGGTATGTCCTGCTCTGTCTAAGAGTGCCCAACTCTAAGTGGTCGAGAAGGGCTGCCGGAAGAAGGTTGATCGACGATCCGCTATCTAATAGAGTACGGTCGAACCTCTGCTCACTAATCTGACATCTGACATATGGGGCTCCTAAATCTGGCCTCTTGGTCGGCAGATGGTTCTGGATCGCGTAACACGTGGCTTTTGTCAACACATGAATCTCTGCGGTGTTGTTCCTCTTCTTCCTCCTGATTGTGGTCCTGTCTCTCAAGGATCGCTGAAGAAGAGGGATGTGCTGTAAAGCCTCATGGAGGGTCAGCTGGATGTGAAATCGGTCTATCATGCTCTGGCTGAACTCCTCCTGCTCTCTCTTTTTTGGATCTTTTTCTCTTTTCTTCCCCTTCCCCAACTCAAGGGCTCTAGGAAAGGGGATCACAGGGTCCTTCTCAGATGAAGGACTAGGAATAGGCCTAGACGGTTTGATGACCGGATCCTCACATACATCATACACCACAGTGGGATCAGAAGAAACTAAACCTTGTCCTTTATTCAAAATAGAGTTCTGAGATACATCCACACGAGGAAAGACAACATCTCTATCAGAATGAATATTGGTGGCCTTAGTACCACCTCTAGCTGGCTCTACGACTAGACGTCTTGCGGCCTCAGTACCGCGGGCTGGCTCGGCTCTGCTGGTGGCATCAGTACCACCTCCTCGATATGGTGAAGCGGCGGCCTCAGTACCGCCGGTGGAATCAGCATCTCGGGTGGCATCAATACCACCGTCATCATCATGTGCGGCTTCAGTACCGCTCTCCTCTTCCTCATCTGGCGCTATAGATGTATCCTCGCGTTGTCGCTCAGATGAGGCACCGCCTGCTGGTCTTCTACCGCTCCTAAGTGTAACAAAATCAGCATCAAATAGATCCGATGACATATCATCAAATGAGTCACTAGGAGTGGTAGGCTCAGTGTGAACTACCTGCTCAGACTTCCTCTTCAAGCTATTCGGATTAGGCTCGATCTGTGCAGGGAGGGCGGCCTTCCCTCTCATCAGGTCCCGCATCTCCTGGCGGAACTCGTCCATCTCCCGTCTAAATGTAGCCTGCTGCTCTGTGAAGATGCGGGCTAGATCATCCAAGGCGGGGCTCTCATGGGAGCCCGACGGGTTGCCTCTCTGGTAATGAGGCTGCTAGACCTGGTGTTGCTGCGGCTGAGAGGGGTAAGAGGAAGGATGCTGCTGCTGGTGAGCCTGCTGCTCACGTCTCCAAGTCTGTCCCTGCTGCTGGTAGGGACGAGGTACGAAGGATGATGGCTGGTGTGACTGGTATGCTGGGGGCTGCTGGTGATCTCTCTGCTGGGAGTACTGCCCTCCCTGACCGGCTGGCTGCTGTTGGGACTGGTTACCCCCATTCCCCCACCTGAATCCGGGATGGTCTCGTCGGATCCCAGGCTGGGGACGGTCGTATCAAATCCCGTTGACATCCATCAACGGCTCTGCATCGAAGGGGTCTGGCGGCAGTACTGCCAGAGGCTGATACGGCTGATATACCACCATCTGTAAGTCTGGAGATGGTGGTGACTGGTAAGAGGGCTGCTGCTGCTGGTACGGCTCCGCCTGTACAAGGTGAACTTGTCTAGGCTGCTGCAAGGAGCTGGAGCGCTGGGACGAGCTGCGGCTGCCGCCGGAATCGCCTCGCGACTGAAGACGGGGCTGAGAAGCCGTCTGTGCCTCCTGAAGACACAAGAGATGGGTCTTCATGTCGCTCAGAGTTTGTGCCATCTGCTCCATCTGAGTTATGCCCTGGCACTGCTTCTTCTCTATTATTTCCATGCGGTCGAACTTCTCGCTGATAATCCCCATGTCCGCAGCGGCCGACTCTGCCTGTGCGGCTGCAACTGTGGACGAACTGGATGGACCTGCATCAACCCGTGCTATCCGCTGGTACTGCACGGGTCCTGGCGGCTGCTGAGATCTCTGTGTGTACAACCGAGTATGGGACATCGCCATGTAATTTTCGGCCATCTCCTCGTAGATGGCCCAGACTTGGTTGTGGTCCTTGGCAAAGTAGGACCCGCCGCAAGAAGCATTCACCAGACCCTGAAGCTCTGGCGTCATCCCACTAAAGAAGCTCTGAACTAGGTTTGGCTTGGAAATGTCGTGGTGTGGGCATCTATCCAGAAGCTCTCTGAACCTCTCCCATGCCTCGTGAAACTGCTCGTTAGGGAGCATGGAGAAGTTGTTGATCAGGGCTCTCGCTGCATTCGTCCGTCTGAGTGGATAGTACTTGTTCAATTACTCGGTGCGGAGCTGCTCCCAGGTGTAAACAAACTTCCCTAAATGCTTCAGCCAGGCGGCTGCTCTATCTACCAGTGAAAAAGGGAAGGCCATCATCCGAATCGTATCCTGGTCCACATGACGGTCGTGGACAGTGCTGCAGATCATCAAAAACTCCTGGAGATGGAGGTGGGGCTCCTCGGTGGCAAGTCCGTGAAAATGAGGAAGCATCTGCAGGGTGTTCGGAGGGAACTTGAAATCCCCTACGATAGCAGGTACCACCACCCAATGGTGCATCAGTGTAGATCCGGGGTTGTGTAACTCCCGCATCGGTCTCGGTGGTCCCGCTGCGGCCGCGGCTGCCGCTGCGGCAGCCGCTGCTGCGGCTGCTGCGGCTGCTGGCTCTGCATTAGCATCAGGAATGTCCTCAGGCTCGCTCTGATCTCTCTCTTCTCTGAGTCGCTCCAACTCCCTTCTCATCTCAATCATGAAAGCTCCCTGATCGCGTAGCTGCTTCTGTACTGTCTCTAATGATGCGATCAGGGTGGAGTTGATCGCTCCCTGGTCTAGTACAAAATGTTCGGGTTGTCGGGAGTCTGGGTCTGAACTGCCGGCTCCGGCCATAGTGACGTCTGCAAAATCAGATGAGCCCAACTCAGGTTCTGTCAAATCAATTCGTCTTTCCTCGGGCTCATGTCTCTCAGTAGCAAAAGAAAGGGGATCGAGGGAGAACAGGGTGGAATCGTACTCGGGCCCGGAGAGCTGGTCTCGACTCTCATGGGCCAACCTAGATGGTGAAGTAGACGCGCCTGAAAGCGGTGCAGCCAGAGGCTGCCTAAGAGATCGTCTACCCATCATCTTGATCTGGCGAGTTGGGCGGATGGGATCTGGAGAAAATATGATCGCAAAGCAAACCCCCGGTTCACCAACGCAACACAATCTGAAGACCGTGAAAGCTCGGTCAATTTATCTTGTCAATTTTATTGGGTGAACACACAAAATATCAGAGCGCTTACGTGACCTGTTAGGATACCCGATGCTACTCCAACCGACTGGCCTGCACGGAAGAGTCGGTAGTCAGCTAGAAATAGCACCGGAGGGCTCTACCTAGGGTGCGGGTCACTCTCTCGCGCATCCAAACCATACAAGGAGGGGGTTGCTCTCCCCAAGACAAATTTTTAATGTGAGTGTCTTTTAGGGTCAATAGTGTTATCCAGTCCCAATTTTTTTGTTTTTCTTTTTAATTTTTTCAAAATAAATACAAGCGGCCTAACGAATTTTCCGATTCTCCTGATGATCAAGCCAAAAACAGAGGGAGAAGACGAAAAAGCCGATGCGCGAAGAAATCAATGATGCATGCAGAGAAAGAAATGCGTACCTTATCCCCAGCACTCTTCATGCAAGTGATCCGCGCAGAATTTAAAGACAGAATTAAACTACCTAAATGGTGCAGCGAGGAAAAACCGAGTCCTAGATGAGCAATTCCTAGCGCAGAACTGTCTAACTCAGTCACTTGCCCTTGATCCAAAGAGTCCAGTCTTGGCCCACCCCTCCTCTTCTCGACAGGTCGAGTTCAGGAGTAGCGCTTGCGGGGCAGGCTCGCGGCGCGTAGGCTCTCAGGAAAGCGACTAAGTTATTTTTATCATTTATTATTAGTAGGTCCAATTAACGATCTATAGGAACAGATAAGCAATTAAGTGTGGGGACCCTACTAATTACGGCACAAGCAAGAGAAATTCCTAAATCTAGGGGCTCGAGAAAAACCGCGTACACACTGAAAAAGGCAGCTAGCTATCAAAACCGCAGAAAAAGCCGCGAAAATCCAAATGGGTCCCCCGAGCACACCGGTACTCGGCGAAACAGACCCGCTAAGTTACAAGTGTCCACAAATGTCCAAGTTCTAAATTATTACAAAAAATATTGTTCTCTCTCTCTCTCAGAAATAAAAATTCCTTCTTCTTCTCCCTACTTCTTCTTCCCGTGCGGGTCCTCAAAAATAAACTCCAAGTTGTCCACGCAGTACCTCGCACAAAAATCAAAGAGAGAGTGTCAGAAAACAATGATAATATAGAGAGATAATATGGAAAAATGACTACAAAGCCGTGCTCCCCGGCAACGGCGCCATTCTGATGACACGAGAATCACGCGGTCGAGATAGGATAAATAATATGCCAACGTGTCGTCGTTCTCAACCGCACGATTCGGTCAACGGAAAAATTTGTAAACCACTCAGAAAATATAAATCAATGAAACAAATGTGTAAGCGGTCTTTCGCTATTCTTTTTACCTGGTATAGCGACCAAGGTCGAACACAAGGAGCACGGGTTGGCCAAGAGGCCTACGATGTAGTCAGAAATCCGAGAGAATACTTTTTAGTGGTTTTTAATTGTTTTTAATTTTTTTTTGGATTTTTAATATGTAGAGAAAATAAGAAAACACAAGAACAAGCACACTTGAGCTATTTATTTAAAGCATCAAGAATCAAGAAAAAATTCAAGAAAAATTGTTTTTATGTTTTTTAGGTTTTTAAGTGTTTTTGGTGAATTTTTGAGATATTTATAAAGTGTATTTTATTTTCTAAAAATCGAACAGTACTAAAAAGATAAGGTACTGTCCAGCAAGGCCCAAAACCCAAAGATAAAATATCTAAAGATCTCAAAAGGACCTGGAGGTAATTTTCCTGTATACTAGAGAAAACAAGGAAAATTTGAGCACCAAAATTATTGTTTTTGGGTTTTTAAATTATTTATTATGATTTTTATGAGTTTTGAGGTGTTTTTAGATTTTTAGGGTTTTTACTCAATGAAAAATAGCCAAAATTGGTTAGAAAATCAAGGAACACAAAATAAACAGTAACTAATTTTTATGGAATTTTTAAAAGGGTTTTGATATTTTTTTGGGGTTTTTGACTCTAAACAGTAGCAAAAATAAGGGTTTTTGAATTTTTAAAAATAGCAAATGAAATCAAAAATGTCCTCAAAAATTCACAAAAATTCTACACCATGGCAGGAGCCATGTGTCAAATTTTCATCGAATTTGGAGGTGATTTGATATTTTATTCA
Organism: Ottelia alismoides; assembly: GCA_037367405.1. Classification (NCBI taxonomy): domain Eukaryota; kingdom Viridiplantae; phylum Streptophyta; class Magnoliopsida; order Alismatales; family Hydrocharitaceae; genus Ottelia; species Ottelia alismoides. The sequence goes on along the minus strand of JAZKJV010002293.1, from coordinate 1,124,062 downwards.
AAAATAAAGGAGGGGCACTGTGCATAGGGACCAAAGTGCAAATACCCAAAGTTCTGGGGGGTCTGGTGCAAAATACCCAGCAAAACACGTGCCAAGCACGTGCCTGGGGCACTCAGGGACCTATATGTAAGAAAAACAAGTCCGAGGACCTTTTGGTAACTCGTACCAAAAAGTCCAGGGGTTGTTATGCAAATAACCCACTAAAAGACGCACATGCGGAAATAAAATGCTCACAGGGGCATAAATGCAATTATCAAAAATATTTCATTCATTCATAAACAACCAGAACTACAGGGCTAAAGTTGCAAATACACCAAATACACACGTGACGACGCACGTGGCTCACACAAACAGGGGCATAAATGCAAATAAGCTAAAAGATGAGGTCCAATGTGCAATTATCCCTACGTAAATAAAACTCCTAAAATATTCACAGGACTGACACGTAAAACAGAAACTACGAGGGGGCCTAAGGTAAATTACCCCTTTATTAAGTCGACGGCTGGATGGTGGACGCGTGGCGGATCTGACGGCTCTGGTCTCAGGCGCCTCTTTGCTCTTCCGCACGTGGGCCGATCGACGGCGCAGAGGAGGGCACGTGGAAGATCGGACGGATCAGGTGCTGTTGCCTCTCTCCTCTGCGCTAACGGTCCGGATCGCTCCTCTGGATGATCGGACGGTGGTGGCTCCTCGATAGATGGACGGTCACGATGAAAACTGGAGCGGAGGGCGATCGAACGGTGGGGGAAGACCCTCGAAGAACAGGTGGCCGGCGAGGTTCGCCGGCCTCGTGCGCGTGCTGTGGGCCTCCTCAGCTGCCTCTGATGATCGAAGAAGGTCGGCGATGACGTCCCGCAGCTGGTGGTAGCCTCCGATGGCCCAACCGAGCCCTGGAGGGGCTCCGACGAGGTCGACGGAGGAGAGCTCCTGGCCTGGGTGTGAGGGGGCCTCAGATGGCCTCCTCTTGACCTGCAAAATAGCTCAAGAGCTTCGCGGGTCGAGGGCAAAGTGCCTCGACCCGAAGAAGCGGCGTGAGGGTGGACGATGCGTCGGGGTGAGCGAGCTCCGGCGAGCGGAGGACGGTGGAGCTCGAACCCCAGCTCCTGTGCGAGCTGGGTTGAACGAGGGGGCGGAGAATGTGCGTGGAGGAACAGCGATGGTGACTGGGTGTTCCGATGATCGACAGGATACGCGATATGGTCGGAATCAAAGGAAATCGGCGGAGCTTCGTTTTGGGGGAAACAAGAAATTAAGCGAAATAAGGAAGCTCTAAGGTTATCTGGGTGGAGCGGAAGACTGTGCTGGAGCTTGGCTAGATCCTGGTCGTAGCCTCAAGGGTCGTCTCGGCCCGAGGCTCGGTGCTCACGCTGGTGGCGGAGCAGCGGCGGCGAAGAACGCCGGATCAATGGTTTCGCCTCCTCGCCTCGCTGCAACAGGGGCGATTGCTTGCTGTCACTCTCGCGGTGCCTCTGGAGTTCACTGGGAAGAAGGGGAAGAGCCAAAGATGGGGCGCGGAGGCGGCGGAGGTGGTTCTATATATAGCTGCAGGATCGATTAGGGTTGGGAGGCGACGGCTATGGAATGCGTGGATCTCACGGCGAAGGATCTGGCGAGGATGTCGGATGATCGGCGAAGGATCCGGGCGCGGGGTTTGCGTGGGCGACAGGCTGGAGGCGCGTGGAAAAAATGGCGAAGACAGGGCGGCGCGGGTTTTCTCAAAAAGGAAAGAGTCCGCGGGGGAGTTGACCGGGGTCAACAATCCCCCGTGGACCAATCAGGAGCTGCCATTTATTAAATTTTTTGTTTATTTATTTTAAGGTAGAAAATGGCCGAATTAAGAAAAACTTAAAACATGAAATATTTTTCTTTTATTTTTTTCTATTTTTTGGTGATTTTTAATTAATTTTTGGAAATAAAAATGAGGTATTTACATTATATAGGTATATGTACAATATGGAGGCTTTTGATTTTTGATTTTTAATTATTATTTTTATACAATTTTTATTCCCCTTTTATATTTTATTTATTTATAGAATAAAATGAGGAATAAAAGGATATTTTTATTTTATTTTTATTGTTTATATACATAGGTGAAATAAATAGATATATACAACTGTGTACATGGCATATGTACAATATATTTTTGTATTTTTAATTTTGTTGTTTTTATTTGATTTTTGTTTTGTTTCTTTTTATTTATTTTATTTACAAAATATACCATAGAATATTCACAAAAAGTTTTGAAAATAAATACATTTATTTATAGGGTTAAATAAATAAAGAATGATGGTCTATGCACATGGTGGAGGGATATTTTTGCATTTTTGATTTTTTAGATTTTTATTTTGTTTTTAATAGCTTCTAAATATATACAAATATTTACAAGAATATTTTTGGTTGAGGAAAATATAATTTTATTTATTTACATAGATATCTACACATGAGCTCCTATCTCTCTCTACTGTGGCTTTTATGCGGTCAGGCCCATGCTGAGCCCTCCCTTGGGTTAGGTTGCTCAATATTTATTCTAAATATTTCCCTCTTTTTCTTTTTGATCTTTATTCTTTTATTTTTGCACAAAAACATGCTAATTATAAGTATTTACACAATGCATGCTTTTGGTAATTATTGATATTTACACATATCTACATGTATTTGCAAGGGTTTTTGTAGCTAAAATATAAGAATAAAGAGTGATGAATGGGTATTCATCAACTGGGTACATCTCATGCTCACCCGCAAGTAATCTATACTTCAGCGACGAAGGAAGCGGCTTCAGCTCTGGACAACTGGGTGCTGGCAAATCTGGCTTCGAAAGAAGACGCGTGTATGCTGCCAAATCTGTCCGAGAGACTGAAAGTGTACTCTCACAAACTGGATCGGGAGAAGGCTGCTCAACTGAACTGTCTCTGATCTGCTCGGCATCTACCTCCTCCCCAACTGTAGGCTTAGTGGAAATCAGGTCTGGCATGTAATCATCACAATCTGCCCACTCAGACTCTGACTCCGAGGGATCTGCATCAAACAAGGTGGCATCAGTACCACCATCATCACCAAAATCTGTGTCGCGGTCGAGAACCGGCTCTGCTGCCTCTGTAGTATCCTGAACCAGGAATGTGCTCTCCAAGCTCTCCTATGCTGTCATCTCTGCATCAGCGGTGTCTGAAAATGAGAGGATGGCCTGTGCAGCTGGGTCTGCCCAAACTGCCTCGTCATCCGTGATCACAAAGTCACAGTCCTGGTGGATGTCTAGCCCTGCATCTGTCAGCTGCTCTATATCTGTGCTGGTCTCTGAGCATGCTGTGTCTCTAGCTCTGCTGTCCTCGACCGTCTCTATTTGTACACTCTCGCCCTCGACGTGAAAGTATACCTTCCCGCTATCATGATCGGTCACTGCCTTGGCTGTGGCCAAGAACGGGCGACCTAAAATGATGGGGGTATCGGTCACTGAATCAGGGATCTCCATGTCCAACACTACGAAGTCCACGGGGAATTGCAGACCCTGAATAGTGACGACAACGTCTCGTAACAACCCCTTCGGCCTCTTGACAGATCTATCAGCAAACTGAAGGACTGTCCTGCTCTGTCTGAGAGTGCCCAACTCGAAGCGGTCGAGAAGGGCTGCCGGAAGGAGGTTGATCGACGATCCGCTATCCAATAGAGTACGGTCAAATCTCTGCTCTCTAATGTGACATCTGACATAAGGGGCTCCTGAATCTGGACTCTTGGCCGGCAGACGGTTCTGGATCGCGAAACACGTGGCTTTCGTCAGCTCATGTATCTCTGAATGGTGGTTCCTCCTCCTCCTGACTGTAGTCCTGTCTCTTAACGATCGCTGAAGAAGGGGGATGTGCTGCAAAGCCTCCTGAAGGGTCAGCTGTATGTGAAATCTGTCAATCATGTTCTGGCTGAACTCCTCCTGCTCTCTCTTTTTTGGATCTTTTTCTCTTTTCTTCCCCTTCCCCATCTGAAGGGCTCTAGGAAGGGGATCACAGGGTCCTTCTCAGATGAAGGACTAGAAAGGGGTCTAGGCGGTTCGACGACCGGATCCACACATACATCATGCACCACAGTGGGACCAGAAGAAAATAAACCTTTTTCTTTATTCACAGAACTGTTCAGAGATACAGGTGTAGAAGAAGGAAAAACAACAGGTCTCTCAGAAGTATGGGTGGCTTCAGTACCACCATCGGCTGGCTCTGCTAGACGTCTCGCGGCATCAGTACCGCGTGCTGGCTCGGCAACTCGGGTGGCGTCAGTACCACCTCCTCGAACTGGTGAAGTGGCGGCCTCACACCGCCTGGGGTATCAACATCCTTGGTGGCATCAGTACCACCATCATCATCATGTGCGGCCTCAGTACCGCTCTCCTCCTCCTCATCTGGCGCTCTAGGTGTATCCTCATGCTGTCGCTCAGACGAGGCGCCGCCTGTTGGTGCTCTACTGCTCCTAAGTGTAATAAAATCAGCATCAAAAAGATCTAAAGACATATCATCAAACGGATCACTAGGAGTGGCATGCTCAGTGTAAACTACCTGCTCAGGCTTCCGCTTCAGGCTGTTGGGATTCGGCTCTATCTGAGCAGGGATAGCGGCCTTCCATCTCACGATGTCCCGCATCTCTTGGCGGAACTCGTCCATCTCCCGTCTGAAAGTAGCCTGCTGGTCCGTGAGGATGCGGGCTATGTCGTCCAAGGCGGGGCTCTCGTATGGTGAACCATGAGAGCCCGACGGGTAGCCTCTCTGGTAATGAGGCTGTTGGAACTGGTGCTGCTGCTGCTGAGAGGGATAGGTAGAAGGATGTTGCTGCTGGTGTGGCTGGTGAGGCTGCTCTCGCCTCCAAGACTGTCCCTGCTGATAGGGACGAGGAACGAGGGAAGACTGCTGCTGTGACTGGTAAACTGGGGGCTGCTGCTGGTGGTGATCCCTCTGCTGGATGTACTGGCCTCCCTGGCCAGATGGCTGCTGCTGGGGCTGGGTACCTCCACTCCCCCACCTGAATCCGGGATGGTCTCGTCGGATCCCAGGCTGAGGACGGTCATACCAAATCCCGTTGACATCCATCAACGGCTCTGCATCGTACTGGGCTGGCGGGAGTACTGCCAGAGGCTGATCCGGCTGGTATACCACCATCTGCATGTCTGGAGATGGTGGTGACTGGTAGGAGGGCTGCTGCTGCTGGTACGGCTCCGCCTGTACAAGGTGAACCTGTCTAGGCTGCTGGTGTGAGCTGGAGCGCTGGAACGAGTTGCTGCTGCCGCCGGTATCGCCTCGCGACTGAAGACGAGGTTGTGAAGCCGTCTGTGCCTCCTGGAGACACATGAGCTGGGTTTTCATGTCGCTCAGAGTCTGTGCCATCTGCTCCATCTGAGTGATGCCCTGGCACTGCTTCTTCTCGATCAGCTCCATCCGATCCAACTTCTCACTGATGATACCCATATCCGCAGCGGATGACTCTGCCTGTGCTGCTGCTACTGCGGATGAACTGGAAGGACCGGCGTCGACCCGTGCTATCCTCTGGTACTGCACGGGTCCTGGCTGTTAGGGTCTTCCCTGAGTGTACAACCTGGTCTGGGACATCACCATGTAGTTCTCGGTCATCTCCTCGTAGATGGCCCAGACCTGGTCGTGATCCTTGGCGAAGTAAGACCCGCCACAAGAAGCGTTCACCAAGCCCTGGAGCTCTGGTGTCAGCCCGCTGAAGAAGCTCTGCACAAGGTTGGGCTTCGAAATATCATGGTGCGGGCATCGGTCAGTCAGCTCACGAAACCTCTCCCATGCCTCATGGAATTGCTCGTTGGGGAGCATGGAGAAGTTGCTGATGAGGGCTCTCGCTGCATTGGTCCGTCCGAGTGGATAGTACTTGTTCAAGTACTCGGTGCGGAGCTGATCCCAGGTGTAAACGAACTTCCCCAAGTGCTTCAGCCAGGTGGCTGCTCTGTCGGCTAAGGAGAAGGGGAAGGCAATCATCCTGATAGTATCCTGGTCCACCTGATGATCGTGACAGTGCTGCATATCATCTCAAACTCCTGCAGGTGGAGATGAGGCTCCTCTGTGGCCAAACCGTGGAATCGGGGAAGAAGCTGCAAGGTGTTCGGGGGGAACTTGAAGTCCCCCACGATCGCTGAAAGTACCACCCAGCGGTGTATCAAGGTCGACCGGGGATTGTGGTTCTCCTGCATCGATCTAAGTGGTGGTGGTGCTCCTCCTGCTGCTGCTGCTGCGGCAGCTGCCGCATCGTCGGGTCCTCCTCCTCCGCGGTTGGCTCTCATCTGCTCAAACTCTCGCCTCATGTCCATCATGAAAGCTCCCTGATCCCTCAGCTGCTGCTGCACTGACTCGAGGGAGGCGATCAGGGTGGAGTTGATCGCACCCTGGTCCAGAACAAAGTGCTGCTCTCCACGTGGACCTCCGGAGTGATCACTAGAACTGCCGGCCATCGTCTCTGAAAAATCAAAATAACTGAACTCAGGTGCCGATAAATCATCTGTCTGTCTCTCCGCTGGCACTGGTATCTCTGAATCAGAAGAAGGGTGGTCGAGGGGGAACAGGGCGGAGTCATACTCGGGTTCGGAGAGCGGGTCTGAGCTCCCACGAATCGACCTAGATGAATGGTCAGGAGTGCTGAAAAGCGGTGCAGCCAGAGGCTGCCTAAGAGACCTCCTGCCCATCATCGTGATCTGGCGAGTAAGGCGGATGAGATCTGGAAAAACTATGATCGGCAACCAAACCCTCTGTTCACCAACGCTACACGAGCTGAAGACCGTAAAGGCTCGGTCAAATTATCTTGTCAAATTTTATTAGGTGAACAAACAATGTATCAGAGCGCTTACGTGACCTGTTGGGATTCCCGATGCTACCCCAACCGACTGGCCCGCACGGAAGAGTCGGTAGTCAGTCAGGAATAGCACCGGAGGGCTCTACCTAGTGAACGGGTCACTCTCTCGCTCAACCAAACCAAACAATGAGGGGGTTGCTCTCCCCAAGACAAATTTTTAGGTGAGGTGTCTTTTAGGGTCGATAGTTTTAGCAGTCCCAATTTTATGGTTTCTCTTTTTTAGATTTTTTTAATACAAGCAAAAGGCCTAACGAATTTTTCGGTTCTCCTGGTTATTAAGTCCAAAATAGGGAGGAGAAGACGAAAAAGCCGATGCGCGATAAATCAATGATGCATGCAGAGATAGAAATGCGTACCTGACTCCAGCAGTCTACATGCAAGATGATCCGCGCATAAATGTAAAGACTGAAAAGAAACTACCTATATGGTGCAGCGGTGAAAACCGAGTCCTAAACAGGCAATTTCTACTCGACAGAACCGTCTAGCTTAGCCACTCGCCCTCGATCCAAAGAGTCCGGTCTAGACCCACCCCTCCTCTTTTCGACAGGTCGAGTTCAGGAGTAGCGCTTGACGGGGCAGGCTCGCGGCGTGTAGGCTCTCAGGAAAGCGACTAAGCTATTTTTATTAGTGAATTATTAGTAGGTCCAATTATCGTTCTATAGGAACAAGCAAGCAATTAAGTGTGGGGATCCTACTAATTACGGTACAGTCAAGCAGAAAATCTTAAATCTAAGGGCTCGAGAAAAACCGCTGAAAACCGTAAAAGGCAGCTATAAAGATAAAACCGCGAAAAACCGCGAAAAATCTAAACTAGTCTAAGGGGTCCCCCGAGCACACCGATGCTCGGCGAAACAGACCCCGGAAGTTCAAGTCTCTGAGTGTACCTGTATTATTACAATAATTCAAATGTGCGGGAAATAAATCCTAAACTAGACTCCTCCATCACTCAGCTCCTCTCTCGCTCTCTCCTGCGGCTCCGTGCAGAAAGGAGCCGCCTCCGACTCCTGCGATTGCGCCGGCTCCTCGAAAGTCGCCTCCGCGGTCCTCGGGCACTCGCAAGAAAGAAAGCAAGTGTCACACACCAAATTATTATAAAAATGTCAGAAAAATATATATATGTAGAAAGCTATAAAAAGCCGCGAAAAGAAAAGCCGCGGAAAAACTCAAAAATCGACTACTAAGTCGTGCTCCCCGGCAACGACACCATTCTGATGACGCGAAAAGACCACCAAGACACGGGTGAAATAAAATAGATCAAGGGTCGTTGCGACCCGGATCTCGGAAGTCAATCGGTCAATCAAGAAAAAGTGAAGCAGACCACCAAAATCAGATGAAAGCAAATAAACACGATAGCGGTCCTGCCTATTTTATTAACCTGGTATAGCGACCAGGGTCGAACACAAGGAGCACGGATTGGCCTTGCGGCCTACGAAGTAGTCGAGAAGAGAAGAAAAGGTATTTTTGGTGGTTTTTAAGTCTTTTTATATTTTTTGGATTTTTAAGATTTTGAGAAAATAAGAAAAGCAACTAAACAACACACTTCAACAATTTATTAGATGCACTAAAAATCAACCAAAAATTCCAGAAAAAATAGTTTTGTGTGTTTTATAATTTTTACTATTTTTGGTGAATTTTTGGGATTTTTCTGATTTTTATTTTATTTTCTAAAAATGAAACAATGACAGAAACAGAGGGTGATGTCCAGTAAGGAGAAAAAGGCCAATTTAAAATATAAAAAGGGCCTCCCAGTTCCTGAGGGTAATTTTCCTATAAACTAGAAAGTTTAAGGAAAATTAGGGCACTAGATTTATGATTTTGGATTTTTAAATTATTTATTAGAATTTTTATGAGTTTTTGAGTGTTTTTCAATTTTTAGGTGTTTTAGATAATGAAAAATAGCCAAAATTGGCTAGAAAATCAAGCGAGCCAAAATAAACAGTAGGTACTTTTTTTGTAATTTTTATATAGGTTTTAATATTTTTTTATGATTTTCAAAGCTGAATAGTAAAGAAAATACTTGTTTTTGAATTTTTAAAATTACCAAAAAGTGTCAAAATTGTCTCCAAAATTTAAAGAAAATTTTACACCGCCATGTGTCCAATTTTCATCAAATTTGAAGTTGATTTGCTATTTTATTAAAATCACACACAAGGGCACAGTACACATGGACCAAAACGCAAATATCAAGAGTCTTGGGGAGTCTGGTGCAAAATACCCAAGAAATCACGTGCCAAGCACGTGTCTGGGGCACTCAGGGACCCAAATGTAATAAAAACAAGGGCCCTGGACTAAATAATAACAAGTATTAAAAGTCCAGGGGGCTTGTTGCAAAATACCCAAAAATAAGCGCACATGCACAATTAATTCACGCACAGGGGTATAAATGCAATTTTCTAAAAATTTTCATTCATTTCAGAACTAACCAGAATTACAAGGGTGTCAATGCAAATATACCAAAGAAATTCACGTGACGAAGCACGTGGTCCACGTAGAAAGGGGTATAAATGTAAATAAAGAAAGAACGGGGTCCTAAGTGCAAAATGTGCGGAATAAAATGAACTTGATAAAATATTTACAGGACTAACTAATAAATGCGAAACGTAGAGGGGCCTAGGAACAATTACCCCTTATTAAAATCTCGAGGGCGTGATGCGCGACGCGTGGCAGATCGGACGGTCAGAATAGCGTACCGCACACAAGTGAAACCGTCGAGTCGATCCGACGGCTGAAACGCCTCCACGTGGAAGATCAGACGGTGATGCTGCAACGTGGGTCTGCGAAGAAGGGCCTCGCTCGGATCGGACGGATGAGATTCAGCCACGTGCTGGATCTAACGGTGCGAAGACGTCGTGGCTAATCCTCAGTCATCGGACGGTGGAGATCAAACCTCAAGGATCTGGCGGTCAGGGCTGCTCCGTGAATGAACGGACGAGATCTAATCTGGAGCGTCGAGGCTGATCGGACGGGTGCTGGAGATCCTCGAAGAACAGGTGGCCGGCGAACTTCGCCGGCCCAGTGCGCTCGCTCCGAGCCTCCTCGCGGGGCGCTGATGATCGGAAAAGGTTCGGCGTGAGCCTCCGCGTCGGATGGGAGTCTCCGATGACCCAGCCGAGCTCCAGGGAGCTCCGGCAAGGTCGTCGGAGCTATAGCTGCTGGACCCAATGGTCCAAGCCCTCAGATGGGCTTGGATGCTCTTGCAAAATAGACCAAACAGCTCGCGGGTCGAGGGCAAACTGCCTCGACCCGGTTAGGCGGGGTGAAGGTGGTCGGAGGTGCGATATGGGCGATCTCCGGCGAAGGGGGTAGACGGAGGAGCTCGAGCCCCAGCTCCTGCGCGAGCTTGGTTGAATGGAGGAATGGAGAAGGTGCACGGGAGGAAGGCGGAGGTGACGGTTGATTCCGATGATCGAATCGAGCTGTGAGGTGGTCGGAATCGGCGAAACACGGCGACGGTGAAATTTGGGGGAAATAGGAAATTAGCGAAAAGTGAAAGGAAATAGGTCTACCTGGATGGAGGGATCGACTGTGGCTGAGCTTGCGAAGCTCTGGGTCATCGCCTCACGGGTCGTCGAGGCCCGAGGCTCAAGCTCCTGCTCTGGGCGGAGCACGACGGTGAAGACTCGCCGGATCGATGGTCCGATCACCTTCGCCTCTCTTCGACACCACCGGCGGAGAGCTGTCACCTCAGGGAAGGTGGTGGAGGTCACGGGACTGAAAGATGGGGAGCCAAAGATGGGAATGAAGGTGGCGGAGCTCGGGCTATGTACGGTGGAGGATCCGAAAAGATGAGCGCGGGTGGGCAATGTAGCGCGCGGATCTCGAGGCCAAAGATCGGGCGAGGTTCCCGGATCATTGGAGAGTGATTAGGACCCTAGGTTTAGGTGTGAAGTTGTCGGGTTTAGGCGCCAAAATAAGGGAAGTCGGGTCGGGCGCATAATACCCGTGGGAGGTGGTCCTGGAGGGGGAGTTGACCGGGCGGTCAACATCCCTCCTGGTCCAATGGGAGGCTGCCACCTGGATAAGAATTGAAAAATCAATTAAAAATAGTAAATGGCAGAATTATTAAAAAGTCAAAACATGAAATATTTTTCTTTTAATTTTTTCTATTTTTTGGTGATTTTTAAATAATTTTTCAAAATAAAATGGGGTATTTACACTATATAGCTATACATAGGTATATGTACAATATGTCTTTTTAATTTTTGATTTTTAATTTTTTTTATTTTTATACAATTTTATTCCCATTTTATATTTTATTTATTTATATTATAGAATGAGGAATAAAAAGACATTTTTATTTTCTTTTTATTATTTGTATACATAAGTGAAATAAATACATATGTACATGTATATACATGGTATATTTAAAAGGTACTTTTGAATTTTTAATTTTTATTATTTTTATTTTGTTTTTTTGTTTTAGTTTATTTTATTTATTTATAATATATAATGTAGAATATTTACAAAGTTTTTGGAAATTAATTTTATTTATTTATAAAGCTAAATAAATAGGGATGAGTGGACTATATACAAGATGACTATCCACATGAGTGATGTTTTTGTTTTCTTTTTTTTTTAATTTTTATATTTTTATCTTGATTTTATGTTTATAAATATATACAATTATCTACAAACCAATTTGAGTCTATTTTTGTGAGGAAAATACTTTTATTTTATTTACATTAATATTTACACACATGAGCCCCTATCTCCCTCTACTTTGGTTTTTATGCGGTCAGGCCCATGCTGAGCCCTCCCTTGGGTTAGGTTGCTCGATATTTATTCTAAATATTTCCCTCTTTTTTTTATTCTTTTATTTTTGCACAAAAACAAGCTAATTATTAAACTTTATACAATGCATGCTTTTGATAATTATTTGTATTTACATGAATATACATGCATTTGCAAAGGTTTTTGTAGATAAAATATAAGAATAAAGAGTGATGAATGGGTATTCATCAACCTCCATTTCCTCCTTTCTCCCCACGTCTTCCATCTCGCGCAGACCTCGCGCCCTTTCCATTTTCTCACCCTCACCAGCCATCACCTCCACGCACCAACTACCCCACGATCTTCCCCACTCTTCCCTCTACCTCGTGAGGTCTTCGTCAACCTACAAACATCTTCCCACTCGCTCCACAAACCCATCGAAACCCACGACCTCCATCACTGAACCTCCACCTCCAAACTTCAAATACGTCGCCTCCCTCACCGTCACACCTTGTCCACCTTTACGAGGGGAGTGGCCCAGCCCTCCTCCGCCTCCCAGTGACAGGGGGAGGCGGAGAGATCGAGCGAAGACGACCGTCTTCCCCGGTGTTGACCCTTCGCCGATAACGGCGTCGTCGCGACGCCTCGAGCCCGCCAAGCTGCTCCCAACGGCTGGGGGAGTTCAGCGATGACCCAGAGCTCCTCCTCGGAGCTCTAGCCCAAGCCTCCGCTCTGCCTCCTACCAGGTAAACCCTCCGATCTCTTTCTGATTTTTATTCCAATTTTCCTCGATTTAATTTGGCCTTCTCAGCCACTTTCGACCCCCATTCACCTTCTCAATAGCTCCACATCGCAACCCCCTTTCCCGCACCGCTTTCCGATCACCTTCTCCTTCCTCCAGATTCTCAACCACCTCCGACCCATCTCCTTCGCCATTCACGGCGGAGGAGCTCAGAGCTCTCACGTTCTCCGCTCGCTGAGCTCCCACTTCATTCACTCACGCACCCTTAGGCTTCGGCTATAGACTACTAACAATGCAGGTCCACGAATCTCTTAATGAACGGAGCTTCGCCGGAGCTCACTTCGTCAAGTTCGCCTTCAACTTCGGAGCTCCGTCAGCCTGAGCCATGACGCCCGACATCTCCCCCGAGCTCCCCGCTTCATCGACAACCACTTATGGAGCTTCGGGGAGGTCTGCCGTGATCAAGAAGGAGTGGCGGAGCTTGGAGCTTCTCGCCGGAGCTCGAACTCCGCCGCCAGCAACAGAGGAAGGAGAACGTACAGGCGCAGTTGGATGATCCCTCCAGGCATTCATCCAACGGCTGAGGGGCGGCCACGTCGCCGACAACGGAGCTCATCCAAGCCATCGGATCATGTTGATCTGATGGCTCATATTCAACCACGTGTCTTCACCAAAGCCTCCCCGAGCCTTCGTCTCCGACCCTACAGGCTTGGGACACCCGAGCCTAGCCGAAGCTTCATCGACCCTCTGCCGATCCCGAGCCTGCTTCCGAGCCTCGATATCACGTGTTGCGCACGTGCTATCTGGGAATTTTGCAAAGACGCCCTCTGACTTCTCCACATTTGCAGAAAGGTCCTGTCTACACATGCGAACCACGTGTGTCTGGGCATATTTGCATTTATACCCTTGCGGGTTTATAAATTGCAAATATGCCCCTGCGCGTGTGGTTTATTAACAGGGAAGGCCTCGCACTTATTTCTTTTTTGCATTTTAGTCCTTTCCAGGGACCTTTTTGTAATTATCTTTTCATGTTTCTTTTCAGTTATGCCCTTGTTTTCATTCTAGCATATCTTGAGCTACGTACATCCGATTGAGATGATTTCAGTTTCTTTTAAAGCTGGTTTTATGGTCTTTCAAATGGCATGCTTAATTATTGTTTTGGACACAATGAATTTTTTAAGTATTATGTAGTAGCCTTGTGTCTATTTCGAGCTTGAACTGTTGCCTTACGTAAAATTGTCCATCACATCTGCATCTTTAATTAAACTTGAAATTAACTCTTATTTAATTTTGCTCATTATTTTCACCTAGGGCATATCTCCATTGCATCGCATTGCATTTACTTGCATAATAAAATAATTGATTAAAAAATGCATGTTTGATTTTTAATGCATTGTCTTGTTGTTGTATTGTCTTGCATGCTTTGACCTATATGCCTTTAATTCAACACTTAAATAAATAGATGTAAATCCGATTAATACGAGAGAGGCTCGTGTCCCTAAGTTCGACCTAGGTATCTTACCAAGTAAAATAAAAAATAAAATTCCATGATCATCGCATTCTTATTTGACATATATCAATGAGATGGTCTTTTTGATGACCAAAATCGGCCCTACTGCTACGACAATTCCAAGTGCTAATTTCGCACTTAAAGGGTCGATTTTACGGCTCGTCAAATGGCGTCGTTGCCGGGGACACGGCTCATTTCTTTTATTTTTTTTGATTTTTGTTTATTTAAGTGTATCTTTTTTATAGGTTATTTTTGTTCATTTATTTTGCATTATAAAATTTTCTTTTTGGTTGATCTCTAATCATTGTTTTTGTGGCAGGGACCTTGATGGATCAAGGAGGCAAGGAGCAGGACGCTCCCCGCTGCGAGTAGCCGCAGGAGCATGCTTGGAGCCTATAAGAAAAAAAAAGTGTCGCATTTTATTTTTGCTTGTAATAATTCGTCTTTTACAGCGGTCTTCGATTGAAGACTCGCGAGTGTAATCGAACGAATGTGGTTGTGTGGGGATCGTCCCCACTTGAGTGTCGACCTAGGACTAGGCACGCGGCTCTCCGAGCTCATTTTATTTTTTATATTTTTATGTGCTTGATCGTAGGTAGGACACACTTTAAATTTAGACGCACATAATCTCGCATCACTTAGCTAAAATTAATGAAAATCAATCACCGCTAATAGATGCATGATTAGGTACGGCTTTTTCGACTTGCATACATGTTGAATTTGGATTTCAAAACGGCCCTAGTTTTTCACGGATTTATCGTCAAATCACTGCATGATTTCTCGCTTAGCATAGATCGTGGTTTTATCGAATATACGGTTTTTCTCGGTTTCTTTTTCCTAGCTTGATCACCTAGGTTAAATGGAAAAAGGGAATGAACGGTAAACGATGACTTCTTGATTTTGTGCTAACTATAATTCAGTGATAACCTAAAATAAAATTGGGACTGTTAATTGCAAGTCAACCAAAAATGGAGTAAAATTCGGTTTTGGGAGAGCAATACCCTCGCTTACGCAATGATTTTCACTTCACATATTTTTCTTTGCGTAAAAAAATCTAATGTTTTATCACCAATAAAATCGACAAGATAATAAACCAACATTGATCGGTTTCATGTGTGAATTGGTGAAACTAAGGGTTTTGCTTGATTGATTGAGCCATGTTTGCTTCAATACACACCCTAAAACCTTAGTCACTCCATTTCATCTCCGAAGATTCAACCGCTCACTTGTAGATCCATTCCTCTTCTTCGTTCACCTTGGGTCCCTTTCAACATCAATTCCCATATTTATACTTAGGCTAATCTCAGCCTAAGTATAGGGGGGACCCAAGTCCTCGTGATTTGTCTCTATTCATCTTTCCTTGCCTTTATACTTAGGTTATTTCTAACCTAAGTATAGGGGGAGACCCTCTTAGCTCCCGTATATTTCTCTACACTTAAATGGACCTATGGACTCGTATCATCTAGTGCTATGAGGACATAGCAAAGTTTAAGGATAGGGGGGTATACCGTATATACATATACACTTTACTTACTTTAGCTATAATCTGAAAAATTTGAAAAAAATTTAAAACTTTTTGGCTAAAGTAAAATTCTTTGGACTAAGAGGACTCAAATGTTTTCACGGCTTTTCTATACTATGTTACACTATTTTGATAAAAATATTTTCGAAAATGATTTGAAAAATGAGTTTTTTCTTGTTTTGAAAAATCTTTTTGAAAAAAAAATGTTTTGAAAACCTTTTTTTTGTGTGACATGGTTTTGAAAATCTTTTATCAAGGAAAGTAGAGTCTAACATGTGTTTTAACCTCTATTAAAATCCATAAAAAATCAGAAAAACGCAAAACCCTTTAGGAGTCGTTAGTGACTACTAAGCCCAATTAAGTAAGCCGCATTCAGTGAGGGTTCGCCCTTAGCAGATTGGATGGTTTAGAGGACATCGCGCAAGGCCCCGTCCTCAAGCAACGGGCTTCGGCCTGTACTTACATCCATACTGGCTGAATTGCAGATGCTCAATTGAGTTTAGGAAGTTCTAATATCTCTTGAAGTTCAAAAAAAAGAAAAAAATGAAATAAAAAAATGTGTCTTGTTTTTGAATGAAGAAGTTGGAGTAATCCTCTACACCTACACTTTCACCCAGGATCTGAAATGATCAAGGAGACTTAGCTTTTTGAGGTCTTTGAGATTTTAGGTTAACCAGCCTTAGCCATCATGGTCATTGACTTAATCGTCCATATTTGTCTAGGTTTCTAGATTTGCATGCTATATTCCATGCTTAGTCTCAGACAAAAGAATATGATCAGCACATCACATGCACGACTGCGGTTTTGATTGAGATGAGTTGATTTTTCACTTGAGGAATTGGGATGAGGAAGTCAAGTTTGGATTTGATTTAATGATGCTCGAGGATGGGATAAAGTCTTTGGAGGTTTCATAAAACCTGAGTGTCAGCAATATTAGCCAGTATGAGAACTTGATTCTTATACTAATCTCTTGACATTTACCTAAGTGCCTGGGTGTGAAATATATAAAAAATGTTGATCAGTGTGCGCCAACTCTTGGTAAAAGCAGTGGAGCTAGCCACAAATTATACAAGTCAAAGAAATTCAAAGAAAAGCTCTCATTTCACAAAGTTACATATCAAAGAGCTTCCACCAAAGGCGAGCGCTCCCAAACTTTTCAAAGTGTCCACTTGGACCACCGCTATTAGGACCAGGAGTCGGGCTTGCACCAAAAAAAGGGCTCTGCATCGTAAATGCTACAAGTCTGGGTGTTGTAGGTACGATAGGTACTCAAAAGAGACACACCCCGATGTACTCCCAGGAAAACAAGTGCAGACGGCTCCAACTTCTCTTGACGGACGCACTGATCAACACCAAAAAAAATGTTGCGTAAAAAGGCACTAGAGAGAATCCTTGTTCCAATGAGAGGGAGAGAAGAATTGGCACAATCCCATGCCCTCCATCAACTGGCCTTTCATTCTACACTTTTAAGTCTGACAACTAAGGAGACGGTAAACTGAATGCAAGATTGGATTTATTCACTAGTGTTGAGGATTGGGTCCTTAGGAGAATTTCTTGGACCAAGACTTTGGGTGATGATTTGACTCTACTCTCAGAATTACGGTCAACACTAAATGTCATATCCTTTAGATTATATGTACATCAGAGAGAGCCTGGAGAATCAGAGGAATTGGATACCTCTTGATTAAGGATGGGTTGAACTCAAGAATTATGGATCTCTAAAATTGAGTTGACTTAAGCAGATTAGATCCTGTATTCACATGCATAAGGGGGTTAATCCAACGTAGTCATTCTTTTTGATGCTCGAGGACGAGCATAGTTTAAGTATAGGGGGGTGATGAAACCCGATTTCATCATCATAATTTCTCATTATTAACTCCCTTGCTTAAAATTGTGTCAATAAAACCCAGTTAAAGTCCTGTAATTAGCAGAGTCTCAAATAAATCAAAAAGCACAAAAAATGGCAAAATGATAATTCGTGGTATTTTTAGACTTAAAAATACCCTCAAAAATATTTGGGTCTTTGTTTGATGTCATCTCTAGTTTTGGTCAACATGAAACTTGTAGATCTCATCAAGATCTACAACTTTCATGTTTTGCGTTTTCTCAAAATCGGCCATTATGACCCCCAAAAATCAAAAATACCCTCGGAATAATCTGATTGGGGCACGTGGCCCATTCTGGGGGCGCCACGTGGCCCCGCCTCTCCTGTCTCTTCCGCCGCCTCTTCCAGCCGTTGGATCTCCTCCTGAGATCCAACAGTCCAAGGCTTTCCACGCACGCCCCTTTGCCTCGGCCGTCAGATCGTCCCCATCTTCAATCTACACCGCTTGTGAGCGCTCTCACCGGAGCTTGACACGTGTCGCGTTATGCGCCCTTCGATCGCGCTTCAGATCTTCCATCTCGGCCGCCGCTTCCACCTCTTTCCTCGACCGCTCGATTAACCCTAACGTCTAATCTAGGCCGCCCATTAGCGTGTACGCTCCAGCTCAACACGTGGCTACTCTACAGCCTTCCGTTCGCACCCTGATCTTCTATCTCAACCGTATCTTCTAAGCGCGACCCTCAGCCCTTCGATCACGCCTTCTCTGCATCGTGATCGTCCGTTCATGCCGCTCCCTCAG
Source organism: Ottelia alismoides (assembly GCA_037367405.1). Taxonomy (NCBI): domain Eukaryota; kingdom Viridiplantae; phylum Streptophyta; class Magnoliopsida; order Alismatales; family Hydrocharitaceae; genus Ottelia; species Ottelia alismoides. The sequence goes on along the minus strand of JAZKJV010002293.1, from coordinate 1,106,117 downwards.
CTTGACACGTGGCTGCTCTGCAGCCCTTCGATCACAACGCATCGGATCTAATCCTATCCTTTGCTTCGCGCTTAGATCTCTACCGTTGGATCTCCAGATCCAACGGTCAGAGGTCATCGTCAACCTCCGTTTCCTCATTTCTCCTCACGTCTTCCATCTCGCGCAGACCTCGCGCCCTTTCCATTTTCTTGCCCTCACCAGCCATCACCTCCAAGCACCAACTACCCCACGATCTTTCCCACTCTTCCCTCTACCTCGCGAGGTCTTCGTCAACCTACAAACATCTTCCCACTCGCTCCACGAACCCATCGAAACCCACGACCTCCATCACTGAACCTCCACCTCCAAACTTCAAATACGCCACCTCCCTCACCGTCACACCTTGTCCACCTTTACGAGGGGAGTGGCCCAACCCTCCTCTGCCTCCCAGTGACAGGGGGAGGCGGAGAGATCGAGCGAAGACGACCGTCTTCCCCGGTGTTGACCCTTCGCCGATCACGGCGTCGTCGCGGCGCTCCAAGCCCGCCAAGCTGCTCCCAACGGCTGGGGGAGTTCAGTGATGACCCAGAGCTCCTCCTCGGAGCTCTAGCCCAAGCCTCCGCTCCGCCTCCTACCAGGTAAACCCTCCGATCTCTTTCTGATTTTTATTCCAATTTTCCTCGATTTAATTTGGCCTTCTCAGCCACTTTTGACCCCCGTTCACCTTCTCAATAGCTCCCCATCGCAACCCCCTTTCCCGCGCCGCTTTCTGATTACCTTCTCCTTCCTCCAGTTTCTCAACCACCTCCGACCCATCTCCTCCGCCATTCACGGCGGAGGAGCTCAGAGCTCTCACGTTCTCCGCTCGCTGAGCTCCCACTCCATTCACTCACGCACCCTTAGGCTTCCGCTATAGACTACTAACAATGCAGGTCCACGAATCTCTTAATGAACGGAGCTTCGTCGGAGCTCATTTCGTCAAGTTTGCCTTCAACTTCGGAGCTCCGTCAGCCTGAGCCACGACGCCCGACATCTTCCCCGAGCTCCCCGCTTCATCGACAACCGCTTATGGAGCTTCGGGGAGGTTTGCCGTGATCAAGAAGGAGTGGCGGAGCTTGGAGCTTCTCGTCGGAGCTCGAACTTCGCCGCCAGCAACAGAGGAAGGAGAACGTACATGCGCCGTTGGATGATCCCTCCAGGCGTTCATCCAACGGCTGAGGGGCAGCCACGTCGCCTACAGCGGAGCTCATCCAAGCCATCGGATCATGTTGATCTGATGGCTCATATTCAACGACGTGTCTTCACCAAAGCCTCCCCGAGCCTTCGTCTCCGACCCTACAGGCTTGGGACACCCGAGCCTAGCCGAAGCTTCATCGACCCTCTGCCGATCCTGAGCCTGCTTCCGAGCCTCGATATCACGTGTTGCGCACGTGCTATCTGGGAATTTTGCAAAGAAGCCCTCCGACTTCTCCACATTTGCAGAAAGGTCCTGTCTACACATGCGAACCACGTGCGTCTAGGCATATTTGCATTTATACCCTTGCGGGTTTATAAATTGCAAATATGCCCCTGCGCGTGTGGTTTATTAACAGGGAAGGCCTCGTACTTATTTCTTTTTTGCATTTTAGTCCTTTCCAGGGACCTTTTTGTAGTTATCTTTTCATGTTTCTTTTCAGTTATGCCCTTGTTTTCATTCTAGCATATCTTGAGCTACGTACATCCGATTGAGATGATTTCAGTTTCGTTTTAAAGATGGTTTGATGGACTTTCAAATGGCATGCTTAATTATTGTTTTGGACACAATGAATTTTTTAAGTATTATGTAGTAGCCTTGTGTCTATTTCGAGCTTGAACTGTTGCCTTACGTAAAATTGTTCATCACATCTGCATCTTTAATTAAACTTGAAATTAACTCTTATTTAATTTTGCTCATTATTTTCACCTAGGGCATATCTCCATTGCATCGCATTGCATTTACTTGCATAATAAAATAATTGATTAAAAAAATGCATGTTTGATTTTTAATGCATTGTCTTGTTGTTGTATTGTCTTGCATGCTTTGACCTATATGCCTTTAATTCAACACTTAAATAAATAGACGTAAATCCGACTAATACGAGAGAGACTCGTGTCCCTGAGTTCGACCTTGGTATCTTACCAAGTAAAATAAAAAATAAAATTTCATGACCATCGCATTCTTATTTGACATATATCAATGAGATGGTCTTTTTGATGACCAAAATCGGCCCTACTGCTACGACAATTCCAAGTGCTAATTTCGCACTATTAAAGGGCCGATTTTGCGGCTTGTCAATCTACTCCCACTTATTTCTTTTGTTCACCAGGTCAATGTTTACCCGGTCTCAGGGTTAGGATCAATCTGTATCTATTACATATTTACATCCTTGTTTTCTTTTATTTTTCTTTTTTATCTTTATTCTCTATTTTGGGTAAAATAAGTGCTAAATATATAATATTAACAAATGTGGTTAGAATGTTAATTAATGGGTATTGGTGATTATCTACATGCAATTTACCAAGGATTTTAGCCAAAATGAAAGAATAAAGGTGATGAATCACGGATTCATCAGGGATTTATTGGCATTTTGAGTGAAACATATTTTTATATTTTTATAATGATTTTTAGAAGAATTTTAAAAATTAAATTAAATTAAATAGAGTTACAGTTAATTAATAAAAAATACGGAAAGCATAGTACATATCTACAGCAGGGTCCAAACGTCAAAACTTGCCTGTCTTATTCAAAAAATTTTGATACTTTTAATAAATAGTATTGAACATAAAATTAAGTTTAAAAGTGAGTTTGATCCATTTGAAGTTTTCTATAAATAGTTATTAACATCGGAAGTTAACTTTTATGGCGTTTTCGATCGATGATAATTAACTATTTTTATGTTGAATACTTTTTCTAATATTTTATAAAATAATAAATATTTTTTGTATAGCTTTTATAAAGGAAGTGTTTTGATTTGAGATTTTCTTGATATTGAATAAATTCGGTGAAATATTTACAAAGTAGAAAATATGTTTAATGTATTTTTATTGTCTCAGCTTTCTGATATTTTTATACATTAGGATCCTTATCTCCCTCTACTTATTTATTTTGTCGATCACATCAATATTAACCTGGCCTCAGGGTTAGGATTAGTATGTATATATATTATACATCCTTCTTTTCTTTTATTTTCTTTTTTCTCCATATTATTTTATTTTGGATAACAAGTGTTAAATATATATAATATTAGCAAATGTGATTAGAATGTTAATTAATTGGAATTAGTAGATATTTATATGCATTTTACCAAGGATTTTAGCCAAAGTGAAAGAATAAATGCGTTGAATCACAGATTCGCCGTTCCCCTATACTTTACCTTTGTTATTTCCTTAGCATACACTTATTCTATAAATAAGTGCAAGCAAAAAGAAAAAGAAAAAGGAAAATAAAAGAACTTAGAACATGTGTGTTTCTTTAAATAGAATCTCATTTCACCGAAATTGTAGAACTTGGATTTAGACCTTTGGATTAATAGTGTATTGGGACTCTATTAGGATTAGGATTTAAGTTTCGACAACCCTCAAGTTCCACAAATCCTTATCCAGGTCTACCTCAACAACTAGCTCAAATCCACCAATCCATCACGCAAATTTTTCAGCTTTGAAAGCAATTTTTACTTTGTGTGAAAATGTTTTTAGTCCTTCCTACTTAGAAAAGCGAAGAAACTACCCATCCCAGTAATACACTCCCATTAGACCCTCATCCAACTACTCGATGCTCGAGGAGGGGGCATTTCCTTCTAAGGTCAGGTCCTGTTGTGTCCACATTTGAATAGAGAAAGAAGAAGAAGAATGGGAAGACAACTAGAGTATGATCAATCTACTCACATCTCCTTATGAACCCTAGCCAGTTTAGCCAAGTCTCCACTAAGATAATGCATACTTTTTGAAGTTTAGACCATTGTGGTCAAATTTGTATTTGGTGTATTTGGCTTCTTTTTAGTAGAAAAGTCTGCATGTCTTAGTGGTACTTGGCTAAACTGGCCAAGCTTCATAAGGAGATGTGATTACACTGATCACACTCTAGTTCTCTTCTCATTCTTTTTACTTCTCTCTATATTCGATTGTGGATACAACACAAACTGATCTTAGAAGGAAATACCCCCTCCTCGAGGATCGAGTAGCTAGATGAGGGCCCAATGAGAGTGTATTACTAAGATGGGTGGTTTCTTTGCTTCTTAAGCAAGAATATCTAAAACTTTTCACACACAGTACAAATTACTTTCAAAGCTGAAAAGTTTGTGTGATGGATAGGTGGAACTGAGTTGGCTATTGAGATGAAGCTGGATAAGGATTTGTGTAACTTGAGGGCTGTCAAGTCTTAAATCCTAATTCTAATAGACTCCCGACACACTATTAATCCAAAGGTCTAAATCTAAGTTCTAAATTTTGGGTGAAGTGAGATTCGATTTAAAGAAACAAGCATATTCTAAGTTCTTTTATTTTCCTTTTTTTCTTTTTACTTGTATTTATTTATACAATAAATGTTTGCTAGGGGAGTAGCAAAGGTAAATATAGGGGAATGATGAATCTATGTTTCATCACCTTTATTCTTTTATTTTGGTTAAAATCCTTGGTAAAATGCATGTAAATAATCACTAATTTCCATTAATTAACATTCTAACCATAATTATTAATATTATATATTTAACACTTATTTTATCTAAAATAAAATAATAAATAGAAAAGGGAAAATAAAAGAAAAAGAAGGATGTATAATATATATATATATAGACTGATCATAACCCCAAGGCCAAGTGATGAATATGTGATTCATCGCCTTTATTCTTTCATTTTTACTAAAATCTTTGGTAAAATATATGTAAATAATCACTAATTCTAACTAATTATCATTCTAACCACAAATATTAATATTATATATTTAACACTTATTTTACCCAAAATAAAAGAATAGAGATAAAAATAAAAAAATAAAAGAAAGAAGGATGTAAATATGTAATATATACAGACTGATCCTAACCCCGAGACTATGTCAATATTAACCGGGTCGATAAAAGAAATAAGTAGGTGGAGATAAATATCCTAACTTATAAAAATATTCAGAAAACAAGACCAAAAATATAATTTACCCATTTTACACAATGTAAATACTTTACCTATTTTATTTATCATCAAAACTATATCAAATCAAAACACTTCTTTTGTAAAAAATTATTCACAAAAATATAAATTATATTATAAAAATATCAGAAAAATATATTCGACAAAAAATAATTAACCCCAGTGAACCGTAAAAGCTGCAAAAGCCGACTAATGGCCACAAAACCCCGAGCAACTAAGGATAAAGAAATAACAAAGGTCGTTGCGACCTCAGTCGCTCAAGAGATGAAGCGGTCAATCAAGAAAACTAAGTGCATACCACCAAAATCAGATAAAAATCAAATAAACACGATAGCGGTCCTGGCTATTGGATTAGCCTGGTATAGCGACCAGGGTCGGACTCAGGGAGCACGTGATGGCCTTGATGCCTACAAAGTAGTCTAAAAAGAAATAAAATAAAATAATGGTATTTTTGGTGGATTTTTAATCTTTTTATATTTTTTTGGATTTTTAATTAATAAATAAAATAAAGAAAACAATAAAACAATCAAATACAAACAATTATTAAATCACTCAAAAATCACCCAAAAATTCAAATAAGAATATTTTTATGTTTTTTATATTTTTTTTACTATTTTGGGTTAATTTTTGGTATTTTTCTGATTTTTATTGAATTTTCTAAAAATCAAACAAGGCTAGAAAAGAAAGGTATTGTCCAGTCAGGTGTCAAGGGCCAAATCAGAATACAAAATGGCCCTCTTAACACCTGAAGGTAATTTTCCTGTATAGTAGAAGATACAAGGAAAATTTGGGCACCAGAATTATTATTTTTGGATTTTTCGAATAATTATTAGCATTTTTATGGGTTTTATGGGGTTTTGTAATTTTATGGGTTTTATATATCCAAAAATGACCAAAATTGGTCAGAAAATCAAACAAGATAAAACAACTATTGTCTATTTTTTTTGTAATTTTTAGAGGTGTTTTAATATTTTTTTGTGAATTTTAAAGTTAGACAATAAAGAAAATGCGTGTTTTTGATTTTTTAAAAATAATAAATGAAATAAAAAATGTTTCCAAAAATTGGAGAAAATTTTACACTATGGCAGGAGCCATGTATCCAATTTTCATCACATTTGGAGTTGGTTTGCTATTTTATTAAAAATCAAAACCAAGGTACAATACATATGGACCTGTACGCAATTAATACAAGTTCCAGGGGGTCTGGTGCAAATTCTCCAAGAAAACACGCGCGAGGCGCGTGACCTGGGACCTATTTGCAATGAAACTAAGGTTCCTGGACTATTTAGTAACAAGTACTAAAAGTCCAGGGGCCTCAGTGTAAAATACCCACTAAATCGAGCACATGCGCAATAAAACCATTCACAGGGGCATATCTGCAATTAATAAAAGTATAAATGCATTCAAGAACACCCTAAAACAATGAGTCCATACATGCAAATAACCCAAACAAACACGTGTCGATGCACGTGATCCACTACAAGCAGGGGTGTAAAAGCAATTACCAAACACTACAGGGTCCACTATGCAATTTACCAAACGCAAATAAAATATCTAAAATATTTACAGGACTACATCAGAACAGCTAAGAAACTAAGGGCCTAAGAAGTAATTTACCCTTTATTAATTCGAGGGCCGGATGTGCGCCACATGGAGATCGAACGGTCGGGGAAGGGGCGCAGCTATACAGGGGTCCTCGGTCTTGATCGAACGGACAGGGCCTCGCCACGTGGAAGATTGAGCGGCCACAAAGCAACGTGGGAAGCCCTCACTGATCGGACGGTCCCGATCAACGCTCCAAGGATCTGACGGTCACTGCTACTCCACGAACGAACGACTCGATGAAGACCTGGAGCTGGGGGCTGAATCGGACGGCTACGGAGGATCCTCGACGAACTGGGCTCCAGCGAGGTTCGCCGGACTCGTGTGGGTGCTGGAGGCCTCCGCGCGGGCTGCTGAAGATTGGAAGAGAAGCTCCTTGGCCTCCCGCGTCGACTGATACCCTCCGATGGCTCGACGGAGCTCCTGGGAACTCAGGCAAGGCCGACGGAGGTCGAGCGGCTGCTTCGAATGGTCGAGACCCTCATATGGGCTCGAAGGGACCTAAAAAGCACAGCAACGCACTCGCGGGTTGAGGGAAAAGTGCCTCGACCCTGTAAGCGGGGGTGACGATGATCGGTGCGGCGGGGCGTAGGGGCTCCGGCGATGCGACGGCGAAGAAGCCCCAATCCCAGCTCCTATGCGAGCTGGGTTGGATGGAGGGGTGGAGAAGGTGCGCGGGAAGAAGGCGATCACGATGGGGTGCTCCGATGATCGGATAGGTGGCGATTGTGGATGAAATCGAAGATGAACAGCGATGGGTCGATTTGGGGCAAAATGGAAATTCAGGAAAAAGAAGAAGGAGAAGGGCTACCTGATGGATGCAATCGACTGTGGAGGAGCAGGGGGTGCTCCTGGTCTTCGCCTCGAGGACCGTCGGTGTCCGAGGCTCTAGCGCTACCTCCAGGCGGCGCACGGCGGCGCAAAGACACCAGATCAGTGGTCGTCACACTCCCTCCTCGTTGCTACACCACCGGAGGCGAGCTGTCACTCTCGCGAAGATGATGGAGGTCACTGGGTGGAGAAATGATGAGCCAAAGATGAAGAACAGGGAGGCAGAGCTCAGATTTTATATGGGTACAGGTCCGAGAAGAATGGATCGGGCAGGGTTCCGCGAAGCGCGGATCCCCACGCGGATACGTCGGCGAGGATCTCGGATGAGGGGGATGATCGGAGCTCGGGGGTTGTGGATTTGGAGGTCGGGTCGGGACGCGAAAAATCGGGGAAGTCGGGTCGGGCGTCACGACCCGTGGGAAGTGGTCCACAGGGGGGAGTTGACCGGGGGGTCAACGTCCCCCGTGGACCAATGAGAATCAGCCATTTGGAAAAGATTTGGAAATTCAAAAAGAAATAATAAATGGCCGAATCATGAAAAACTTAAAACATAGAAAATGTTTATTTTATTTTTTTCTATTTTTTGGTGATTTTTAATTAATTTTTCAAAATAAAAATAGGGTATGTACACTACAGTGCTATACATAGGTATTTACACAATGTTGATTTTTGATTTTTGATTTTTAATTAGTTATTTTTATACATTTTTATCCCCATTTTATATTTTATTTATTTATAACATAAAATTAGGAATAATAAGATATTTTTATTTTATTTTTATTATTTATATACAAGGGTTAATTAAATAGCTATATACATTTATATACATGGTATATGTACAATGCTCTTTTTGGTTTTTTTAAATTTTGTTCTTTTTATTTTATTTTTGTTTTTATGGTTTTTATTTTATTTATTTACAACATAAAAAATGGAGTATATACAAATTTTTAGGGATTTTAATTTATTTATTTACAAGGCTAAATAAATATAAGTGTGGATATATATATATATAAGGTGAATATGTACAAGGAAGAGTATTTTTAGTTTCTTTTTAATTTTTTTATTTTTATTTGTATTTTATATTTACAAATATATACAAATATATACAAGCTCATTTTATTCTATTTTTGGAGGAAAATATTTTTATTATATTTACAGGTATATTTACACACATGAGCCCCTATCTCCCTCTACTTTGGCTTTTATGCGGTCAGGCCCATGCTGAGCCCTCCCTTGGGATTAGTGATGAATACCAATTCATCACTCTTTATTCGTATATTTTAGCTACAAAAACCTTTGTAAATGCATGTAAATATATGTAAATATAAATAATTACCAAAAGCATGCATTGTGTAAAAACCTATAATTAGCATGTTTTTGTGCAAAAATAAAGAATAAAGATTAAAAAGAAAAAGAGGGAAATATTTAGAATAAATATTGAGCATCCTAATCCAAGGGAAGGCTCAGCATGGGCCTGACCGCATAAAAGCCAAAGTAGAGGGAGATAGGAGCTCATGTGTAAATATTTGTGTAAATACATAAAACTATATTTTCCTCACCCAAAAATATGCTTGTAAATATTTTTATATATTTATAAAAAATAAAAAAAACAAAAAAAAAGTTAAAAATCAAAAAGAACAAAAGTCCCCTTTTACCATGTACATAGACCATGCTCCTACATTGACTTAACCTTATAAATAAATAAAGTTATTTTCAAAACTTTTTGTAGATATTCTAGGTTATACATTGTAAATAAATAAAAATAAGAAGCATCAAAACAAAAATCCAATAAAAATTACAAAAATTAAAAATACAAAAATACCTTGTACATATGCCATGTATATAGATGTATATAGCTATTTATTTTACCCATGTACATAAACAGTAAAAATAAAATAAAAATATCTTTTTATTCCTAATTTTTTGATATAAATAAATAAAATATAAAAGGGGAAAAAATGCTCAAAAATAACAAATTAAAATTAAAAAAAATTAAAAAATTACATATTGTAGATATACCTATGTATAGCTATATAATGTAAATACCTTATTTTTATTTCCAAAAATTAATTAAAAATCACCAAAAAATAGAAAAAAATAAAAGAAAAATATTTCATGTTGGGAGTTTTTGCAGATTCGGCCCCTAGCTACCCCAATTTGTCACCTCAAGATCCAGCCACGTGGCCTGATTTCATTGGGTCCTAGGGATGTTGACCGCCCGGTCAACTGGCCCCCCCAGGACCACTTCTCTCGGGTTTAGGCGCCCGACCCGAGTTCCCTGATTTTTAGCGCCTAAACCCGATTGCGTCTCACCTAAACCCCGGGTCAGATCCATGCACTACATGTTCGCCAACCTCGCCGGAGCCTTAGCCTCGGGATCCGCGCTCCAGATTGCCCTACCCGCGCGCCTCTTTCCGGACCCTCCATGATATATATTTCGAGCTCCGCCGCTTTCAATCGATATCTTTTGGCCATTTGCTTCGTTCTCCAGTGAGCTCCAGAGAGAGAGAGAGAGGTGACAGCTCGCGCCTCGACCTGTTGCAGCGAGGAGAGGAGGCGAAAGCCATCGATCCGGCGATTCTTCACTGCCGTGCTCCGCCCCGAGTTGGAGCTCGAGCCTCGGACGTCGGCGGTCCTTGAGGCGAAGACCCAGAGCTGCGCAAGCTCGACCACAGCCCATTCCTCCACCCAGGTAATCATTTAGCTTAGGTATTTAGTCTAATTTTCGATTTCCCCCAAATCTCGCCATCGCCGACCCTCATCGATTCCGACCATCTCCCCCTTTCGTTCGATCATCGGAACCCCCCGTCACGTTCGCCTTTCCCCCGCGCACCTTCTCCGCCCCTCCGTTCAACCCAGCTCGCACAGGAGCTGGGATTCGAACCCCTTCGCCGTCGCATCGCCGGGGTTCGCCCGCACCACCACACCGTCCACCTTCACTCGCCTAACCGGGGTCGAGGCACTTTGCCCTCGACCCGCGAGTCTCCTGGTTTACTCTGCAGGTGCTTTCCAGCCCATCTGAGGGCTTGGGTCATTCGGGCCAGGAGCTTCATCTCCGCCGACCTCGCCGGAGCCCTCCAGGGCTCGGCTGGGTCATCGGAACCCACCATCAGCTGCGGAGCATCATCGCGGAGCTTCTCCGATCTCTAGAGGCAGCAGGGGAGGATTCCAGCACACGCACGAGGCCGGCGAAACTCGCCGGCCAACTGTTCTTCCAGCATCTTCCCCGACCGTCCGATCGTCCTCGACCTCCAGTTCTCATCCTGACCGTCCACTTGAGGAGATCCAGCCACCGTCAGATCTTGAAGAGGCGATCTGGACCGTCCGTTGCACGAGGTTTAGCCACCGAGAGCCTCACCCGTTCGATCCTCCACGTGGCGTATCCCCGACCGTCCGATCGCTGCGAGGACCTCAGCGTTGGAGCGTCACCCATTCCCAGTCGTTCATCTACCCACGTGGCGCCCATCCGTCGGCTCGACTTAATAAAGGGTAAATTTCCCTTAGGCCCTCATCTTTGCGTTATTTCATATCAGTCCTGTAAATATTTAGAGACGTTGTTTAGTTTTAGGTTAAATTGCACAATGGACCCTGAGCTTTAGTTTGTTTGCATTTATACCCCTGCCTATTGTGAGCCACGTGCTTCGTCACGTGTTTTGTTGGTGTATTTGCATCCTTTACCCTGGTAGTTCTGGTTGTTATGAAATGAATGAAATCTTTTTGATATTTGCATTTATGCCCCTGTGAATGGTTTAATTTCGCATGTGCGTTTATTTGTGGGTAATTTGCAACATAGCCCCCTGGAATTTTGGTAAGAGTTACCAATAGGTCCTCGGGACTTGTTTTCTTTACATATAGGTCCCTGAGTGCCCCAAGCACGCGCTTGGCGCGTGACTTCTTGGGTTAATTGCACCTGGACCTCCAGAACTTTGGGTATTTGCACTTTGGTCCCTGTGCACAGTGCTCTCTTGTCATTTTTGAATAAAATATCAAATCACCTCCAAATTCGATGAAAATTCATGGCTCCTGCCATGGTGTAGGATTTTTGAGAATTTTTTAGGACATTTCTGAGTTTATTTGTTATTTTTAAAAATTCAAAAACATACATTTTTGCTACTGTCTAGAGTTAAAAACCCCAAAAAAATATAAAACCCCCCCAAAAAATTCTATAAAAATTAGGTACTGTTTATTTTGTGTTCCTTGATTTTCTAGCCAATTTTGGCTATTTTTCACTACTTACAACCATAAAAACTTAAAAACACCTAAAAACCCCTAAAAATTCTATTAAATAACCTAAAAACCCAAAAACAATAATTTTGGTACTCAAATTTTCCTTGTTTTACCTAATTTACAGGAAAAATACCTCCAGGCCCTTTTAAGGTTCTTAGATATTTTATCTAGGGATTTTGGGCCTGGCTGGACAGTACCTTGTATTTTTGCTACTGTTTGATTTTTAGAAAATAAAATACACATCATAAAAATCCTAAAAATTCACCAAAAACATTAAAAAACATAAAAAACATAAAAATATTTTTGTTTGAATTTTTACTTGATTTTTGCTGCATTAAATAATTTGTCAAAGTTCGTTTGTTTGTGCTTTTCTTAGTTTCTTCACAGATTAAAAATCCTAAAAAAATTATAAAAATCATTAAAAACCACTGAAAAAATAATAAATATTTTGTCTTTTATTTTATTCGTTTCGACTACTTCGTAGGCCTCTCGGTCAATCCGTGCTCCTTGAGTTCGACCCTGGGTGCTATACCAGGTTAATCTCATAGCAGGACCGCTTCTTTGTGATTTTATTGATTTGACATATTTTCGAGTGGTCATTTTTTCTTGATTGACACTTCTGAGTGACTGAGGTCGCAACGACCTATTTTTGTACCTTATACCTTAGTCGCTCGGGCATTCGTGTCATCAATTAGGTTGCTCACTATTTATTCTGAATATTTCCCTCTTTTTGTTTTTAATCTTTATTCTTTTATTTTTGCACAAAAACATACTCATTATTATTTTTTACACCATGCATGCTTTTGGTAATTATTTGTATTTACACATATCTATATGCATTTGCAAAGGTTTTTGTAGCTAAAATATAAGAATAAAGAGTGATAAAAGAGGAGAATGTACATGGATCAAGGTTGAATATTAAACTTGCCTTTATTAAATTGAATTATGGAGATCGATCAGATCTTTGGATTATTAATGTGTCGGAACCTTATTTGGACTTAAGCTTAAAACTCAACGGCCTCTAAGTTCCACCAATCTATGGACAAGACTCCTCAATAAACTAGATCAGAACAAGTCTACATACATAAACTCTAATGACCATGAATCTTTCCATGCAGTGTAAGTGATATGTAGCTCCCCACCTCAGAAGTAACAAAGAAACAACCTCCCCCAACCTGGTAACTCTAATGCCTCGGTCTAGCAACTCTTTCCTCGAGAAGCGGGGTATTCCCTTCTAAGTTCAAGTGCAACCGGCTCAAGAAGAGGGGGAAGAAGATGAAGAATGGACCATGGCCAGTGTAGCCACGTATCCCTGGGAGCCCAACCAGTGTAGCTAAGTCTCCCGCTGCAAGCTTCATGAGATGTAACATGGATACCATAAGCTTTTGCTTTATTTGACTATATACACTCCGGTGGGGTTATTAAATTTTCAATCCGACCCACCACTTTTTTGGAGTTCTTTTCTTTTTACACATTTTTTATGTGCAACTGTACAACATATCTACATGGTGCAGCATATATACAAGGAGTTTTTGCTCTTGAGCCAGTAGACTATCCCTCTTTTGAAGCTTTATTGCAACCCACAGCTTCTGTCTTTAGACTTCATAACCACTACACCAAGTTGAGACGCACTTCCTTCACTAGAAGAAGAAGAGAGGTTCCGCCTAGAAGTACTACCCTCATATGCTACCCGAAGCCAAAGGAAACTGCCTCCTCACCACCTCATCCGTGGAGAGCTATGTGTAAAGTGTTGGTGCAAGTCAAGCCATTGTCTCTAAGAGTCATGCGTGTGTTGTTAAGTGCTCTACTTAGGCTCATCAAGATGACATATCCTCATAGCCTAGTGGACTCAAAGAATTAAGTCCTTATGGACCTGAAAAAGCCTTAACCCTAAGCCCTATAAGGTTCCTCTTAGAATTAGGTAGATTAAGATCTTAGTCAAGCTCCATTTCCCAGTTTAATTCCAGGCTAGTTTAAATGTCAGCTATAATCCAGGAAAAACTATATACATATGTACAAAGATGCTATTTACACAATTTTTACAAAGGTGTAAAATTTTTGAAAAATGTTTTGAAATCATGAATGGATGAATGCATGAATGCAAGTTTTGCAACAGTATTTACACACATTTACACAAGATTTTTGCAAACTTTTTGATTTTCAAAACATTTTGGAAAAAAATTGTACTATATACATAATTTTGATATGAAAATATTTACACGACTTTACACAAAAGATTTTTGAAAACATTTTTACAAAAATAATTTGTACAATAGCTATGTATGTGCAATAAAAGAATGATTTTGTACATGAAAAATTTTTAATTTTTGTGATTTTTAGGGTTTTTAACCATTTTATTTATTAACACGCTCACACAAAGTACGAGTTATGGCTAAAGTATATATGAAATATATACACAACCCCCTATACTTAGCTCGAACGATGTCCTCAGAGTCAAGAGCGATGAAGAAGACATAACTCGTGCTATGTATAGGGAAGTGAAAAGGAAGGCTATATACAAAGACGAATGAATGAATAGAAAGTCAAGAAGGTCTCGGCTTTTCCCCCTATACTTAGGATCAAGTAATCCTGAGTATAGCAGGCTGTACACGAAGGGAAAACCGAGTGAAGAATGTACAGGGTCTACCCCCCCTACACTTAGGGTAAAATATCCCTAAGTATAGGCAGCAAAACATGGGTAAAAAGAATCAAAAGGAATACTCAAAGGTCCCACATCCCCCCTATATTTAGGGTAAAGTACACCCTAAGTATAGCATAATCAAAGATGACAAACGGGATGTGGGACTAAAGAATGGAATGATATGGACATCTGGATCTATATAGGTCGGAAGAACAGTGATAATCAGGCGTGAGATGCAATAGATGTGAGTCCAGAGACCACATCTCACGCAAAGTGAATCGGGGTAACATCAACGACCCGCGGCTCATGATCTAGAAATGGCTTGAGCCGCTGGCCATTCACTCGAAAGGTACTCTCAGAAGACAACTCGGATATATCAATGCTACCGTTGTCGTGTACCTTTCTCACCAAGTAGGGTCCCTTCCATTTGCTCTGCAGCTTCCCTGGAAATAAACGAAGCCTCGCATCAAACAGCCATACTCTCTGTCCAGGCTCAAAATGCTTTGTGGCTGATGTGAGAATCATGCCACTCCTTCACTCTCTCCTTGTATTGTAGGCTGTTTGAGAAGGCGGTATCTCTAAGCTCCTCCAAGGCTGCTAACTCGGCCCTCCTCTGGTCTCCTACACTATCTGGATCAACAAGTATCTCAGTGACTGCCCAAAGTGACCTGTGCCTCAACTCAACATGTAAATGGCACGGTTTGCCATATACGAGGCGAAAGTGAGATGTGCCCAATGGTGTCTTGAAAGACGTCCTATATGCCCACAAGACCGAGTCCAAAAGCTGTGACCAATCCTTTCGTTCAGTGCGGACAACTTTCTGCAAAATAGTCTTGATCTCCCTGTTCGACACCTCGGCTAGACCATTCGTCTGTGGATGGTATGGAGTGGCAACTCGATGGTCTATACCGAACTCGCTAGCAAGGGCATTCACCTGGTCGTTGATGAAATGAGACCCCCCATCTGAAATCAATACTCGAGGTACCCCGAACCGCATGATGATGTGCTTCCTCAAAAATATGCAAACTGTCTTGCCATCAGCGGTTCGGGCGGGGATAGCCTCAACCCAACGACTAACATAGTCAACGGCCAACAGAATGTACTCAAATCCCTGACTCTTAGGGAATGGACCCATGAAATCGATGCCCCATGCGTCAAAAACCTCACAGAAGTGAATGGGCTGCATCGACATCATATCACGCTGTCCACAAGTGCCCATCCTCTGACAGTCAGTACACCTCTTCACGAACTCATCAGAGTCCTTGAAGAGGGTAGGCCACCACAAGCCGGATTGGAGCACTTTCTGTGCCGTTCTTCTCCCAGAATGATGTCCTCCTGCCTCAAGCTTGTGGCAGTAAGTGAGGACGCTATGGTGCTCCTCCTGAGGAATGCACCTACGCCAGACGCTATCCCCTCCTTCGTGGTAAAGGATGGGATCCTCCCAGTGGTAGGACTTGGACTTCGTAAGGAAGGTCTCAAGCCTCTGCCTGGGCCAATCTTGTGGGACTTTCCTAGCAACGAGAAAGTTCACAGTATCGGCATACCATGGGAGTGAGGCGATAGCAAGAATCGCCTCATCTGGGAAGGTCTCACAAATAGGGTCAATCAAGTCAGAATCCTCAAGATGCTCTAATCGGGAGAGATGATCCGCCACCACATTCTTGACTCCAGGCTTATCCTTAATCTCAATGTCAAACTCCTGGAGTAGAAGGATCCATCTAGTCAGTCTGGCCTTGGCATCCTTCTTTGCCATGAGGTATCGAATGGCGGTATGATCAGTATACAAGGTCCCTCTAGATCCAATAATGTATGATCTGAACTTATCTAGGGCAAAAACTACGGCTAGCATTTCCTTTTCTGTGACTGTATAGTTCCGCTGCGCGGAATCCAAAGTGCGGCTAGCGTAGTGGATAGCAAAAGGGACTCCATCCCTCCTCTGTCCCAGCACGGCCCCCACGGCAAAATCGGAGGCATCCGTCATGATCTCGAATGGGAGAGACCAATCAGGTGGCTGGAGAATAGGAGCCTCAACAACACATCTCTTGAGAGTCTCAAAGGACGAAAGACACTTGTCATCGACAAGGAACTTGGTGTCTTTCGTCAGTAGGTCAGTCAACGGCCGGGCAATCCTGCTGAAATCATGAATGAATTGTCGGTAGAAACCGACGTGCCCCAAGAATGGCCGTAACTGCCTCAGATTGGATGGTGGTGCGAAAAATCGGGGAAGTCGGGTCGAGTCGGGCGTCACGACCCGTGGGAAGTGGTCCACAGGGGGAGTTGACCGGGGGGTCAACGTCCCCTGTGGACCAATGAGAATCAGCCATTTGGAAAAGATTTGGAAATTCAAAAAGAAATAATAAATGGTCGAATCATGAAAAACTTAATACATAGAAAATGTTTATTTTATTTTTTTCTATTTTTTTGGTGATTTTTAATTAATTTTTCAAAATAAAAATAGGGTATGTACACTATAGTGCTATACATAGGTATTTACACAATGTTGATTTTTTATTTTTGATTTTTTATTTTTAATTAGTTATTTTTATACATTTTTATCCCCATTTTATATTTTATTTATTTATAACATAAAATTAGGAATAAAAAGATATTTTTATTTTATTTTTATTATTTATATACAAGGGTTAATTAAATAGCTATATACATTTATATATATGGTATATGTACAATGCTCTTTTTGGTTTTTTTAAATTTTGTTATTTTTATTTTATTTTTGTTTTTATGGTTTTTATTTTATTTATTTACAACATAAAAGATGGAGTATATACAAATTTTTAGGGATTTTAATTTATTTATTTACAAGGCTAAATAAATATAAGTGTGGATATATATAAGGTGAATATGCACAAGGAAGAGTATTTTTAGTTTCTTTTTAATTTTTCTATTTTTATTTGGATTTTATATTTACAAATATATACAAATATATACAAGCTCGTTTTATTCTATTTTTGGAGGAAAATATTTTTATTATATTTACATGTATATTTACACACATGAGCCCCTATCTCCCTCTACTTTGGCTTTTATGCGGTCAGGCCCATGTTGAGCCCTCCCTTGGGATTAGGTTGCTCAATATTTATTCTGAATATTTCCCTCCTTTTCTTTTTAATCTTTATTCTTTTATTTTTGCACAAAACACATGCTAATTATTAGTTTTAACACCATGCATGCTTTTGGTAATTATTTGTATTTACACATATCTACATGCATTTGCAAAGGTTTTTGTAGCTAAAATATAAGAATAAAGAGTGATGAATGAGTATTCATCACCGACTTCAAAGGTTTATAACTATTTATAAAAAAACTCCAAATACACCAAAATCTCTTTAAAATATGTTTTATACTTAATACTATTTATTAAAAATACTTAAAAAATATTCGAATAAAATCATTGAGTTTCGGCTTTTTGGACCCGTTGTCTATTTGTATTAAAAATATAAATTTCCCAATTTTTTGATTAAATAATCGTAAACCTGATTAACTAATTTTTTTCCTAAAATCCACTAAAATTGTATAGAAAAATATAAAAATATAATTAACCCAAAATACCAATAAAATCTGGAGGCCCGAATACGCTACCTAAATTTTCCGGGCCTCATAACTCGACCGTAAGGATTCCGAATTGAGCAAACTCGGTTCCAAAAATTATATTATTCGATTATCTACAAAATGACTCTAGTTTCTCTAAAATCGGAGTTAATGCGAAAATTGCGGTTTTCGGGTCTGTATTGGTATACTATACAATGCACCGTAATATAAACTATTATTTTATATATGTTAATTTACATATTTTATTTATATTTAAAAATTAATAAAAATTCTAATTTAAGAATTATTTATATATCTATTATCTATTTATTTATTTAAGACTTAATTACTTATTATATACTTAATTACTTAATTTATTACTTAAATAATGTATTAATCATATTTAATTATTGATTATTAATTTAATTACGGAATCAATCAATTTAATATAATTCTTAATTATTTAACTAATTATACTAATTTTATTTTTTATCTCTCCCCTACTTTTTCTCTCTCTACCTTTCCCTTTCGTCCTTCTTCCCAGATGGAATCCCTCATTCCCCCAATGCACCCGCCGCCCTTCTTCCTCCGTCAACGACCATCCGCTCCAACGGTCGGTCGTTGGCCGGCCGTTCTCCCAACTATCACAGTGTTGCCACCGTCGGAAGTGATCGCATCCCTCTCTACCTATAAATAGGTCCTCAACCCTCCCTTCAACAGATCCGGCATTTTCGTTCTCCTCAACCAGAGCTAGAGCGAGAGAGAGACAGAGAAGTGCGTCGAGGGTGTCAGCCTTGGCCACTCTCCCACCGGTATGATCGTGCCGGCGTCGATTTCATCCATCGTGCATAGCCTCTGCAGATCATCGGGCATCGAGGCAACCACATAGAGCTCCTCCTCCGAGCTCCATTTCGAGGCGACGCCACCCATTTCATCAGTTTCTACAGGTCAATTCTTATCTCTCTTCTCTCTGTTTTCCTCCTTCACTCCACGATTTTTCTTCCTATCCTCTATCCACTTCTCACTCCCTTCTAATTCATTTCGATTCTCCAAGATTTCTTCCCATGATCTGGCCATCCAAGTTCCTGATTTCATTTCATCCATTCGCTAGAGAGCAATTCCCACCCTACGTTTATATACTTTACATGTTGTAATATTTTGGTCGAGGTTCATGAACCTCGAGCAATAGCTGTTAATTGCAGGACATATGTTGAGATACCACTACAACCTCAGATCGATCCTCCATCTTTCGAGTTTTGGTTGATCATCAATTACGTCGAGCAACACCTTCATCATTAATCTAGTCTTCCCGCGTACGAATGCTTCCACCTGCACTTAAATCCCTGATCGAATGCCTTCGACAAACATCTGAGATTAACTTTCTATCTGAGGTACGCTGCCTTGAATCATTTAAGCTCAGCCATCGCATCTGGGTCTGGTCTAGATCCACTAGAGAACTATAGTCGCCTGCAATGAGCCGGTCCTCTCCAGAGATCCTCTACCTGCCTTTGCTCGAAGTCATCATTGCCTTAAACCTCCACAGCCAGGAAGAAATCCAATCGAAGGTTCATTCAGTAACGAGCCGTCACTCGATGCCGCACGTGTTCTTAAGAAATGGGGAAGAACAAGGCTAGACGCACGATTCCCCAGGAGCCCTCGGATCAGATCTGATCCAAGGGCTACAGATTAGCCACGTGTGAGAACTAGAGCCTATCCGACCCTGCCGCTTAACAACCTTATGTGCACCGCACGCGAGGAGCAGATATTTGTGAGAAATTTACTATAATCCCCTGAACTCTAATGATTGCCAACAGGTCCTAAGAAGGTGGAATGCATGAGCTAACACACATTTTCCGGTGATAATTGCACTGAAACCCTCGGAGGTTTCGGATACAGCAATCAGGTCCCAAGTGGGAAGCCATCACATGGTTGAGCACGTGCTACTTGGAGTTTGCACAATTGGCCCTCTAGCTTCTTATGGTTTGGATGTGACACCCCTGGAGTTCTGCCAAATTACGAATATACCCCTGTACTGCAAGATACTATCTTATATCATAAAATACGTAATATAGTATAATACATAATAAATAAAATACCAAGCATAAAAATACATATAACTACCTATTTTATACCTATATTCGGTAGTAAATAATTTTTGAATTTTTTTTATTTTTATTAATTCCGTTAAAAATAAAAAAACATATATAACAAACTTTAAAGAATCTAAAAAATATAAACAACTATAAAAATCCTATAAAATCCATGGCATCTTTTAATGTATTTTACATAATAAACCAAAAACAAAGTAAAGATCAAATATTAAAACCAATAAAAAATACAAAATACATAAATACTTCAAAAATTCATAACTAAATGAAGAAAAAATCACCTAGAAACGCACAACCTATCATTTTAAAGATAATGTCATCTACTTTCTAATAAAAATAAAATAAAATATTTTCTTACTGTTTTCAATTTTAAAAATCAGAAAAACATCACAGTTTTCAATAAAAAATAGTCTTTTACCATAAAAATCAAATAAAAATCCTTAAACATCTTAAAAATCCTTTAAAAATAAAAAAATAGTAAAACAAATTTAAAACATAAAAATAATAAAACAAAAACCAAATAAAAATTACAAAAAATTTTCTAAATAATTTAAAATTTTAAAAACTTCTTAAAAATAACAAAAAGAATATAAAATTCATAAAAATCAAACAGAAATCCAGAAAATCTTTAAAAAAATAAAATAAAAATTGGAAAACTTTTTCCTTAGCTTCTATAGTTTAACCTTAATCTCCAACAATTTTCCTCCCTGAGCTCAACACTCCTGTTCTTAACCGCTATACACATAAGGTTAGGAGTATAAATAAAAATAAAAGAAGATTAATTAAACAATAATCTTTTCTGACAAAACTCACCCGGTCGATACAACGACCGCGGAACTTTTTCTGTCTCTTTTGCAGGAGTACATAAGTGATCGAGATGCATTTTTCACCGAGTCAATATTGACATGATTGATAAAATAAATAAGTACGGGGAGGTAACGATCCAAATATCAAAAAATCGAGACAATTCTTTATTCATTTTTCAAATTATAATATTTCACCTAATTTATTTATCACTTTGAAAATTTCAAATTAAAACACTTTATTTATAAAAAGTTGTTAATAAATATATATATAAATATAATTTTATTAAAAAATATTTAAAAAATAATTCAATATAAAAACAATTAATTATCATGGACAGACAAGCCATAAAAGCCTATTTTCGAGGTTCATAACTATTTATATATAACTCCATACGGATAAAACTCACTTTAAACTTCATTTATACTTAATATTATTTATTAAAATATCAAAAAAATATTAGAATAAAATAGATGAGTTTTGGCATTTGGGCCTCGTTGTCTATATGTATTATATGTAAAATCTTCTTGATTTTTAAATAATTATCTGTAAATCCATTTAGCTTAATCTCTTTTTCGAAAATACT
Source organism: Ottelia alismoides (assembly GCA_037367405.1). NCBI lineage: Eukaryota > Viridiplantae > Streptophyta > Magnoliopsida > Alismatales > Hydrocharitaceae > Ottelia > Ottelia alismoides. The sequence goes on along the minus strand of JAZKJV010002293.1, from coordinate 1,084,636 downwards.
TATAAAAAAATAGAAAATTATAAAAATATATTTTAAGTCAAAATACCAATAAATCCCAAGGCCACGAAACCGATACCTAAATTTTCCAGACCTTATAACTCGACCGTATGGCCACCGAATTGAGTGAACTCAATCTTAAAGTTCGTATTATTTATTGATCTATCAAATGACATTGATTTTGCTAAAACTGGGTTAATATGAAAAATGTGGGTTCCGAGACAATATTGGTATATAAAATGTACAATGTACCTTAATTTATATTGTTTAATTTATTTTATCCATAAACTTTATTGATATTCTATTAATAAATTAAATTAAAGAAAATTTATTTTATTATTTACTTATTAATTAATTAATTAAATTATTTAATAACTTATTTAATCATATAAATAATTACATACTTAATTATACATTTAATTATTTATTTACTTAATTAGTTACTTAATTATGTAAGCATCTATTTAAGTATATCTTAATTAATTAATTTAATGTAAGTGTTAATTTAGCTAATTATTAATTATCTATATTAATTATTTATCTAATTAATAATATTATTTATTTTTAACATTTTCTCTCTCTCCCCCCCGTACGATCCTTCCTCTTCCCCATTTCTTCCTCCTCGCACAAGCCGTCGCCCGCTCCTCTTCTCCTCCGCCCATACCAACGTCTCTAACCTCTAGCCCATAGGCCGGTAATCCAACCGAACGCGGGGACAAGAGCCCATGCCAGTGACGCCATCCGATGGCATGGGCTCCAAGGTTACCCATCCTATAAATAGGGCACCCAACCTCCGTCGAGAACCCATCCGCCATTTTATCCACCTTCAACTTCCATGAGCTCCGACAGCGAGTTATGATAGGGCTCCACCACCGTCGAGCGAGAGGAGGAGAGAGCTCCGATGCAATATATCTCTGGCATGCTACTCCATGCTGCCGTGGGAAAAGCCTCCCAGTCGCTGTTGGTCAAGGCGATAACCCGGAGCTTTCAGCTCCAAGCCCCAGGCAATATCGTCCATCCACTTTCCGTACATGCGATTCATCCAGTTTCCAGGTTAGTTCTCATTCTCAGATATCGTTTTTCTCCGTCGATTTCTCTTTGCTTCTGATCTCAACCCGTCTCCTTCCCCTCTAAATTTCTCTATCTTCTATGTATTTTTCTCTTCAATTTACAACCCGAATCATTTCATCTGATCAATACGCTTCTCTTCCATCTTCCATACATAATCCACCACCTATCACTATATTATCCTTCATCATCGGATCCCTTCTTCTCATCTATCCCTTTTGTATTTGAGTCCAAGCTTCAAGCTCGAGTCGGCTTGATCATCCCCAGGTACATAGAATGGAACCGAAGGTCATACGATCATCGTTGACGATAATCATTGAAGAATAGAATCCCATCAACCCCAATCGATGCATCATTGTTAATGCCCTCAAAGTACCTACATGCACATCGGGAAGTACCAGAGCTCTGTCGATCGTGTAAGATCCATCATCGCTCGCAACCTCCCATCAGATCTGAGCCTTCCACTATGGAGCATTATCAATTGAAACCCTCTGATCTCATCATCTCGAAAACTTCACCACCGATCTTCTAAGAGCCGCTTCAGATCCATCTCCAGGAACCTGCACTGCCGTATCTGCTAGCACATGTCTGATTCGACAACTTCGAAGCCCAACTGATCGTCGTCTTGAACCAAGGATCCAACATCGATCAGAATCAATCGGTGAAGCATTTCGCTGCCATCCAGTACCACCAGTAGAGATCAAATAGTCCTCTAGTTTTCAAATATTTCTCGCACAACCCCAAATTTCCTACAATTTACACCCATACTCCTATATAGTGTATCATATAATACATAGTATAATACATAATAAATAAAATAAAAAAATAAATAGCATATTTTACTATATATACAATATTAAATAGTATTTTGCAAAATAAAAAGATTTTATATTTTTAATAAATTATTAAAAACACCGTAAAATATAACAAACTTTAAAAATCATAAAAAAATTGAAACACTATTTAAAAACTATAAAAATTCAATATATTATACTCTTCTAGACTTCACACAGAAAATTGAAAAAAAAATAAAAATTCCCATACTAAAACCAATAAAAAATCAAAATACATAAAAAAATTTAAAAATTCATAATTAATTCAATAAAAAGCACAAAAATGCACTCTACCTAACATTTTAAAGATAATTTCACCTACTTTTTAGTAACAACATAATCAAAATATTTTTACACTATTTTCTCTTTTAAAAATTCAAAATACTTCATAGTTTTTTAACAAAAACATCATTTCTCACCTTAAAAATAACACAAAAGTAATAGAAATCCTAAAATCCCCTAAAAAATTCATAAAAAACATGAAAAGAAAATAAACATAAAAGTAATAAAATAAAAATCAAATAAAAATTACAAAACATTTCCTGAAATAATAAAAAAATAAAAAATAATTCAAAATCATAAAAATAATATAAGATTTATAAAAATTAAATAAAAATCAAGAAAATCCCTAAAAATAAATAAATATTAGGAAACCTAATAAACATAAGTTTTTTATAGTTTTTCCCGAGTTTTTTTAAAAGCCTGCCTCCGTGAGTTCGACTCTCCTATACTTAATGCGATACATCAAAGTTTCGGAGTATAAATAATAAAAACAAAATTTCTGCTAAAACCCATCCGATCGATACAGCGACCTTTTTATCTTTAGATCAGGTGCAGTTTTTCAAGATGTAAAAGTTAGGTTTTGGACCCCTATTATACAATATACATGTAAATAAATAAAAGGAGAAAGTATTATTTTAATTTTTTATTCTTTTATTTATTTTATATTTTTTATCAATGTAAATAATATTTATATTCTATTAAAAATATAAGAATAGAAAACCATAAAATAAAACAAAATAAAATAGATATAAAAGATACATAGATGAATATATAACATTTATACCTATATAATTAATACCCTTATTTATTTAAGTATGCATATGATATCAAAAAATATTAAAAAAATATTTATATATATTTACATAAGTTATAGATATATAAATTAAGAATATAAAATAATAAAATCAAAATACAAATAAAAATGAAATACATATAATATAGGTAAATATACATATAAATTGAACCCTTAAAAATAACTTTGTAATAAATGAACTCATTAAAATAAATAAAAATCATATTAAAATTCTATAGAAAATAATAAACATTTTTTATTTTATAACTTAAATTTAATTAATTCATTTACTAGTTACTAATGAATTTACAAATAATTTCAGGTCACCTTTTTAGTTTGATCAACGTAGACCAGCTAGATTACGTCTACCATTGACCCAAGTCAACTCTTCTCCTCATGCATAGCCCTGTTAGAGTCGAGTTTGACCCTCTTCTTGTCCCTTTTTCTTCCATCGATACAAGCAATGATTGGGAATGATTCCTTTTAACTTTTCTCCTCATTCATTACTCTATCACGAGCGATTGATTCCTCGAGAAATGCTCCTCTTTATTGAGCGCTTGGCCTTGATCATTCAACCCCTTCACTCGCTTGTACATATCCTCCATATCTACTTCCTTGAATTTTTGGTTCACTTTCCCCTACTCTTGGCCCATCGGAGATGACCACGACGTTGAGGCTCGTGATCGGAGCATCTGCCATCCTTCGTAGAGGAGAAGGACAGGTTGAAATGTGTTTTCCGCCACCTTCAACGCTCCACCTTCGTTGAGGTTAGATCTCGCAGCCCTCGGCTACTTGAGGTACTTTCTATTGATTTTTAAGCAGGTTTTATTCCTAGCTTTTATTCCATGCATTTGTTTCATGCTTTAATCAGTATTCTATCCTAGATCTAGCCTTCGCCGAAGCTCTTGAGCTCCGACCACCCTTCCCTTTTCCGAACTACCACTATTCAGACCACCATCAATGCTAATAACAGTCCAATCTCTTCCCAGAGCTTGGTCGTTACATTCTTACATGTATAGCAGTTGGAAGGGGGATTCTAAACCCCATTCAAAGTTCAAAAGAGGGTCTCCAGGTCATTCTTCTTCTCTGAGCTCCCAGGCCTCCTTCGACGAGGCCTGGACTTGTTGGCGACCATCTGAAGATGCGAACCCCTTCTGGGGAATTGATTAAGCATATTGGAAGCAGCAGAGACCCACGACGTGAGGAGAATCGACAGATTGAAGCAGCCCACATGCACCTTCTTCCTTATTCTTCTAGGGGTCTTTTCAGTCGTTCGAGTAAGTGTTGCTCCCAAATCAAGCATCCATTGTCCGATGATGAACCCGTTCCATCGTTAGATCGGGCTGAGGATATAATCGTGACCCTTCATCCGCGAAGGGGCATTGCGCTTCCCAGCTCGCCACGCATCAAATGAAGATCTCCCCGTCATTGAATCGCACACACTTTGTGAAGTTAAATTGCACATCTGACCCCTCGTATTTTTGTTATTTTATTTTGGTCATGTAAATTATTTAAGTATTTTATATATTTATGTACTTTTTGCATATGAACCCTTGAGCTTCTAATTAATTACATATAGGTCCTAGCCACATCACCTCACTTGGTCCCATGCCAGTGGCTATTTTGTATTTAACCCCCTACGGGTTTTGTAATTGACGTTTAGTCCTTCACTTTTTAATTCCAGTTATAAAACTTAGGGTATTTTGCAGAAACACCCTCACATTTATTTTTAATTGCAATTGTACCCTTTCTAATACGTGTATTATTGTTTTTTTCTATTTATTAAAAATATCATATGTGCTCCAAAAATTACGAAACAATAGGGTTAAGTGTCTGCTAGTATACAAATTCACGTTATATTTTTATTTTTGTATTTTACACATGTTCTCTATTTATTAAAAATAAAAAGGAGCATTTTTACCCTCTTTGAATTAAAAATCTTCTAAAAAATATAATATCATTTTGAAAAATCCAAAAAAACCTATATTATCTGTATTTTGGTATTTTGTAACTCCAGAACAAAAATCCTAAAAATATAAAAACAAAAAAGACTAAAAATTAAAAAGCTTCAAAATTCGATAAAAAAAATAAAAAGACCAAAAAATATCAAAATATTTATTTTCATCTTTGAATTTTCTTTATATTATTGTCTATACGTTAAAATTGATTTGGAGAAATTTGGACACTTTGTTACTGTTTTTAATCTTCAAATTAATTTGATCAAATTATTTAATCCCTTATTTTAGAAAAATTTTGACTTTAGAATATCAAAAATTTTGCAAAATTACTTGAAAATCATAAAAATAGTAGGAAAAATTATAAAACCCAAAAACATTTTATTTTATATTTTTTGTTATTTTTGTATTTATAAATATATTACCCTATATTATATATATAGTCTTATATATTTTTATTTTATATATAAAAGAGAAAATATATAAAAAATCAAAAAGTATAAAAATAAGATAAATATATATAATTAAGAATAATTAAAAAATTAAAATTAAAATCCTTAAAAAAATAAATAATTAAAAATCAACGCAAAAAGACAATAAAAAGACAAGAGAAAATGATAAATTTTGGAATTCTTTTCCTGTTCTACTGTTTGCTCCCTATGTTCGACACTCTACACACACTTATACCTATACACACATTTATAGAGTTATAATAATTTTAACACCATAATTTTTATTTGCATTGATATATTTTATTTGTGGGTTAATTGTTGAATTATTCAGATTTCGTGAGTTGTCGCTTCAGCGACAATGTAGCTCTCGCATTGTATAGACAACATTAGACCCTCGTAAAATTCGAGTTTGGTCCTCGAGAAAATGATCCCTAGTTCCACATATGTACCGGTAAATTTCATGTAATATTATCCGTGAACTTCAACGACCTTCAGCATGGGGCAATAACAATTCAAATCCCACACTTATTATAAAATAAAATGGATGTTGCCTCTTCTTAGGTTTACATAATATTTCGACCACTGCATGAACATGGCAACCCCAGACTTTCCTTTTACCTCCACTCCCTCTTCACCTCTGTGCTACACCCTCCTTTGGTAAACCTCATACAATCCAACGTACTTAAAACATATAAAAATAAATAAAACCCTAAAGTACACAGATATCTCCACTTCCTACCCCCTGGCCATTCAAAGCCTCCCCCACTAAAGGACCACCTCACTCCACCACTCCCATCCACCACCACAACCACGCCATGGAGAAGCCATGGATGAGCATCAGAGAAACCATCAGGGCCAAAACCATGAAGGAGCCGCAGAGGTACGCCTGCGGCTACCTGGAAGGTCCCGGCGACTCCCTCTCCTTCATCGGGGACTTCTCGTGGCCACCGAGGCTCTACACATGTAGCTTCTGCAAGAGGGAGTTCAGGTCAGCCCAAGCCCTAGGTGGACACATGAACGTCCACAGGAGGGATCGGGCAAGGCTCCGAGAGTCCCCTCCGAGAAACCCTAATCACGGTATACCGAACCTTAATTATCCGCCAGACCTTTTTCCTCTGGACGGTGGCGCTAAGACGGCACCTTCTTCTGTGCTGTGTCCCCTCACTGCACCGTTGGCTTCTTACCATGTCGATGGGAAGGTGGTGAAGGTCGAGAAAGGGGATGTGGGTCGGCTGAGGAGTAGTACTGTTCTGAGGTTGGAGCTGGAGATTGGGATATGTGGTGGCGATGTGGCTGTGGAGGAGCAGATGGATCTGGAGCTTCGTCTTGGGTATGCTTAAGTACACGGAGCTGCTGCAACTTCTTCGCCGTTTCTTTAGGGTTTATTTAAGCTTATATTTGTTGTAACGCTTTATATGCATCAATCCATCTTGCTGTTCTGTGCTAATCCCGAAGCTTGCACTGTCGTCAGAAATAAGAATGTTTAGGTTTTCTGTTGCCCTAGAACTAATTGATGCGAAATGGAGAGCTTCGTGATGAAGCTATTTAATCGATGCGGGAGTATATGTAGTCGTTTGAGTGTGATGGGTGTGTTGCGTGTTCTTGCTGTTAGGGTTAATGGTGCAGCTTTGGTGATGTGAATTTGGAGAGTACATGCATACTCCATGGCAGTCTTTTTAAGCTTTACCGTTGTCCTGATGATCGGATCTCACGAAAATTGCTATTTTTTTATAAGCCAATTTCCTTTGCCCGAAGTTGAAGGAATTTCTTCAATTTGTCAGCTTATGTTTTTCTAATTAATCTCGATTTTTGTAGGATTGCTGTCTTCTGATTCTCTTTATTTGACTGATTTTTCCTTGCATTTCACAAAGAGACAAGGATTTCGTATCGAAACAATACCATATTTTTGTGAAATTTTTGAATGATTTTACATATATATAGCACTATTTTGAATGCTTTTCTTTGGAACCTAGCTATTAATTAGCTATGTTATTTATGGAAAAACACAATGTCGCTCTACCGAAATGGAACATGGATCTGTGTACGGATCGTCTGCTGTGTGTAGCTTGGATTTACTAATGGATATTACTCTAGATTTCTCCTCAGATATTAATGCGACAGAAGATTGTGATAACCTAGTTTAGGTTTTATGAGCTTTTAAACTCATGGAGGGAAAGAGTGAACCCCTTTAACATATACGTAAATTAATATGGTAGCTCTTAGTTAATATGTGGGTTTATCGATCCGTCTCACAATCCCAAGAGCATAAATCGTGGACATCCAATGGCATGTTCCAGTAGATACAAGAGTCTAAAAACCAAAAACTAATACCTCTGATATATATGTAATTGGGCTGCATACAACAAAACCTTTTCCCACAAAGAGTCGGTTACATGGATTCTTCGCCTCCATTCAGATCTATTTTGGGTCAATCCCGAGCTTATATCTACAAAATTAAGATCCCTTCGTATGGTCTCTTTCCAACACTTAGATCGTACTCGCCCTCTTTTAGCCGGTTCAACATCCCAACACTCGCATCTCCTAATTGGTGCATCAGCTGATCTTCTTTGCAAATGACCAAACCATCTTAAGTAGTTTTCTCGCATCTTATCTTCGATCAGAGCTAAACCAACTTTCTTACATACACTTCTTACCTTCAACGGCTATCTGGCTGGGATGGTTTGTAATTGTTTCACATGCCGCTTCCTCAGCATAGATCTAGGAGACTTTCTGACCGAAATACTTTTAGCTTTATAGACAGATGTGACAGTCATATATGACGTAATAATTGTTTTGGGTAGGCAACATATGTAATCTGAAAAGAGGAACCATCTAAATTGCATGCGAGGTTTTCATCTAATTGGTGCAGTGAATATCCTGGATCACAATCATGTCTTACTCTATGTTACTCACTGTGTCTAACGCGCAACATTAATTATGTCTGAAGGATATTTCCTCTTTCATGAAATGTTACAGCGGGAGTTCACTGTTATCATGAGATCCCTGTTCAACATAAGAAAGCCTACTTTTTTTTAGGTTACATGCATATGATCTTAATTTTTCTGTAAAGTTCTAAGTGGAATAAGACTGGCATAGTCAGCTTGTGCAGACAAGCAATATTTTTAAATACGATTACTTTATTATATCTTCTATTATAAGTTTTTTGGGAATAGTTAATATGTTTAATAATTATCAGGAGGTGAACCCTTATGAGATGATCATGTGAGTAAGAGAACCGATTTGGATGTTCTTCACCTTTCATGTCGGACGTTCACAATTCAAGGCCGAAGTAAATTAAATTATTGGAGAACCGTTCACAACTCGGCTTGAACCGAAACATGACCTTAGACAACGAGAACTGACGCCGATGTCGAAATTAAATGATTGGAGTCCTCCTGGTTTTCATGCCCATTAAAAAGGATTGGTACGTAATAAGCTGGGAAACCATGTCAAGGTCTCTAAAATCCCAACAAGGAACAAACTAACCAATTGTGTCTGAATATTTTTTTAAAAAAATAAGTATACACTACAAGGAAAATAAGTTGTGGCTACAAAAATATGACCACAGATATGGGGTTTGTGGCCACAGAATTGGGCTCTTGCCACGACACGTCGTGGCCAGTAGCCGTAGCTACAAGTCTCGTCGCAAGAGTTCTCTAGCCACGAATATGCCGTGGCCACTACAAGTGGCCACAGAAGTTATCGTGGCCACAACTCTTATATGAAGACTTTGGCCACGGATTGTGGCTACAAGAAACTAGTGGCCACGAAATTATCGTGGCCACAAGTTTCCGTAGCCACATTCCGTGGCCACAATTCATTTTTCTTGTAGTGATAATTTGGCACATATCATCATCTCAGCGATCGAGATGGTTTCTTAACATAGCATTTGCAAATTTCACCTATTATCTTTAGAGTTTTTATTTAAAATCCATTGATTTTGTATTTTGTACTTTGAGGTTAGGATTTAGAAACAACATATGTGTGTTTGAATATTTATTTTCTATCTGTAGTTTACACTTCAGATGCACATATGTAAATACATGCCATATAATTTGAAAGACTATAATTAGAATATACATTTTGAAAAATCATTACATAATTTATTTAATTCATAATAAAAGAATTACATTGTTGATCAAATATACAATGAGATTAATATTTATGGAATCCATCTCTTTATATTATCGTGTATTGAGCTGGTCTGATTTTTATTATAGGTATGTCTGCAGTTCTTTTAGATAGAAATTTTATTGAAAATTTGACCTGACTTCAATTATCCTGTTTATTTTCTTTACACTTTTTTCATGTCAATCCTTTTTTATTTAATTAAAACATTACAAATTAGTATTTAAATTTTCACTAAAAAATAGAAGTGCGGTTTACATCCTAGTATTATTAAAAGCAAAGGCTCCTTGTCTCATTAATTTTGAGGTAGCCATATGGAGGTTCACATGCCACATCAAAATTAAACGTGCGCTCACAAGGGCAACCACATGGATATTTATAGACCTCGATGGAGCATTTACATTAAGAAACATTCGAGGTAACCTCTGAGTATAAAGGTTTCCATCCCCCTTCAAAAGTGACTTTCGTATGAGTTTCTTGAGTACTATTCACTTTTATCCTCCAGCTTCTCTACAAACCATATTATCTCACTGCCAATGCAATAAAACAACGCGTTTACTTAAAAAACAACATTAACATCTCATCTTCTTTCATCACCTATTTGACCCCAAGAAGAAGCTTTGGAAAATTGGCTTCTATACCCTTTGGCTATGTTGGATGGAAATATGCAATAGATTTTATTTCCAAATAAATTTAGCACATTTACTCTTTTACATGTACTCAGAATGTCTTCTAAGTAAAAATATTTTCTTTTGCCTACTAATTGCCTTACATTTATTTGGACATTGGCATCTTCACTATAAAAAATTGGACTTATACCAACGAAAAATTTGAGGATTCATTGCTGTATGTGATGATGTTAAATTTATAACAATGAATGTTATTCATTGCATATTATCTTTGATTTTAAAATTTACAATAAATTGCATAATAATTATTATATTATTAGTAGTGGGTCGTATAACAATGATAACTCATTGACTTTCTTAAGATTTTTCAACTATGATTAATATAAATTTTGAACAAAAAAGTCAACGGATAATAATGATTATATATATTATTAGTAATAAATATGACATTCATTGTGAATTTCAAAGATAAAAAATAATTTTGTAATGAATAATATTTGTCATTATATACTTATTTCATTTTTTTTGAATGAAGAAGGGGTGGGGTCTCAATTTGGGACCCATCGCAAGAAAACTATGTGTGTATGTATATATATATATATATATATATATATATATATATATATATATATAAACGTAATTAGGTTACATGGATTACTCTACACACAATGATTCCAAAACACACATAATGCCTTACAATGTTCCCTTACATTCTCAAAGTAGAATACGCTCCCCCTAAACAACGCATCATTCCTACCACGCCATATCGCCCAAAGGATGGCAAAAGGAAAAGAGGTCTCCGCACGTCCCTCCCCACACTCCGCCCTGATACAGTTCCAGAACGTGGACGCATTCTCCACCCTCATCCATGGAAGCCCGGCATCACTCCAGACCCGCACCGAGTACGGACATGAGAAGAAAAGATGATCCAAATCCTCCATCCCCTGGTCACATCTACCACATTGGCGATCATCCACTCCCAATAACCTGCTACGGCGACACTTAGTGAGAACTTTTCCAAGTCTGAACAGCCATATGAATACCTTCACTCTACTCGGCACCCTACTCCGCCAAATGAGATTGGCATCCAGTGTGATGTCTCTGTTCCCTTGACCCTCCTCGTTGGTGAAGAAACGGTAGGCCTTCTTCACTGAGAATTTCCCATCGCCCCAGGTCCAGTGGTCACGACCATCCGATGGACCCTCCACCCCCGCTAATTCCCCGCGCATCCTCAGGAGCTCGTCCTATCTACAAACAGAGTGCAGCGTGTCGAAACGAACGCTCCAACCCTCCTGTTCCCACCTTCGGTTGACCACCTCATCTCTGCCACTAACCACACCAAACAGACTAGGGAATCTCTCTCTCAAAACTCCATCCCCTGTCCAATCATCGAGCCAAAATCTAAAATCTTCTCCATCCCCCAAAACAGGCTTCATTTTGTCAACCATTAGTGGAAGAACTTTCGCAATAGCCTGCCACAGCATCGAGGGTGCTCTAACCCTAGCGGCCTCCAAAGATAAGATACTACCATAAATCTTCCGCATAAGCCGACACACAAGGTCCTCCGAGCTCCCTGATGAATACCCATTCATCACTCTTTATTCTTATATTTTAGCTACAAAAACCTTTGCAAATACATGTAGATATATGTAAATAGCAATAAATAGCAAAAGCATGCATTTTGTAAAAATATGTAATTAGCATGTTTTTGTGCAAAAATAAAAGAATAAAGAAGAAAAAGAAAAGGAGGGAAATATTTAGAATAAATATTGAGCAACCTAACCCAAGGGAGGGCTCAGCATGGGCCTGACCGCATAAAAGCCACAAGTAGAGGGAGATAGGGGCTCATATGCAAATATTTATGTAAATAAATAAAATAGTATTTTCCTCAACCAAAAATATGCTTGTATATATTGTGTTCATATTTATAAGCCATTAAAAACAAAATCAAAATCTAAAAATCAAAAAAAAAAAGAATTAAACCAAAAATCAAATAAAAATTACAAAATTAAAAATACAAAAATACCTTGTATATCTACCATGTATGTAAGTGTAAATAAATAATTATTTCCCTTATGAATATAAATAATAAAAATAAAATAAAAATAGTCTTTTATTCCTCATTTTATCTTATAAATAAATAAAATACAAAATGGGAATAAAAATGTATAAAAATAACTAATTAAAAATCAAAATTAAAAATATTATATTGTATATATATACCTATATAGACCTATATTGTATATACCTTATTTTAATTTCCAAAAATTAATTAAAAATCACAAAAAAATAGAAAAAATTAAAACAAACATTTTTCATGTTTTAAGTTTTTGAAAATTCGGCCATTTAAGGCCTCAAAAAAATCAAATAAAATTCTAATAATTGGCGGGCTCTGATTGGTCCACGGGGGATTGTTGACCCCCGGTCAACACCTCCCCCAGGACCACCAGAGCCGCGGATCTTCTTCTGGACCCGACTTCTCGATATTTTCCCCATCTGATCCGAATGCCAAACTCGCAAACCCCGGGCCCTAATCCATCTGCATGCACCCGCGATCCTCGCCCGGAGGTTTGCATAGGGATCCGCGCGCCGATCGTCGTACCCGACTCCATCCTTCCCGGACCCCTAGCATTATAAAGGTCGAGCTCCGCCGCACTTTCACGCCATCTTTGGTTCCCCATTCTCTTTCCTGTGAGCTCCATCGCAACCAGCAAGGTGACAGCTTGCCCCCGCCGGTGTCGCAGCGAGGAGGAGGTGTTCGACCATCGATCCGGCTGCCTTGCGCCACCGTGCTCCGACGACCACCCGGAGCTCGAGCCTCGAGAGTTGACGACCCTTGAGGCGAGGACCAGGAGCCAGCTGAGCTCCAGCATAGTCTACAACACCACCTAGGTAACCTCCGTTCCTCCTTGATTAGTCTAATTTCGAGTTACCCCCAAATCGACCGTTCGCCGTGTTCTTGTGATTCCCGCTATCTCGCTTCATATTTCGATCATCGGAGCACCCCATCCCCTTCGCCTATCCCTCACGCACGTTCTTCGCCTAGCCACTCAACCCAGCTCGCCCCGGAGCTGGGAGTCGAGCTCCACCGTCTTCCGCTCGCCGGAGCTCCTTCGCCCCACCGCGCCGATCATCTTCACCCCGCTTCTTTGGGTCGAGGCACTTTGCCCTCGACCCGCGAAGCTTTCTGAGTGCTTTGCAGGTTCAAAGGGAGGTGTCTGAGCCCCCCTTACATTCAAGACCGGAGCTTCGCGCCGCCAGCCTCGCCGGAGCCTTTCCAGGGCTCGGCTGGGCCATCGGCCACCACCATCAGCTGCGGGACGAGCCAGCGGATCTTCTCCGATCATTAGCAGCAGCTGAGGAGGACCGCAGTTCACGCACGAGGCCGGCGAAGTTCGCCGGCGTCGAGTTCCTCCATCATCCTCCAGAGCCGTCCGATGACGCCTCCGCTCCAGTTCTAATCCCAGCCGTCCATCTGTTGAGGAGCAGCGACCGTCGATCCATCTGAGGAGCCCATCCGGACCGTTGGTAGCAGAGGAGAGAGGCACCTGAGCCCCAGACGTTAGATCCTCCACGTGGCCTCCCCTCCACCGTCGATTAGGCCAAAGAGAAGAAGAAGAATCGCGCCGCCCCTCCAGACCGTCGGATCCACCACGTGGCGCGCATCTGGCCGTCGACCAATAAAGGGGTAAATATCTTAGGGCCCCCTCTTAGTTTGTCATTTTATTTCCAGTCCTGTAAATAGTTTTAAAACTTTATTTACGTAGGGTTATTTGCACTGTGGACCTTGTGGTTGTTGTTTATTGCATGTATGCCCCTGTTTGTATGTGACCACGTGCGTCGTCACGTGTAGCTTAGGGCTTTTTACATCTTTTGTCCTGTAGATCTGGGCTGTTATGAAATGAAGAAATAGTTTCCGTTAATTGCAGTTATACCCCTGTGAGCTTTGTATTCACGCATGTGCGAATTTTAGTGGTGTATTTGCAGCCATACCCTTGGACTTTCTGGTACCAGTTACCAAAAGGTCCAAGGAGTAGGTTTTTGTTACAGATAAGCCCCTGTATGCCCCAGCCACGCGCCACGCGCGTGACTTGCTGGGTAATTTGCACCAGAGCCCCCAGATTCTCGGGTATTTGCACATTGGTCCTTGTGCACTGTGCCCTCTTTGCACTTTTGAATAAAATAGTAAATCACCTCCAAATCCAATGAGATTTCGACACATGGCTCCTGCCATGGTGTAGTAATTTCTGTGATTTTTGAGGACATTTTCGCTTTCATTTAGTATTTTTAAAAATTCAAAAATAGCCTTTTTAGCTACTGTCTAGGTTTAAAAATACCAAAAAAATATAAAATCACCCCCAAAAATTCTAAAAAAATTAGATACTGTAGTTTGCTTGTTGTGTGATTTTCCAGGCCATTTTGGCTATTTTTCATCACTTAAAAACCCTAAAAACTGAAAAAACCCCTAAAAACCCATAAAAATTATAATAAATAAATTAAAAATCCAAAAACAATAATTAGGGTGCCTAAATTTTCCTTATTCTTTCTAGATTACAGGAAAATTACTTCAGGGCTTCTTGAGATCCAAGAATATTTTATCTTTGGGTCTTAAGCCTTGCTGGACAGTTCCTCTTCTTTTCAGCACTGTTTGATTTTTAGAAAATAATTTACCCATTAGAAAAATCTCAAAAACTCACCAAAAACACTTAAAAACCTAAAAAACTTAAAAACAATTTTTCCTTAATTTTTGCATCATTTTTGGTGTGTTAAATAAATTGCTCAAGTGTGCTTGTTTTTGCTTTTCTCATTTTCTTCATATATTAAAAATTTCCAAAAAAATCTAAAAATCATTAAAAATCCCCCAAAATATTTTCTCTGTATTTTATCTCATTTTGACTACTTTGTAGGCTTTCTAGCCAAACCGTGCTCCTTGTGTTCGACCCTGGGAGCTATACCAGGTTAATATCATATCTAGGACCGCTTGTTTTGCCTTGTTCGATTTTTGACTCGTTTCGCGGTTCGATTTTTCTTGATACACCCCTCCGATTGATTGAGGTCACAACGACCATTCCTTTGCCTTTGCCTTAGTCACTCGGGGTTTTGGGTTATCAGAATGGCGCCGTTGCCGGGGAGCACGGCTTAGTAGTCTTTTAGATTTTTCTGCGGCTTTTTGATTCGCGGCTTTTTGTATAGATTTTTGTATATATATATTTTTCTGATATTTCTGAATAATTCTGGACTGACCACTTTTCTTTCTATTTCTTGCGAGGGCCCGAGGAGCGAGGGCGGCATTCTTAGGAGCGCTGGAGCACCCGAGCGACGCGGAGGCGGCTTCCTTCTTCACGAAGCCGCAGGAGAGAGCTAGAGAGAGAGAGTTGAGTGGGAGAGGATAATTTAGGATTTTATTTCATTATTATTGTAATAATACAGGTACACTCAGACCTTTGGACTTGGACACTCTCTGGTCTGTTTCGCCGAGCACCGGTGTGCTCGGGGGACCCTTTAGACTTTAGCGGTTTTTCGCGGCTTTTCGCGGCTTTCATTTTCTACTTTTTACTGCCTTTCCGGTGTTTACGCGGCTTTTTGATCGAGCCCCTAGCAGTAGGATTTTCTGGTGACTGTGCCGTAATAGTAGGATCCCAACACCTAATTGATTATCTGTTCCTATAGACCGTAATTGGACCTACTAAAAATAATTAATAAAAATAACCGACTCATTTGCCTTCGCTGCCTACGTGCCGCGAGCCTGCCCCACAAGCGCTAACTCCTGAACTCGACCTGTCGAGAAGAGGAGGGGTAAGCCAAGACCGGACTCTTTGGCTTGGAGGTCGGTGATCGGTTAGACGGTTCTACGCTAGCACTGCTGTTTAGGGCCTCGGTTTTTCCCGTTGCATCATTTAGGTAGTTTATTTCTTGTCTTTAAATTCTGCGCGGATCATATTGCATGTAGAGTGCTGGAGTCAGGTACGCCTTCCTTACTTTGCATGCATCATTGATTTTCTCGCGCATCGGCTTTTTCGTCTTCTCCCCCCTGTTTTCGGCTTAAATAATCAGGAGAACCGAAAAATTCGTTAGGCCTTTTGCTTGCTTTGAAAAATATTAAAAAGAAAAACAATAAAATCGGGACTGCTAATCATACTTGATCATTAAAAACCGCTCACCCTAAAAACTTTGTCTTGGGGAGAGCAACCCCCTCATTGTCTGGTTTGGATGCGCGAGAGAGTGACCCGCACCCTAGGTAGAGCCTCCCGGTGCTAGACCTGACTGATTACCGACTTCTTAGTGCGGGCCAGTCGGTTGGGGCTAGTATCGGATATCCTAACAGGTCACGTAAGCGCTCTGATACTTTGTGTGTTCACCAAAATAAAATAGACAAGATAATTTGACCGAACTTTCACGGTCTTCAGCTCGCGTTGCGTTGGTGAACCGGGGGTTTGTTTTGTGATCATAGTTGATTCCAGATCTCATCCGCCTTACTCGCCCAGATCAAGATGATGGGTAGACGGTCTCTTAGGCAGCCTCTGGCTGCACCGCTTTCGGGCACGTCTACCCGATCATCTAGGTTGGCTCGTGAGAGCCTAGACCAGCTCTCCGAGCCCGAGTACGATTCCGCCCTGTTCCCCCTCGACCCCCTTTCTTCTGGTATCGAGAGACATGAGCCCGAGGAGAGATTATCAGATTTGACAGCACCTGAGTTGGGCTCATTTGATTTTGCAGACGTCGTTATGGCCGCCAGAGCAGACGATTCCCCCAGAGGTCGACAGGGAGACCATCATGTTGTATTTGACCAGGGGGCGATCAACTCCACCCTGATCGCATCACTCGAGACGGTACAGCAGCAGCTTCGTGATCAGGGGGCGTTTATGATTGAGATGAGGCGTGAGTTGGAGAGGCTCCGAGCAGAGCGAGGTTCAGAGCAGAGCGAGCCCGAGGATATACCTGATGCAGAGGACGCAGAGGCAGCATCCGCAGCAGCAGCAGCAGCAGCCGCCGCCGCAGCCGCAACCGCTGCTGCGAGAGGAGTACCACAGCCGATGCGGGCGTTACACAACCCCGGATCCACTCTGATGCATCACTGGGTGGTAGTGCCAGCTATCGTGGGGGACTTCAAGTTCCCCCCGAACACCTTGCAGCTACTACCCCGTTTCCACGGGCTAGCCACCGAGGAGCCCCACCTCCACCTCCAGGAGTTTCTGATGATCTGCAGCACTGTCCACGATCGCCACGTGGACCAGGACACCATACGGATGATAGCCTTCCCATTTTCACTGGCAGATAGAGCAGCCACCTGGCTGAAGCATCTAGGGAAGTTCGTCCACACCTGGGAGCAGCTCCGCACCGAGTACTTGAAGAAGTACTATCCACTCGGGCGGACGAATGCAGCGAGGGCCCTGATCAGCAACTTCTCCATGTTCCCCAACGAGCAGTTCCACGAGGCTTGGGAGAGGTTCAGAGAGCTCTTAGACAGATGCCCGCACCACGACATATCGAAGCCGAACCTAGTTCAGAGTTTTTTCAGCGGGTTGACGCCAGAGCTTCAGGGTCTGGTGAACGCTTCTTGTGGCGGGTCCTACTTCGCCAAGGACCACGAGCAGGTCTGGGCCATTTACGAGGAGATGTCAGAGAACTACATGGTGATGTCTCAGACCAGGCTCTATACGCAGAAGACCCAGCCACATCAGCCAGGACCCGTGCAGTACCAGAGGATAGCACGGGTAGATGCAGGTCCATCCAGTTCGTCCGCAGTCGCAGCAGCACAGGCAGAGTCGTCCGCTGCGGACATGGGTATCATCAGCGAGAAGTTGGACCGCATGGAGCTGATAGAGAAGAAGCAGTGCCAGAGTATCACGCAGATGGAGCAGATGGCACAGGTCTTGAGCGACATGAAGACACAGCTCATGTGTCTCCAGGAGGCACAGACGGCTTCGCAGCCCCGTCTTCTGTCGCGAGGCGATACCGGCGGCAGCAGCAGCTCATCCCAGTGCTCCAGCTCCTCAGAGCAGCCCAGACAGGTTCACTTTGTACAGGCGGAGCCGTACCAGCAGCCGCAGCCCACCTACCAGTCTCCACCATCTTCAGAGATGCAGATGGTGCTCTACCAGCCGGACCAGCCGTTGGCAGTACTACCCCCAGCCCCCTTGGATGCAGAGCCGTTGATGGATGTCAACGGGATCTGGTACGACCGTCCCCAGCCTGGGATCCGACGAGACCATCCCGGATTCAGGTGGGGGAGTGGTGGTGCCCAGCCCCAGCAGCAGCCGTCAGGTCAGGGAGGGCAGTACTCCCATCAGAGAGACCAGACCAGTCGCAGCAGCAGCCCCCAGTGTATCAGCAGCAGCCATCCTACGGTCCTCGTCCCTCTCAGCAGCAGGGACAGTCTTGGAGACGTGAGCAGCAGGCTCACCAGGGATACCAGCACCAGCAGCACCCTCCGTCCTACCCCGCTCACCCACAGCAGTACCAGCAGCCTCAACCACAGAGAGGCTACCCGTCGGGCCCCCACGAGAGCCCTGCCTTGGATGATATCGCCCGCCTCCTCACGGACCAGCAGGCGACCTTCAGACGGGAGATGGATGAGTTCCGCCAGGAGATGCGGGACTTGGTGAGAGGGAAGGCCGCCATACCTGCACATATAGAGCCCAATCCGAACAACCTGAAGCGAAAGTCTGAGCAGGTAGTACATACTGAGTTAGCCACTCCTAGCGATCCATTTGATGATACTTCTTCAGATCTGTTTGATGTTGATTTTGCCACGCTTAGGAGCGGTAGGACCCCAGCCGGCGGCGGCGCCTCAGCTGAGCACCATCCAGAGGCGCCCCAGGAGGAGGAGGAGAGCGGTACTGAGGCCGCTCCAGTCGATGACGGTGGTACTGAGGCCATCGATGATGCTGATCCCACAGGCGGTACTGAGGCCGCCACTTCACCAGATCGAGGAGGTGGTACTGATGCCACCCCAGCAGCAGCCGAGCCAGCGAGCGGTACTGATGCCGCCCGACGTCTACCTTCACCAGCAGCAGCAGAGCAGCCCATCCGAGGTGGTGATGAATACCCATTCATCACTCTTTATTCTATTATTTTAGCTACAAAAACCTTTGCAAATACATGTAGATATGTGTAAATACAAATAATTACCAAAAGCATGCATTGTGTAAAAACCTATAATTAGCATGTTTTTGTGCACAAAATAAAAGAATAAAGAGCAAAAAGAAAAAAGAGGGAAATATTTAGAATAAATATTGAGCAACCTAACCCAAGGGAGGGCTCAGCATGGGCCTGACCGCATAAAAGCCAAAGTAGAGGGAGATAGGAGCTCATGTGTATATATTTGTAAATACATAAAACTACATATTTTCCTCACCCAAAAATATGCTTGTACATATTGTGTATATTTTATTAAAAACAAAATAAAAAGATAAAAATCAAAAATTCAAAAATACTCTTCTTTCATCATGTGCATAAACCACATCTTGTATTTATTTTAACCTTGTAAATAAATTCATTTATTTTCTAAACTTTTTGTGAATATTCTATGGCATATTTTGTAAATATATAAAAGAAAAAGAAACAAAACAAAAATCAAATAAAAATTACAAAATTGAAAATACAAAAGACATTGTATAAATACCATGCATATGTACATATTCAACCATTTATTTCACCCTTGTATATAAGTGATAAAAATCAAATAAAAATATTCTTTTATTCCATATTTTATCTTGTAAATAAATAAAATACAAAATTAGCATAAAAACACCTAAAAATAACAAATAAAAATCAAAAATAAAAATCCATATAGTGTACAAATACCTATATATAGAGCTAACCTATTTTTATTTCCAAAAATTAATTAAAAATCACCAAAAAATAGAAAAAAATAAAAGAAAAATATTTCATGTTTTAAGTTTTTTTTAATTCGACCTATTTCTACCCTAAAATAATAAAACAAAAACCGGGCACACGTGGCAGCTTCTGGTTGGCCCACGGGGGAATGTTGACCCCGGTCAACTCCCCCGCGACCTCCTTCCTTTTCTGGAAGTCGCGTGCCGCGCCTTCTTCCCCGATTTTTCCCACGCGCTCCAGGCTGTCACCCACTCAACCCCCGCGCCCGGATTCTTCGCCGATCATCCCTCTCCCTCGCCGGATCCTCCGCCATCGAATCCACGCCTCCTACAGCTGTCACCACTCAACCCTAATCGCCCCGGTCACACTATATATCCATCACCTCTGCCGCCTCCGCGCCGCATCTTTGGACCTTCTCCTTCTTCCCCGTGACCTCCATCGGCATCGCAAGAGTGACAGCAAGCCTTTGCCCGTGTTGCAGTGAGGTGAGGAGGCGATTCCTTTGATCCGGCGTACTTCGCCGTCCTTGCTCCGCCGCCGGCGTTGAGCATCGAGCTTCAGGCCTTGACGCCCTTCGAAGCTACGACCAGGAGCAAGACCAGCTCCAGCACAGTCTCCAGCATCCATCAGGTAGTTGATTAGTTCTTTTATTTCGTTTAATTTTAGGTTACGCCCAATTTCCATCTCCGACGCATTCCTCCGATTCCGTCCATCTCGCGCAACGTCTCGATCCTCCGACCCGACCATCACTTCCGCCTACCCCTCACGCACCTTCTACACCCTTTCATTCAACCCAGATCGCACAGGATCTGGGATTCGAGTTCCCTCGCCGTCGCTTCGCCGGAGCTCTTTCGCCACGCCGCACTGTCCACCTTCACCCCGCCTTCTTGGGTCGAGGCACTTTGCCCTCGACCCGTGAAGCTTCTGAACTCTTTTGCAGGTCCAAAGGGAGGCGTCTGAGGCCCCCCCAACTTCAAGCCAGGAGCTTCTTCTCCGCCGTCCTTGCTCGAGTTCCTCGGAGCTCGGTTTGACCACCGGAGACCAGTAGCAGCTGCGGAACTTCACGCCGGAGCTTCTCCGACCTTCAGGCGCAGCAGAGGAGAGAGGAGACGCCTTCACGAGGCCGGCGAAGTTCGCCGGCCATCAGTTCTTCGAGGACCCTCCATCGCCGTCCGATCGTCCTCCTCGCTCCAGTTCAGATCTTGGCCGTCCATCCTTGGAGCTACCCGTACCGTCCGATCAGAGGAGGAGCCATCTGGAGCGCCCACCAGCCGCAGCCGTTCGATCTACACGTGGCGCGCATCCAACGCTTCATTAATAAAGGGGTAAATATCATAGGGCCCCTTCGTAGTTTGTTTATTTCAGTTTAGTCCTGTAACTTTTAATTCACGTTGTTTGTTTTCTGGGATATTTGCATAGAGACCCTCGCGCTTAATTTTATTTGCAATTATACCCCTGCCAGTAGAGACCCACGTGCTTCGTCACGTGATTTGTTGGGTTATTTGCATCTTTAGTCCTGTAGTTCTGGAATGTTATGCAATGAATGAAATGTTTTGTTTATTTACACTTATACCCCTGTGAGCATTGATTTTGCACATGTGCGAATTATTTTGGGTAAATTGCATATAAGCCCCTAGACTTTTGATACGAGTTATCAATAGGTCCTTGGAACTTATTTTTATTACATTTAGGTCCTTGAGTGCCCCAGGCACGTGCTTGGCACGTGACTTCTTGGGTAATTTGCACCAGGACCCCAGAACTTTTGGGTATTTGCACATAGGTCCCTGTGCACAGTGCCCCACCTTTATTTTTGAATAAAATATCAAACGACCTCCAAATCCAATGAGATTTTGACACATGGCTACTGCCATGGTGTAGGAATTTCTATGATTTTTGGGGACATTTCTGATTTCATTTATTATTTTTAAAAATTCAAAAACCCCTATTTTCGCCACTGTTTGACTTTAAAAATACCAAAAAAAAAATATTAAAACTCCACTAAAAATTCTAAAAAAATTAGATATTGTTGTTTACTGGTTGTTTGATTTTCTAGCCAATTTTGGCTACTTTTCATCACATACAAACCTTAAAAATTGAAAAGCCCCTAAAAACTCATAAAAATTGTAAGAAATAAATTAAAAATCCAAAAATAATAATTAGGGTGCCTAAATTTTCCTTATTCTTCATAGATTACAGGAAAATTACCTCCAAGGTTGATTGAAACTCTTAATTATTTTATTTTTGAGTTTTTAACCTCGCTGGACAGTACCTTGGTGTTTCTGCCTTGTTTGATTTTTAATAAATAATTTACCCATTAGAAAAATCCCAAAAATTCACCAAAAACAGTAAAAAACTTAAAAAACCTAAAAATCAATTTTCTGGAATTTTTGCATCATTTTTGGTGTGTTGTATAAATTGTTGAAGTTGCCTTGTTTTCCCTTCTTCTTATTTTCTCATCTTTTAAAAAAATCTAAAAAATTCTAAAAACAAATAAAAACCAAAAAAAAAGACTCTCTTGGACTGTGACTACATCGTAGGCTTCTTAAGCCAATCTGTGCTCCTTGTGTTCGACCCTGGGAGCTATACCAGGTTAATCCTATAGCTAGATCGCTCTATTGTGTGCTTGCTTGTTTTATCTTATTTGAGTGATTGATATTTTTCTTGATTGACTCAGCCCGAGTGATTGAGGTCGCAACGACCTACATTTTCTTTACACCTTTACCTCTGTCACTTGGTCGGTCGTCAGGTGGTACTGAGGCCACCGGTGTCTGTAGAGAGAGAGTTGTTGTTTTTCCTCATGGTCATGTATCTCAGGATTCTGTGATGAATAAAGGAAAAGGTTTACATTCTTTTGGTCCCACTGTGGTGCATGATGTATGTGTGGATCCGGTCCTTGAACCGCGTAGATCTTTTCCTAGTCCTTCATCTGAGAAGGACCCAGTGATCCCCTTCCCTAGAGCCCTTCAGATGGGGAAGGGGAAGAAATCAGAAAATCCCAAAAAGAGAGAGCTTGAGGAGTTCAGCCAGAGCATGATAGATCGATTTCACATTCAGCTGACCCTCCAGGAGGCTTTGCAGCACATCCCCCTTCTCCAGAGATCTTTGAGAGAGAGGACTACAGTTAGGAGGAGGAGGAGGAACCATACTTCAGAGATACATGTGCTGACAAAAGCCACATGCTTCGCGATCCAGAACCGACTGCCAGCCAAGAGGCCAGATGCAGGGGCCCCGTATGTCAGATGCCAGATTAGTGAGCAGAGGTTCGACCGTACTCTTCTAGATAGCGGATCGTCGATTAACCTTCTTCCGGCAGCCCTTCTCGACCGCTTCGAGTTGGGCACTCTTCGACAGAGCAGGACAGTCCTTCAGTTCGCTGATCGATCTGTCAAGAGGCCGAAGGGGTTGTTACGAGACGTTATCGTCACGATTCAGGGCCTGAAATTCCCCGTGGACTTCGTAGTGTTGGACATGGAGATCCCTGAGTCAGTGACCGATACCCCCATCATCCTTGGTCGTCCGTTCTTGGCCACAGCCAAGGCGGTGACTGATCATGATAGCGGGAAGGTGTACTTTCGCGTCGAGGGCGAGAGTATACAAATAGAGACGGTTGAGGACTACAGAGCCAGACTCAGAGCCCGCTCAGATGCGAGTACCGATTCAGAGCAGCTGACAGACGCAGAGCCAGACATCCACCAGGACTGCGATTTTGTGATTTCAGACGATGAGGCAGCTTGGGCAGACCTGGAGACACAGACCACCCTCTCACTTTCAGATACAGCTGATGCAGAGACGATAGCAGAGGAGGGTCTGGAGAGCACAGACCTGGTTCCGGATACCTTTACGGCAGCAGAGCCGGTCCTCGATCGCAGCAAAGTGACTCGTGATGGTGGTGCTGAGGCCACCTTGTTTTTCGGTGGTACTGATGCCACCGTTTTTGATGCAGATCCCTCGGATTCAGAGTCTGATTGGGCAGATTGTTATGATCAGATGCCAGACCTGAGTTCACCTGAGCCTACAGAGGAGGAGGTAGAGGCAGAGCAGAGCAGAGACAGTACAGTTGAGCCGCCTTCTCCCGATCCAGTTTGCGAGAGTACGCTGTCACTTTCCCAGGCAGATGTGGCCGACCTTGCAGCTTTCACTCGATTTCTTCCACAGCCAGATTTGCCAGCACCCAGCATTCCAGAGCGAAAGCCGCTCCCTACTTCGCTGAAGTATCGATTCCTTGCGGGCGATCCAGAGATGTACCCAGTCATCATCTCAGCCGAGTTGACTGGAGAGCAAGAATCCCGTCTGATGGGGGTTCTTGAAAAGAACCGCAAGGCGATCGGATGGAGCGTAGCGGATCTCCATGGGATTAGTCCAGCGGTGTGCTCCCACCATATCTATCTTGAGGAGGGGGCGAAGCCGTCGCGTGAGTTCCAGCGGCGACTGAACCCCAACCTGAGAGAGGTCGTGATGAAGGAAATATCCAAATGGTGGAGCGCAGATTTTATTTATCCCATTTCCGACTCCAAGTGGGTCAGCCCCTTGCATGTGGTGCCCAAGAAGACGGGCATCACGACTGTGATCAGTGAGTCGGGAGAGGAGATCGCTACACGAGTACCCACTTCTTGGAGGGTCTGTGTTGACTACAGGAGACTCAACCAGGCCACCAAGAAGGACCATTTCCCCCTGCCTTTTATTGACCAGATCATTGAGAGACTGGCAGGGAAGAGCCATTATTGTTTCCTAGATGGGTACTCGGGCTACAACCAGGTGGCCATCGCTCCTGAGGATCAGGAGAAGACCACCTTTACCTGTCCCTTCGGCACATATGCTTTTCGACGCATGCCATTTGGGCTATGCAATGCCCCTGCGACTTTTCAGAGGTGCATGCTGTCGATCTTTTCGGACATGGTAGGGGAGTGTTTGGAGGTCTTCATGGACGATTTCTCGGTCTACGGCGACGGATTTGATTCTTGTCTTGACTGCCTAGACCGGGTACTCCAGCGATGTATTGAGTTCCATTTGGTGCTATCTTGGGAGAAGAGTCACTTCATGGTGACTCAAGGGACGGTGCTTGGCCACATCATCTCCAACAGGGGCATGGAGGTTGATCCGGCCAAGGTTGATGTCATTAGAAAACTCACACCGCCGTCCAATTTGAGGCAGCTACGGTCATTCCTGGGGCACGTTGGATTTTATAGGAGGTTCATTCAGGATTTCAGCAAGATTGCCCGACCGTTGTCTGATCTCTTGATGAAGGACACCGAGTTCCTTGTAGATGACAAGTGTCTTTCGTCCTTTGCGACTCTCCAGCAGTGCGTTATTGAGGCTCCTGTTCTCCAGCCGCCTGATTGGTCTCTCCCATTCGAGATCATGACGGACGCCTCCGATTTTGCCGTGGGGGCAGTGCTGGGACAGAGGAGGGATGGAGTACCATTTGCGATACACTATGCTAGCCGCACATTGGATTCCGCCCAGCGGAATTATACGGTCACAGAGAAGGAAATGCTAGCAGTAGTGTTTGCCCTAGATAAGTTCAGATCGTATATCATTGGATCTAGAGTGACTTTGTTTACAGATCATACCGCCATCCGGTACCTCATGGCAAAGAAGGATGCCAAGGCCAGATTGACGAGATGGATCCTTCTACTCCAGGAGTTCGACATTGAGATTAAGGATAAGCCTGGAGTCAAGAATGTGGTGGCGGATCATCTCTCCCGATTAGAGCAGCCTGAGGATTCTGAGCAGATTGATCCTATTCGTGATACCTTCCCAGATGAGGCGATCCTTGCTATCGCCTCACTCCCATGGTATGCCGATATTGTGAACTTTCTCCTTGCAGGGAAAGTCCCACAAGATTGGCCCAGGCAGAGGCTTGAGACCTTCCTTGCGAAGGCCAAGTCCTACCACTGGGAGGATCCCATCCTTTACCACGAAGGAGGGGATAGCGTCTGGCGTCGGTGTATTCCTCAGGAGGAACACCATAGCGTCCTCACTTACTGCCACAAGCTTGAGGCAGGAGGACATCATTCTGGGAGGAGAACGGCACAGAAAGTGCTCCAATCCGGCTTGTGGTGGCCTACCCTCTTCAAGGACTCGGATGAGTTCGTGAAGAGGTGTACTGACTGTCAGAGGATGGGCAATTGTGGACAGCGTGATATGATGCCGATGCAGCCCATTCACTTCTGTGAGGTTTTTGACGCATGGGGCATCGATTTCATGGGTCCATTCCCTAAGAGTCAGGGATTTGAGTACATTCTGTTGGCCGTAGATTATGTTAGTCGTTGGGTTGAGGCTATCCCCACCCGAGCCGCTGATGCGAGGACAGTTTGCAGATTTCTGAGGAAGCATATCATCACGCGGTTCGGGGTTCCACGAGTTCTTATTTCTGATGGGGGGTCTCATTTCATCAACGACCAGGTGAAGGCCCTTGCTAGCGAGTTCAGTATAGACCATCGTGTTGCCACACCTTACCATCCACAGACGAATGGTCTAGCTGAGGTGTCGAACAGGGAGATCAAGACTATTCTGCAGAAAGTCGTCCGCCCTGACCGAAAGAATTGGTCACAGCTTTTGGACTCGGTCTTGTGGGCATATCGGACGTCTTTCAAGACTCCATTGGGTACATCTCCCTTTCGCCTCGTTTATGGCAAGCCATGCCATTTACCTGTTGAGCTGAGGCACAAGTCACTTTGGGCAGTCACTGATATTCTTATGGATCCAGATGGTATAGGAGACCAGAGGAGGGCAGAGTTAGCTGCCCTGGAGGAGCTTAGAGATGCAGCTTTCTCAAGCAGCCTACATTATAAGGAAAAAGTGAAGGAGTGGCATGATTCTCATATCAGCCACAAGCATTTTGAGATTGGACAGAGAGTATGGCTGTTTGATGCGAGGCTTAGACTATTTCCAGGGAAGCTACAGAGCAAATGGAAGGGACCTTTTCTCGTCAGAAAGGTGCACGACAATGGTAGTATTGATATATCCGAGTTGTCTTCTGAGAGCACCTTTCGAGTGAACGGCCAGCGGCTCAAGCCATTTCTAGATCATGAGCCGCGGGACGTTATTATTTGCGCCCCTATTCATTTTGCGTGAGATATGGTCTCTTGACTCACATCTTTTGCATCTCACGCCTGATTTTCACTGTTCCTCCGCCTGTATAGATCCAGTTGTCCATATCATTCTATTCTTTAGTCCCACATCCCTTTTTCTCATCTTATGATTATGCTATACTTAGGGTGTACTCTACCCTAAGTATAGGGGGGATGTCGGACCTGCGGGTATTCTTTTCATTCGTTCTGCCCCTGTTTTGCTGCCTATACTTAGGGATATTTTACCCTAAGTATAGGGGGGGCAGATTCTGTATCTTCTTCACTCGGCTTTCCCTTCATGTACAGCTTGCTATACTTAGGATTAGTTAATCCTAAGTATAGGGGGAAACCACCGAGTTCCTCTCATTCTATTCATTCATTCGTTCTTGTACATAGCCATTCCTTTTCACTTCCCCTTTACTAAGCACGAGTTATGTCTTCTTCATCGCTCTTGATCACTCTGAGGACATCGTTCGAGCTAAGTATAGGGGGGGTGTGTATATATTTCATATATACTTTAGCCATAACTCGTACTTTGTGTGAGTGTGTTAATAAATAAAATGGCTAAAAATCACAAAATTTAAAAATTTTTCATGTACATAAACCTCTTTTAGCTTGCACATACGTAGCTAGGGTACAAAGTATTTTTGTAAAAAGGATTTCAAAAATCTTTTGTGTAAAGTTTGTGTAAATATTTTTGTATCAAAATTATGTATATAGTACAAAATTTTTCCAAAATGTTTTAAAAATCAAAAGTTTGCAAAAATCTTGTGTAAATGTTGTAAATATCTTTTTGCAAAACTTGCACCTCATGCATCATCATCATCCATGATTTTAAAACATTTTTTAAAAATTTTGCATGATTGTAAAATATTTGTAAATAGCATCTTGTGTACATATATGTATATAGTTTTTCCTGGATGAGAGTTGACATTTAAACTAAGCCTGGAATTAAATTGAGAAATGGAGCTTGAATAAGATCTTAATCCACTTAACTTTAAGAGGAACCTTATAGGACTTAGGGTTAAGGCTTTTCAGGTCCATAAGGACTTAATTCTTTGAGTCCACTAGGCTATGAGCATATGTCATCTTGATGAGCTTAAGTAGAACACTTAACAACACACGCATGACTCTTAGAGACAATGGCTTGACTTGCACCTGCACTTACACATGGCTCTCCACGGATGAGGTAGTGAGGAGGCAGTTTCCTTTGGCTTGGGGTAGCATATGAGGGTAGTACTTGATGAATACCCATTCATCACTCTTTATTCTTCTATTTTAGCTACAAAAACCCTTTGCAAATACATGTAGATATGTGTAAATACAAATAATTACCAAAAGCATGCATTGTGTAAAAACCTATAATTAGCATGTTTTTGTGCACAAAATAAAAGAATAAAGAGCAAAAAGAAAAAGAGGGAAATATTTAGAATAAATATTGAGCAACCTAACCCAAGGGAGGGCTCAGCATGGGCCTGACCGCATAAAAGCCAAGTAGAGGGAGATAGGAGCTCATTTTTGTATATATTTGTAAATAAATAAACCTTTATATTTTCCTCACCCAAAAATATACTTGTACATATTGTGTGTATATTCTATTAAAAACAAAATAAAAAGATAAAAAATCAAAAAGTCAAAAATACCCCCCTTTTTCACCTTGTGCATAAACCACATCTTGTATTATTTAACCCTATAAATAAATTCATTTATTTTCTAAACTTTTTGTAAATATTCTATATTACCTTTTGTAAATAAAATAAATAAAAAGAAACAAAACAAAAATCAAATAAAAATTACAAAATTGAAAATACCAAAAATACATTGTATTAATACCATGTATATAAATGTATATATTTATTTATTTCACCCTTGTATAAAAGTGATAAAAATAAAATAAAAATATTCTTTTATTCCATATTTCATCTTGTAAATAAATAAAATACAAAATGAGCATAAAAACACATAAAAATAACAAATAAAAAATCAAAAATAAAAATCCATATAGTGTACATATACCTATGTATATAGCTAACCTATTTTTATTTCCAAAAATTAAATAAAAATCACCAAAAAATAGAAAAAAATAAAAGAAAAATATTTCATGTTTTGAGTTTTATTTAATTCGGCCTATTTCTACCCTTAAAAAATAAAACAAAAACTCAGCACACGTGGCCGCTCCTGATTGGGCCACGGGGGAATGTTGACCCCAGTCAACTTCCCCGCGCCTCCTTCCTTTTCTGGCCAACGCGCGCCGCGCCCTTCTTCCCCGAATTTTCCCACGCGACTCCAGCTGTCTTCCACTCAACCCCCGCGCCCAGATTCTTCGCCGCACATCCCTCTCCCTCGCCGGATCCTTCGCCATCAAAATCACGCCTTCCTTTGCTGTCGCCACTCAACCCTAATCGCCCGGTCACATTATAAAACCACCATCTCCGCCGCCCTCGCGCCGCATCTTTGGACCCTCTCCTTCTTCCCCGTGACCTCCATTGGCCTCGCAAGAGTGACAGCAAGCCGTTGCCTTTGTAGCAGTGAGGCGAGAAGGCGTATCCTCTGATCCGGCGTACCTCGCCGTACTTGCTCCGCCGCCAGCGTCGAGCATCGAGCTTCAGGCCTTGACGCCCTTCGAAGCTACGACCCGGAGATAGCCCATCTCCAGCCCAGTCTACTTCAGCCATCAGGTACCCTTAGTTCCTTTTAATTTCGTCTAATTTAGGATTTCGCCCAAATTTCATCTCCGACGCATCCTCTCGATTCCGACCATCTCGCGTGATTTCATCACAATCCGACCCGACCATCACCTTCACCGTGCCCTCACGCACCTTCTTCACCCCTCCACACAACCCAGATCGCACAGGATCTGGGAGTCGAGCTCCACCGCCGTCGCCTCGCCGGAGCTCATTCGCCACGCAGCACCGTCCACCTTCACCCCGTCTTCTTGGGTCGAGGCACTTTGCCCTCGACCCGCGAAGCTCCTTGTCTACTTTGCAGGTCCAAGGGAGGTGTCTGAGCCTCCTTCACAGTTCAGCCAGGAGCTTCTTCTTCCCCGACTTCGCCGGAGCCTTCCAGGGCTCGGCCGAGGCCTTGGCCACCACCAGCAGCTGCGGGATCGTCCAGCGGAGCTTCTCCGACCTTCAGGCGCAGCTGAGGAGGACCGGAGTCCACGCACGAGGCCGGCGAAGTTCGCCGGCCATCAGTTCTTCGAGGACCCTCCAGAGCCGTCCGATGATGCTCCAGCTCCAGATCTGATCCTGAGCGTCCATCTGTTGAGGAGCAGCGACCGTTGATCCATTTGAGGAGCGCATCGGAGCCATCCGTAGCAGAGGAGAGAGATCTGAGCCCAGCACCGTCGGATCAGCCACGTGGGTCTTTCTCCGCCGTCGATTGAGCCCAAGAGCCGAAGGAGTAAAGGCGCGTTTGTTCTCCACCGTTGGATCTGCCACGCGTCCTCATCTGGGCCGTCGCTATTAATAAAGGGGTAAATTTCATAGGCCCCCCCTCTGTTTGTCTTATTTCAGTTCAGTCCTGTAATTTTCAATTCTAGTTGTTTATTTTCTGGGTAATTTGCATCAAGGACCTCGCGCTTTATTTTAATTGCACTTATACCCCTGCCAGTAGAGACCCACGTGCTTTAGCACGTGTTTTGTTGGGTTATTTGCATGAGACCCCTTGTAGTTCTGGAATGTTATTCAATGAATGAAAAGTTTTGTTTATTTGCATGTATACCCCTGTGAGCATTGAATTTACACATGTGTGAATTATTTTTGGGTAAATTGCATATAAGCCCCTGGACTTTTGATACGAGTTATCAACAGGTCCTTGGAACTTATTTTTATCACATTTAGGTCCCTGTGTGCCCCAGACACGTGCTTGGCACGTGACTTCTTGGGTATTTTGCACCAGGACCCCAGAACTTTTGGGTATTTGCACTTAGGTCCCTGTGCACAGTGCCCTACCTTTATTTTTGAATAAAATATCAAACGAACTCCAAATCCAATGAAATTTTGACATATGGCTCCTGCCATGGTGTAGGAATTTCTATGATTTTTGGGGACATTTTGGATTTCATTTATTATTTTTAAAAATTCAAAAACACTTATTTTCGCCACTGTTTGACTTTAAAAATACCAAAAAAATATAAAATCACCTTTAAAAATTCTAAAAAAATTAGGTAATGTTGTTTACTGGTTGATTGATTTTCGAGCCAATTTTGGCCACTTTTCATCCCTTAAAAGCCCTAAAAATTGAAAAAAACCCTAAAAACTAATAAAAATTGTAGTAAATAAATTAAAAATCCAAAAACAATAATTAGGGTGCCTAAATTTTCCTCATTCTTCATAGATTATAGGAAAATTACCTCCAGGGTTGTTTGAAGCTCTTAAATATTTTATTTTTGAGTTTCTAACCTTGCTGGACAGTACCCTACATTCTTTGCATTGTTTGATTTTTAATAATTATTTTATTCATTAGAAAAAATTCCAAAAATTCACCAAAAACAGTAAAAAACATTTAAAACATAAAAACCAATTTTCTGGAATTTTTGCATCATTTCTTGTGTGTTGTATAAATTGTTGAAGTCCAGTGTTTGTGTGCTTTCTTCCATTTTCTCATCTTTTAAAAAATCAAAAAAATATAAAAACAAATAAAAACCTTAAAAAAGACTCTTTTGGATTACTGATTACATCGTAGGCCGCAAGGCCAATCTGTGCTCCTTGAGTTCGACCCTGGGAGCTATACCAGGTTAAATCCTCTAGCTATACCGCTCTTTCTTGTGCTTGCTTGATTTTATCTTATTCGAGTGGTTGATTATTTTTCTTGATTTACTCAGCCCGAGTGATTGAGGTCGCAACGACATTGTGATTTATTTCTTTAGACCTTTTACCTCTGTCATTTGGGCGGTGGTCAGAATGGCGCCGTTGCCGGGGAGCACGGCTTTGTAGTCAGTTTTCCATTTTGTCTCTCTCTATATTATTGTTGTTTTCTGACCATTCTCTCTCTTTGATTTTTGTGCGAGGTACTACGTGGAGATCTTGGAGTATACTTTTTGAGGACCCGCACGGGAAGAGGAGCAGGAAGAGAGAGAGAGGAGCAGAGATTTTTAATTTCAGAGAGAGAGAGAGAACATTATTCTTGTTGTAATAATTTAGGACTTGAACTCTGGACACTTTTGGACATTTGTAACTTAGCGGGTCTGTTTCGCCGAGCACCGGTGTGCTCGGGGGACCCATCTGATTTTCGCGGCTTTTATCGTGGTTTTCATAGCTAGCTGCCTTTTCCGGTGTTTCTCGCGGTTTTAGCCCCTAGATTTAGGAATTTTGTTGATTGTGACGTAGACTTTTAAGGCCCAACATCTAATAGAATATCTGTTCCTATAGAACGTAATTGGACCTTAATAAAATTCATTGAAAAAGTTAGTGAAATTGGATTTGAGACCACGTGCCGTGAGGAGTCACATACAGCGCTGGCAGGACCCGTTGTGGCGGGCACCGAGTGACTCCCAAGATCGGACTCCGGACTCTATTCGATTAGCTAACTATTGTTCTTCACGATCAATAGAAGTTGCTCATCTAGGACTCGGCTTTTCCCGCTGCACCATTTAGGTAGTTTTATTTCTGTCTTTAAATTCTGCGCGGATCACTTGCATGTAGAGTGCTGGAGACAAGGTACGCATTTCTTTCTCTGCATGCATCATTGATTTTCTCGCGCATCGGCTTTTTCGTCTTCTCCCTCTGTTTTTGACTTAATCATCAGGAGAATCGGAAAAACCGTTAGGCCGCTTGTATTTATTTTTTGTAAAAAAATTAAAAAGAAAAACAATAAAAAATTGGGACTGGATAACACTATTGACCCTAAAAGACACTCACATTAAAAATTTGTCTTGGGGAGAGCAACCCCCTCATTGTTTGGTTTGATTGTGCGAGAGAGTGACCCGAACACTAGGTAAAGCCCTCCGGTGCTCGTCTCGACTGATTACCGACTCTTCTGTGCGGGACAGTCGGTTGAGAGAGTATCGGGTATCCTAACAGGTCACGTTAATCGCTCTGATATCTTGTATGTTCACCAAATAAAATTGACAAGATAAATTGACCGATCTTTCACGGTCTTCACATTGTGTTGTGTTGGTGAACCTGGGGTTTGCTCTGTGATCATATTTTCTCCAGATCCCATCCGCCTAACTCGCCAAGATCAAGATGATGGGTAGACGATCTCTTAGGCAGCCTCTGGCTGCGCCGCTTTCAGGCGCGTCTACTCCATCATCTAGGTTGGCCCGTGAGAGTCGAGACCAGCTCTCCGGGCCCGAGTTCGAATCCACCCTGTTCCCCCTCGATCCCCTTTCTTCTGTTCCTGAGAGACATGAGCCCGAGGAGAGACGAATTCATTTGACCGAACCTGAGTTGGGCTCTTCTGATTTTGCAGACATCCCTATGGCTGGAGCCGGTAGTTCAGACGATCGCCAGCCCGAACACTTTGTTTTAGACCAGGGAGCGATCAACTCCACCCTGATCGCATCATTAGAGACGGTTCAGAACCAGTTACGCGATCAGGGGGCATTCATGATAGAGATGAGGAGGGAGTTGGAGAGACTCCGAAGAGAGCGAGAAGAGCCGAGCGAGCCGGAGGACATTCCTGATGCTGATGCAGAGGCAGCAGCCGCAGCAGCAGCCGCCGCAGCAGCGGCAGCCGCCGCAGCAGCGAGACCGATGCGGGAGCTTCACAACCCTGGATCTACACTGATGCACCAATGGGTGGTGATTCCTGCTATCGTGGGGGATTTCAAGTTCCCTCCGAACACCCTGCAGATGCTTCCGCACTTTCATGGACTCGCCACTGAGGAACCTCACCTCCATCTACAGGAATTCTTGATGATCTGCAGCACTGTCCACGACCGTCGTGTGGACCAAGATACGATTCGAATGATGGCCTTCCCTTTTTCACTGGCAGATAGAGCAGCCGCCTGGCTGAAACATCTAGGGAAGTTTGTGTACACCTGGGATCAGCTCCGCACCGAGTACTTGAACAAGTACTATCCACTCGGGCGGACGAATGCAGCAAGGGCCCTGATCAACAACTTCTCCATGCTCCCTAACGAGCAATTTCACGAGGCATGGGAGAGGTTCAGAGAGCTTCTGGATAGATGCCCCCACCACGACATTTCGAAGCCGAACTTAGTTCAGAGCTTCTTCAGTGGGCTAACACCAGAGCTTCAGGGTCTGGTGAATGCTTCTTGCGGCGGGTCCTACTTTGCCAAGGACCACAACCAAGTCTGGGCCATCTATGAGGAGATGTCCGAGAATTACATGGTGATGTCCCAGACTCGGTTGTATACACAGAGATCTCAGCAGCCGCCAGGACCCGTGCAGTATCAGCGGATAGCACGGGTTGATGCAGGTCCTTCCAGTTCGTCCACAGTTGCAGCCGCACAGGCAGAGTCGGCCGCTGCGGACATGGGGATTATTAGTGAGAAGTTGGACCGCATGGAAATCATCGAGAAGAAGCAGTGCCAGGGCATAACTCAGATGGAGGAGATGGCACAGACTCTGAGCGACATGAAGACCCAGCTCTTGTGCCTTCAGGAGGCACAGACGGCTCCTCAGCCCCGTCTTCTGTCGCGAGGCGATTCCGGTGGCAGCCGCAGCTCGTCCCAGCGCTCCAGCTCTTTACAGCAGCCTAGACAAGTTCACCTTGTACAGGCGGAGCCGTACCAGCAGCAGCAGCCCTCTTACCAGTCACCACCATCTCCAGACTTACAGATGGTGGTATATCAGCCGGATCAGCCTCTGGATGTACTCCCACCAGCCCCATACGATGCAGAGCCGTTGATGGATGTCAACGGAATTTGGTATGACCGTCCTCAACCTGGAATCCGACGAGACCATCCCGGATTCAGGTGGGGGAATGGGGGTAACCAGCCCCAGCAGCAGCCAGCCGGTCAGGGAGGGCAGTACTCCGCCCAGAGAGATCACCAGCAGCACCCAGCATCCCAGCCATCATCATTCGTATCTCGTCCCTATCAGCAGCAGGGACAGAATTGGAGACGTGAGCAGCAGGCTCACCAGCATCATTCCTCTTACCCCTCTCACCAGCAGCAGCACCAGGTCCAGCAGCCTCATTACCAGAGAGGCAACCCGTCGGGCTCCCATGAGAGCCCCGCCATGGATGATCTAGCCCGCCTCTTCACAGAGCAGCAGGCTACATTTAGACGGGAGATGGACGAGTTCCGCCAGGAGATGCGGGACCTGATGAGAGGGAAGGCCGCCATCCCTGCACAGATAGAGCCCAATCCGAATAATTTGAAGAGGAAATCTGAGCAGGTAGTTCACACTGAGCCTACCACTTCTAGTGACTTATTTGATGTTATCTCGTCGGATCTATTTGATGCTGATTTTGTCACACTTAGGAGCGGTAGAAGACCAGCAGGAGGCGCCTCATCTGAGCGACAACACGAGGATCCATCTAGAGCGCCAGATGAGGAAGAGGAGAGCGGTACTGAAGCCGCACATCATGATGACGGTGGTACTGAGGCCACCCGAGATGCTGATTCCACTGGCGGTACTGAGGCCGCCATTTCACCACATAGAGGAGGTGGTACTGACGCCACCAGCAGAGCCGAGCCAGCCAGCGGTACTGAGGCCGCAAGACGTCTAGTGGTAGAGCCAGCTAGAGGTGGTACTGATGCCACCAACATTTATTCTGATAGAACTGTTGTCTTTCCTCATGTGAATGTATCTCGGAACTTTGATTTGAATAAAGGAAAAGGTTTAGTTTCTTCTGATCCCACTGTGATGAATGATGCTTGTGAGGATCCAGTCATCGAATCATCTAGGCCTATTCCTAGTCCTTCATCTGAGAAGGACCCTGTGATCCCCTTTCCTAGAGCCCTTGAGTTGGGGAAGGGGAAGAAAAAAAAAAAAGATCCAAAAAAGAGAGAGCAGGAGGAGTTCAGCCAAAGCATGATAGACCGATTTCACATCCAGCTGACCCTCAATGAGGCTTTGCAACACATCCCTCTTCTTCAGCGATCCTTGAGAGATAAGACCACAGTCAGAAGGACGAAGAGGAACAAGACCGCAGAAATCCATGTGTTGACCAAAGCCACGTGTTACGCGATCCAGAACCATCTGCCGACTAAGAGGCCAGATCTAGGGGCCCCGTATGTCAGATGTCAGATTAGTGAGCAGAGGTTCGACCGTACTCTCTTAGATAGCGGATCGTCGATCAACCTTCTTCCGGCAGCCCTTCTCGACCACTTAGAGTTGGGCACCCTTGTACAGAGCAGGACATACCTTCAGTTTGCTGATCGGTCTGTCAAGAGGCCAAAGGGGTTGTTGCGAGACGTTGTTGTCACGATTCAGGGTTTGCAATTCCCCGTGGACTTCGTAGTGCTGGACATGGAGACCCCTGATTCGTTGACCGATTCCCCCATCATCCTCGGTCGCCCGTTCTTGGCCACAGCCAAAGCGGTGACTGACCATGACAGTGGGAGGGTATTCTTTCGCGTCCAGGGCGAGAGTGTACAAATAGAGACGGTTAAGGACCACAGAGCCAGATCTAGATCCCGCTCACATGGGAGTACAGACTCAGAGCAGCTGACAGACGCAGAGCCAGACATCCACCAGGACTGTGATTTTGTGATCACAGATGATGAGGCAGCTTGGGCAGATCCTGCAGCACAGACTATCCTCTCATATTCAGATACATCTGATGCAGAGATGATAGCAGAGGATAGTCTGGAGAGCACAGCCCTGGTTCAGGATACTATTGAGTCAGCAGAGTCGGATCTTGATCGCGACACGATTTCCAGTGAGAGTGGTACTGAGGCCACCCTGCTCTATGGTGGTGCTGATGCCACCTTGTTCTCCAGTGGTACTGATGCCACTGAGTCTGATATAGATCCCTCGGATTCAGAATCTGATTGGGCAGATTGTAGTGATCAAATGCCAGATCTGGATCCACCTGAGCCTATAGATGAGGAGGAGGTAGAGGCAGAGCAAACCAGAGACAATGTAGAGGACCCGCCTTCTCCAGATCCAGTTTGTGAGAGTTCATTATCATTTTCCCAGGCAAATCTGGCAGAATTATCCGCATACACACATCTTCTTCAGAAGCCAGATTTGCCAGCACCTAGCTGTCCAGAGCTAAAGCCGCTCCCTACTTCACTGAAGTATCGATTCCTTGCGGGAGAGTCTGAGATGTACCCAGTCATCATCTCTGCAGATCTGACTGGAGAACAAGAATCCCGTCTGATGGAGGTTCTTGAAAAGAACCGCAAGGCAATTGGATGGAGCGTAGCAGATCTCCATGGGATTAGTCCCTCGTTGTGCTCCCACCATATCTATCTCGAGGAAGGGGCAAAGCCGTCACGTGAGTTCCAGCGACGACTGAACCCCAACCTAAGAGAGGTTGTCATGAAGGAAATATCAAAATGGTGGAGTGCAGATTTTATTTATCCCATTTCCGACTCCAAGTGGGTGAGCCCCTTGCATGTGGTGCCCAAGAAGACGGGCATCACGACTGTGATCAGTGAGTCGGGAGAGGAGATCGCTACACGAGTACCCACCTCTTGGCGGGTCTGCGTTGACTACAGGAGACTCAACCAGGCCACCAAGAAGGACCATTTCCCCCTGCCCTTTATAGATCAGATCATTGAGAGACTGGCAGGGAAGAGCCATTATTGCTTCCTAGATGGGTACTCGGGCTACAATCAAGTGGCCATCGCTCCTGAGGATCAGGAGAAGACCACCTTTACCTGTCCCTTCGGTACTTACGCCTTTCGACGCATGCCATTCGGGCTATGTAACGCCCCTGCGACTTTTCAGAGATGCATGCTGTCAATCTTTTCGGACATGGTAGGGGAGTGTTTGGAGGTCTTCATGGACGACTTCTCGGTTTACGGCGACGGTTTCGATTCCTGTCTTGATTGCCTAGACCGAGTGCTCCAGCGATGTATTGATACCCGCTTGGTTCTGTCTTGGGAAAAGAGTCACTTCATGGTGACTCAAGGGACGGTGCTTGGCCACATCATCTCCAACAGAGGCATGGAGGTAGATCCGGCCAAGGTCGATGTCATTCGGAAACTCACACCACCGTCCAATCTGAAGCAGTTACGGTCATTTCTGGGGCACGTTGGTTTTTATAGAAGATTCATTCATGATTTTAGCAAGATTGCCCGACCGTTGACTGACCTCTTGACGAAAGACACCGAGTTCCTTGTCGATGACAAGTGTCTTTCGTCTTTTGAGACTCTCCAGCAGTGCGTAATTGAGGCTCCTGTCCTTCAGCCACCCGATTGGTCTCTCCCATTCGAGATCATGACGGACGCCTCCGATTTTGCCGTAGGGGCCGTGCTAGGACAGAGGAGGGATGGAGTACCATTTGCGATACACTATGCTAGCCGCACATTGGATTCCGCCCAGCGGAATTATACAGTCACAGAGAAGGAGATGCTAGCAGTAGTGTTTGCCCTGGATAAATTCAGATCATATATCATTGGATCTAGAGTGACCTTGTACACAGATCACACCGCTATCAGGTACCTCATGTCAAAGAAGGATGCCAAGGCCAGACTTACTAGATGGATCCTTCTACTCCAGGAGTTCGACATTGAGATCAAAGATAAGCCTGGAGTCAAGAATGTGGTGGCGGATCATTTATCCCGATTAGAGCAGCCTGAGGATTCTGAGCAGATTGATCCCATTTGTGATACCTTCCCAGATGAGGCGATCCTTGCTATCGCCTCACTCCCATGGTATGCCGATATTGTGAACTTTCTCGTTGCTGGGAAAGTCCCACAAGATTGGCCCAGGCAGAGGCTTGAGACCTTCCTTGCGAAGGCCAAGTCCTACCACTGGGAGGATCCCATCCTTTACCACGAAGGAGGGGATAGCATCTGGCGTCGGTGTATTCCTCAGGAGGAGCATCATAGCGTCCTCACTTACTGCCACAAGCTTGAGGCAGGAGGACATCATTCTGGGAGGAGAACGGCACAGAAAGTGCTCCAATCCGGCTTGTGGTGGCCTACCCTCTTCAAGGACTCTGATGAATTCGTGAAGAGGTGTACTGACTGTCAGAGGATGGGCACTTGTGGACAACGTGATATGATGCCGATGCAGCCCATTCACTTCTGTGAGGTTTTTGACGCATGGGGCATCGATTTCATGGGTCCATTCCCTAAGAGTCAGGGATTTGAGTACATTCTGTTAGCCGTAGATTATGTTAGTCGTTGGGTTGAGGCTATCCCCGCCCGAGCCGCAGATGCGAAGACAGTATGCAGATTTTTGAAGAAGAACATCATTATGCGGTTCGGGGTTCCACGAGTTTTGATTTCTGATGGGGGATCTCATTTCATCAACGACCAGGTGAAGGCACTTGCTAGAGAGTTCGGCATAGACCATCGTGTTGCTACACCATATCATCCACAGACGAATGGTCTAGCTGAGGTGTCGAATAGGGAGATCAAGAACATTTTGCAGAAAGTCGTCCGCCCTGACCGAAAGAACTGGTCACAACTTTTGGACTCGGTCTTGTGGGCATATCGGACGTCTTTCAAGACTCCATTGGGTACATCTCCCTTTCGCCTTGTGTATGGCAAGCCTTGTCACCTACCAGTTGAGCTGAGGCACAAGTCACTCTGGGCAGTTACAGACATATTGATGGATCCAAATGGTATAGGAGACCAGAGGAGGGCAGAGTTAGCCGCCTTGGAAGAGCTTAGAGATACTGCTTTCTCAAACAGCCTACAATATAAGGAGAAAGTCAAGGAGTGGCATGATTCTCATATCAGCCACAAGCATTTTGAGATTGGACAGAAAGTATGGCTGTTTGATGCGAGGCTTAGATTATTTCCAGGGAAGCTACAGAGCAAATGGAAAGGACCCTATTTGGTCAGAAAGGTACACGATAACGGTAGCATTGATATATCTGAGTTATCTTCTGAGAGTACCTTTCGAGTGAACGGCCAGCGGCTCAAACCATTTCTAGATCATGAGCCGCGGGACGTTATCATTGCAGCTATTCATTTTGCGTGAGATGTGGTCTTTTGACTCACATCTTTTACATCTCACGCCTGATTTTCACTGTTCCTCCGCCTGTATAGATCCAGTTGTCCATATCATTCTATTCTTTAGTCCCACATCCCATCTCTCATCCTATGATTATGCTATACTTAGGGTGTACTTTACCCTAAGTATAGGGGGGGGTGTCGGACCTGCGAGTATTCTTTTTATTCTTTCTGCTCTTGTTTTTGCTGCCTATACTTAGGGATATTTTACCCTAAGTATAGGGGGAGCAGAGTCTGTATATTCTTCACTCGGATTTCCCTTCATGTACAGCTTTCTATACTTAGGATTAGTTAATCCTAAGTATAGGGGGAAACCACCGAGTTCATCTCATTCTATTCATTTATTCGTTCCTGTACTTAGCCATTCCTTTTCACTTCCCTTTTACTAAGCACGAGTTATGTCTTCTTCATCGCTCTTGATCACTCTGAGGACATCGTTCGAGCTAAGTATAGGGGGGGTGTGTATATATTTCATATATACTTTAGCCATAACTCGTACTTTGTGTGAGTGTGTTAATAAATAAAATGGCTAAAAATCACAAAAATTAAAAAAAATTTTTCATGTACATAAACCTCTTTTATTCTTGCACATACATAGCTAGGGTACAAAGTATTTTTGTAAAAATGATTTCAAAAATCTTTTGTGTAAAGCTTGTGTAAATATTTTTGTATCAAAATTATGTATATAGTACAAATTTTTTTCAAAATGTTTTGAAAATCAAAAGTTTGCAAAAATCTTGTGTAAATGTGTGTAAATATCTTTTTGCAAAACCTGCACCTCATGCATCATTCATTCATGATTTCAAAACATTTGTCAAAAATTTTTTGCATGATTGTAAAATATTTGTAAATAGCATCTTGTGTACATATATGTATATAGTTTTTCCTGGATAAGAGTTGACATTTAAACTAAGCCTGGAATTAAATTGAGAAATGGAGCTTGAATAAGATCTTAAATCACTTAACTTTAAGAGGAACCTTGTAGGACTTAGGGTTAAGGCTCTTCAGGTCCATAAGGACTTAATTCTTTGAGTCCGCTAGGCTATGAGCATATGTCATCTTGATGAGCCTAAGTAGAGCACTTAACAACACACACATGACTCTCATAGACAATGGCTTAACTTGCACCTGCACTTTACACATGGCTCTCCATGGATGAGGTGGTGAGGAGGCAGTTTCCTTTGGCTTGGGGTAGCATATGAGGGTAGTACTTCTAGGCGGAACCTCTCTTCTTCTTATAGTGAAGGAAGTGCACCTCAACTTGGTCTAGTGGTGTTGAAAGCTAAAGACAGAAGCTGTGGGTTGCAATAAAGCTTCAAAAGAGGGATAGTCTACTGGCTCAAGGGGAAATTTCTTATATATGCTGCACCATGTAGATATGTTGTACAGAAGTTGTTGAAAAAAAAAAATGCAAAAATGCAAAAAGAACTCCAAAAAAGTGGTGGGTCGGATTGAAAATTTAATAACCCCACCGGAGTATAAAGATCTCATGAAGCTTGCAGCGGGAGACTTAGCTACACTGGCTAAGCTTCCAAAACTCTATACTTCTACCCCCTCTCCTTGAGCCGGTTGCACTTGAACTTAGAAGGGAATACCCCGCTTCTCGAGGAAAGAGTTGCTAGACTGAGGCATTAGAGTTACCAGGTTGAGGGAGGTTGTTTCTTTGTTACTTCTGAGGTGGGGAGCCACATATCACTTACACCGCAAGGAAAGATTCATGGTCATTAGAGTTTGTGTATGTGGACTTGTTCTGATCTGGTTTATTGAGGAGTCTTGCCCATAGATTGGTGGAACTTGGAGGCTGTTGAGTTTTAAGCTTAAGTCCAAATAAGGTTCCGACACATTAATAATCCAAAGATCTAATCGAGCTCCATATTTCAATTTAATGAAGGAAAATTTAATAAGTCAACCTTGATCCATGTACATCCTCTTTTTCTTTTTCTTTTTCTTTCTTTTTCACTTCTTTTTCAAATAAGTGTTTGCTAAGGGACTAGCAAAGTTAAGCATAGGGGGGTGATGAATACCCATTCATCACTCTTTATTCTTCTATTTTAGCTACAAAAACCCTTTGCAAATACATGTAGATATGTGTAAATACAAATAATTACCAAAAGCATGCATTGTGTAAAAACCTATAATTAGCATGTTTTTGTGCACAAAATAAAAGAATAAAGAGCAAAAAGAAAAAGAGGGAAATATTTAGAATAAATATTGAGCAACCTAACCCAAGGGAGGGCTCAGCATGGGCCTGACCGCATAAAAGCCAAGTAGAGGGAGATAGGAGCTCATTTTTGTATATATTTGTAAATAAATAAACCTTTATATTTTCCTCACCCAAAAATATACTTGTACATATTGTGTGTATATTCTATTAAAAACAAAATAAAAAGATAAAAAATCAAAAAGTCAAAAATACCCCCCTTTTTCACCTTGTGCATAAACCACATCTTGTATTATTTAACCCTATAAATAAATTCATTTATTTTCTAAACTTTTTGTAAATATTCTATATTACCTTTTGTAAATAAAATAAATAAAAAGAAACAAAACAAAAATCAAATAAAAATTACAAAATTGAAAATACCAAAAATACATTGTATTAATACCATGTATATAAATGTATATATTTATTTATTTCACCCTTGTATAAAAGTGATAAAAATAAAATAAAAATATTCTTTTATTCCATATTTCATCTTGTAAATAAATAAAATACAAAATGAGCATAAAAACACATAAAAATAACAAATAAAAAATCAAAAATAAAAATCCATATAGTGTACATATACCTATGTATATAGCTAACCTATTTTTATTTCCAAAAATTAAATAAAAATCACCAAAAAATAGAAAAAAATAAAAGAAAAATATTTCATGTTTTGAGTTTTATTTAATTCGGCCTATTTCTACCCTTAAAAAATAAAACAAAAACTCAGCACACGTGGCCGCTCCTGATTGGGCCACGGGGGAATGTTGACCCCAGTCAACTCCCCCGCGCCTCCTTCCTTTTCTGGCCAACGCGCGCCGCGCCCTTCTTCCCCGAATTTTCCCACGCGACTCCAGCTGTCTTCCACTCAACCCCCGCGCCCAGATTCTTCGCCGCACATCCCTCTCCCTCGCCGGATCCTTCGCCATCAAAATCACGCCTTCCTTTGCTGTCGCCACTCAACCCTAATCGCCCGGTCACATTATAAAACCACCATCTCCGCCGCCCTCGCGCCGCATCTTTGGACCCTCTCCTTCTTCCCCGTGACCTCCATTGGCCTCGCAAGAGTGACAGCAAGCCGTTGCCTTTGTAGCAGTGAGGCGAGAAGGCGTATCCTCTGATCCGGCGTACCTCGCCGTACTTGCTCCGCCGCCAGCGTCGAGCATCGAGCTTCAGGCCTTGACGCCCTTCGAAGCTACGACCCGGAGATAGCCCATCTCCAGCCCAGTCTACTTCAGCCATCAGGTACCCTTAGTTCCTTTTAATTTCGTCTAATTTAGGATTTCGCCCAAATTTCATCTCCGACGCATCCTCTCGATTCCGACCATCTCACGTGATTTCATCACAATCCGACCCGACCATCACCTTCACCGTGCCCTCACGCACCTTCTTCACCCCTCCACACAACCCAGATCGCACAGGATCTGGGAGTCGAGCTCCACCGCCGTCGCCTCGCCGGAGCTCATTCGCCACGCAGCACCGTCCACCTTCACCCCGTCTTCTTGGGTCGAGGCACTTTGCCCTCGACCCGCGAAGCTCCTTGTCTACTTTGCAGGTCCAAGGGAGGTGTCTGAGCCTCCTTCACAGTTCAGCCAGGAGCTTCTTCTTCCCCGACTTCGTCGGAGCCTTCCAGGGCTCGGCCGAGGCCTTGGCCACCACCAGCAGCTGCGGGATCGTCCAGCGGAGCTTCTCCGACCTTCAGGCGCAGCTGAGGAGGACCGGAGTCCACGCACGAGGCCGGCGAAGTTCGCCGGCCATCAGTTCTTCGAGGACCCTCCAGAGCCGTCCGATGATGCTCCAGCTCCAGATCTGATCCTGAGCGTCCATCTGTTGAGGAGCAGCGACCGTTGATCCATTTGAGGAGCGCATCGGAGCCATCCGTAGCAGAGGAGAGAGATCTGAGCCCAGCACCGTCGGATCAGCCACGTGGGTCTTTCTCCGCCGTCGATTGAGCCCAAGAGCCGAAGGAGTAAAGGCGCGTTTGTTCTCCACCGTTGGATCTGCCACGCGTCCTCATCTGGGCCGTCGCTATTAATAAAGGGGTAAATTTCATAGGCCCCCCCTCTGTTTGTCTTATTTCAGTTCAGTCCTGTAATTTTCAATTCTAGTTGTTTATTTTCTGGGTAATTTGCATCAAGGACCTCGCGCTTTATTTTAATTGCACTTATACCCCTGCCAGTAGAGACCCACGTGCTTTAGCACGTGTTTTGTTGGGTTATTTGCATGAGACCCCTTGTAGTTCTGGAATGTTATTCAATGAATGAAAAGTTTTGTTTATTTGCATGTATACCCCTGTGAGCATTGAATTTACACATGTGTGAATTA
Source organism: Ottelia alismoides (assembly GCA_037367405.1). Lineage (NCBI taxonomy): Eukaryota > Viridiplantae > Streptophyta > Magnoliopsida > Alismatales > Hydrocharitaceae > Ottelia > Ottelia alismoides. The sequence continues at coordinate 1,040,001 of JAZKJV010002293.1, read as the reverse complement.
TTTTTGGGTAAATTGCATATAAGCCCCTGGACTTTTGATACGAGTTATCAACAGGTCCTTGGAACTTATTTTTATCACATTTAGGTCCCTGTGTGCCCCAGACACGTGCTTGGCACGTGACTTCTTGGGTATTTTGCACCAGGACCCCAGAACTTTTGGGTATTTGCACTTAGGTCCCTGTGCACAGTGCCCTACCTTTATTTTTGAATAAAATATCAAACGAACTCCAAATCCAATGAAATTTTGACATATGGCTCCTGCCATGGTGTAGGAATTTCTATGATTTTTGGGGACATTTTGGATTTCATTTATTATTTTTAAAAATTCAAAAACACTTATTTTCGCCACTGTTTGACTTTAAAAATACCAAAAAAATATAAAATCACCTTTAAAAATTCTAAAAAAATTAGGTAATGTTGTTTACTGGTTGATTGATTTTCGAGCCAATTTTGGCCACTTTTCATCCCTTAAAAACCCTAAAAATTGAAAAAAACCCTAAAAACTAATAAAAATTGTAGTAAATAAATTAAAAATCCAAAAACAATAATTAGGGTGCCTAAATTTTCCTCATTCTTCATAGATTATAGGAAAATTACCTCCAGGGTTGTTTGAAGCTCTTAAATATTTTATTTTTGAGTTTCTAACCTTGCTGGACAGTACCCTACATTCTTTGCATTGTTTGATTTTTAATAATTATTTTATTCATTAGAAAAAATTCCAAAAATTCACCAAAAACAGTAAAAAACATTTAAAACATAAAAACCAATTTTTTGGAATTTTTGCATCATTTCTTGTGTGTTGTATAAATTGTTGAAGTCCAGTGTTTGTGTGCTTTCTTCCATTTTCTCATCTTTTAAAAAATCAAAAAAATATAAAAACAAATAAAAACCTTAAAAAAGACTCTTTTGGATTACTGATTACATCGTAGGCCGCAAGGCCAATCTGTGCTCCTTGAGTTCGACCCTGGGAGCTATACCAGGTTAAATCCTCTAGCTATACCGCTCTTTCTTGTGCTTGCTTGATTTTATCTTATTCGAGTGGTTGATTATTTTTCTTGATTTACTCAGCCCGAGTGATTGAGGTCGCAACGACATTGTGATTTATTTCTTTAGACCTTTTACCTCTGTCATTTGGGCGGTGGTCAGTACTTCTAGGCGGAACCTCTCTTCTTCTTCTAGTGAAGGAAGTGCACCTCAACTTGGTCTAGTGGTGATGAAGGCTAAAGACAGAAGTCGTGGGTTGCAATAAAGCTTCAAAAGAGGGATACTCTACTGGCTCAAGGGGAAATTTCTTGTATATATGCTGCACCATGTAGATATGTTGTACAAAAGTTCTTGAAAAAAAATGCAAAAAAATGCAAAAAAAACTCCAAAAAAGTGGTGGGTCGGATTGAAAATTTAATAACCCCACCGGAGTGTACATAGTCAAATAAAGCAAAAGCTTATGGTATCAATGCTACATCTCATGAAGCTTGCAGCGGGAGACCTAGCTACACTGGCTAGGCTTCCAAAACTCTATACTTCTACCCCCTCCTCTTGAGCCGGTTGCACTTGAACTTAGAAGGGAATACCCCGCTTCTCGAGGAAAGAGTTGCTAGACCAGGGCATTAGAGTTACCAGGTTGAGGGAGGTTGTTTCTTTGTTGCTTCTGAGGTGGGGAGCCACATATCACTTACACTGCTTGGAAAGATTCATGGTCATTAGAGTTTGTGTATGTAGACTTGTTCTGATCTGGTTTATTGAGGAGTCTTGCCCATAGATTGGTGGAACTTGGATGCTGTTGAGTTTTAAGCTTAAGTCTAAATAAGGTTCCGACACATTAATAATCCAAAGATCTGATCGAGCTCCATATTTCAATTTAATGAAGGAAAGTTTAATAACTCAACCTTGATCCATGTACATCCTCTTTTTCTTTCTTTTTCTTTCTTTTTCACTTTTTTTCAAATAAGTGTTTGCTAAGGGACTAGCAAAGTATAGTATAGGGGGGTGATGAATACCCATTCATCACTCTTTATTCTTATATTTTAGCTACAAAAACCTTTGCAAATACATGTAGATATATGTAAATAGCAATAAATAGCAAAAGCATGCATTTTGTAAAAATATGTAATTAGCATGTTTTTGTGCAAAAATAAAAGAATAAAGAAGAAAAAGAAAAAGAGGGAAATATTTAGAATAAATATTGAGCAACATAACCCAAGGGAGGGCTCAGCATGGGCCTGACCGCATAAAAGCCACAAGTAGAGGGAGATAGGGGCTCATATGCAAATATTTATGTAAATAAATAAAATAGTATTTTCCTCAACCATAAATATGCTTGTATATATTGTGTACATATTTATAAGCCATTAAAAACAAAATCAAAATCTAAAAATCAAAAAAAAAAAAGAATTAAACCAAAAATCAAATAAAAATTACAAAATTAAAAATACAAAAATACCTTGTATATCTACCATGTATGTAAGTGTAAATAAATAATTATTTCCCTTATGAATATAAATAATAAAAATAAAATAAAAATAGTCTTTTATTCCTCATTTTATCTTATAAATAAATAAAATACAAAATGGGAATAAAAATGTATAAAAATAACTAATTAAAAATCAAAATTAAAAATATTATATTGTATATATATACCTATATAGACCTATATTGTATATACCTTATTTTAATTTCCAAAAATTAATTAAAAATCACAAAAAAATAGAAAAAATTAAAACAAACAATCTTCATGTTTTAAGTTTTTTAAAATTCGGCCATTTAAGGCCTCAAAAAAATCAAATAAAATTCTAATAATTGGCGGGCTCTGATTGGTCCACGGGGGATTGTTGACCCCCGGTCAACACCTCCCCCAGGACCACCAGAGCCGCGGATCTTCTTCTGGACCCGACTTCTCGATATTTTCCCCATCTGATCCGAATGCCAAACCCGCAAACCCCGGGCCCTAATCCATCTGCATGCACCCGCGATCCTCGCCCGGAGGTTTGCATAGGGATCCGCGCGCCGATCGTCGTACCCGACTCCATCCTTCCCGGACCCCTAGCATTATAAAGGTCGAGCTCCGCCGCACTTTCACTCCATCTTTGGTTCCCCATTCTCTTTCCTGTGAGCTCCATCGCAACCAGCAAGGTGACAGCTTGCCCCCGCCGGTGTCGCAGCGAGGAGGAGGTGTTCGACCATCGATCCGGCTGCCTTGCGCCGCCGTGCTCCGACGACCACCCGGAGCTCGAGCCTCGGGAGTTGACGACCCTTGAGGCGAGGACCAGGAGCCAGCTGAGCTCCAGCATAGTCTACAACACCACCTAGGTAACCTCCGTTCCTCCTTGATTAGTCTAATTTCGAGTTACCCCCAAATCGACCGTTCGCCGTGTTCTTGTGATTCCCGCTATCTTGCTTCATATTTCGATCATCGGAGCACCCCATCGCCTTCGCCTATCCCTCACGCACGTTCTTCGCCTAGCCACTCAACCCAGCTCGCCCCGGAGCTGGGAGTCGAGCTCCACCGTCTTCCGCTCGCCGGAGCTCCTTCGCCCCACCGCGCCGATCATCTTCACCCCGCTTCTTTGGGTCGAGGCACTTTGCCCTCGACCCGCGAAGCTTTCTGAGTGCTTTGCAGGTTCAAAGGGAGGTGTCTGAGCCCCCCTTACATTCAAGACCGGAGCTTCGCGCCGCCAGCCTCGCCGGAGCCTTTCCAGGGCTCGGCTGGGCCATCGGCCACCACCATCAGCTGCGGGACGAGCCAGCGGATCTTCTCCGATCATTAGCAGCAGCTGAGGAGGACCGCAGTTCACGCACGAGGCCGGCGAAGTTCGCCGGCGTCGAGTTCTTCCATCATCCTCCAGAGCCGTCCGATGACGCCTCCGCTCCAGTTCTAATCCCAGCCGTCCATCTGTTGAGGAGCAGCGACCGTCGATCCATCTGAGGAGCCCATCCGGACCGTTGGTAGCAGAGGAGAGAGGCACCTGAGCCCCAGACGTTAGATCCTCCACGTGGCCTCCCCTCCACCGTCGATTAGGCCAAAGAGAAGAAGAAGAATCGCGCCGCCCCTCCAGACCGTCGGATCCACCACGTGGCGCGCATCTGGCCGTCGACCAATAAAGGGGTAAATATCTTAGGGCCCCCTCTTAGTTTGTCATTTTATTTCCAGTCCTGTAAATAGTTTTAAAACTTTATTTACGTAGGGTTATTTGCACTGTGGACCTTGTGGTTGTTGTTTATTGCATGTATGCCCCTGTTTGTATGTGACCACGTGCGTCGTCACGTGTAGCTTAGGGCTTTTTACATCTTTTGTCCTGTAGATCTGGGCTGTTATGAAATGAAGAAATAGTTTCCGTTAATTGCAGTTATACCCCTGTGAGCTTTGTATTCACGCATGTGCGAATTTTAGTGGTGTATTTGCAGCCATACCCTTGGACTTTCTGGTACCAGTTACCAAAAGGTCCAAGGAGTAGGTTTTTGTTACAGATAAGCCCCTGTGTGCCCCAGCCACGCGCCACGCGCATGACTTGCTGGGTAATTTGCACCAGAGCCCCCAGATTCTCGGGTATTTGCACATTGGTCCTTGTGCACTGTGCCCTCTTTGCACTTTTGAATAAAATAGTAAATCACCTCCAAATCCAATGAGATTTCGACACATGGCTCCTGCCATGGTGTAGTAATTTCTGTGATTTTTGAGGACATTTTCGCTTTCATTTAGTATTTTTAAAAATTCAAAAATAGCCTTTTTAGCTACTGTCTAGGTTTAAAAATACCAAAAAAATATAAAATCACCCCCAAAAATTCTAAAAAAATTAGATACTGTAGTTTGCTTGTTGTGTGATTTTCCAGGCCATTTTGGCTATTTTTCATCACTTAAAAATCCTAAAAACTGAAAAAACCCCTAAAAACCCATAAAAATTATAATAAATAAATTAAAAATCCAAAAACAATAATTAGGGTGCCTAAATTTTCCTTATTCTTTCTAGATTACAGGAAAATTACCTTCAGGGCTTCTTGAGATCCAAGAATATTTTATCTTTGGGTCTTAAGCCTTGCTGGACAGTACCTCTTCTTTTCAGCACTGTTTGATTTTTAGAAAATAATTTACCCATTAGAAAAATCTCAAAAACTCACCAAAAACACTTAAAAACCTAAAAAACTTAAAAACAATTTTTCCTTAATTTTTGCATCATTTTTGGTGTGTTAAATAAATTGCTCAAGTGTGCTTGTTTTTGCTTTTCTCATTTTCTTCATATATTAAAAATTTCCAAAAAAATCTAAAAATCATTAAATATCCCCCAAAATATTTTCTCTGTATTTTATCTCATTTTGACTACTTCGTAGGCTTTCTAGCCAAACCGTGCTCCTTGTGTTCGACCCTGGGAGCTATACCAGGTTAATATCATAGCTAGGACCGCTTGTTTTGCCTTGTTCGATTTTTGACTCGTTTCGCGGTTCGATTTTTCTTGATACACCCCTCCGATTGATTGAGGTCACAACGACCATTCCTTTGCCTTTGCCTTAGTCACTCGGGATTTTGGGTTATCACTCCCCCATATCCGCACCACCCACTTCGCCACCAAAGCCTTGTTCATATCCCCCAATCTGACCACACCTAAGCTCCCGAGTCTCTTTGATGTTGTTACCACACTCCAATCAGCCAAATGAATTCCCTTCTTCTCTTGCCTCCCATCCGACCACAGAAACCTCCTCATCAGAACCTCCATCCTCGTTTATGATCCCAACTGGCAACAATCTCGTGGAACAGAAAAATACCGGAATTGCAGAGAGAACATGTTTCAGCATCACAACCTTCCCACCCTTAGAAAGTGTAGAAGCCTTCCAGCCCGCTAGCCGCCCCTCCAATATCGCCATCACCGGCCGCCAGTCACAAGCCCGAAGCCTCCCTGCCACCAGAGGTAGCCCCAAATAAGTGACCGGCAGTGAACCCAAGGGACACCTCAAACTGGTCGCCGCCTCCTCCGCCTCATGCTGTGTCATACCAAAAAATATTATTGTATATTTCATGATATAGCAATAAATATTCAAATTATTTGTAGAGGCCAAGCTTTATTATTGTATATTTCTTCAAACTGTAATAAATTTTTAAACTACTCCTCCTTATATTTCTTGAGTTAGCAACCTCCAGACACAACTCATAAAAATGTGCATAAGAAATCATATTAATGGCAACGATTCCAAACCGTTAACATATATATATATATGAGTAAAATGGGGCTGCCCCCCATTTTGCTCAGTTTTTTAATTTTTTTTAAAAATTCCTTCCCTGGATTTTCATCAATATATCTCTGTATTATGTCATTCAGATTTCGTGCGAAACAGAGATTCCTACGGTCCCCATCCAGACGGGGTCATTTTTAGTAATTCTGTTACCGCTAGAAAATGACTGTCTGGATGGAGGTCGTAAGAGTCTCTGTTTCACCCGAAATTTGAAAGACATAATATAGGGATATAGTGATTAAATTCCACAGAAGAAATTTTCAAAAAAAATCGAGAAAAATGAGGCAGGAGGAGCCAAGTTAGCTCCCTTAAGGGGCCGTCCCATTTAACCCTATAATATATGTATGTATGTATGTATGTATGTATGTATGTATGTATGTATGTATGTATGTATGTATGTATGTATGTATGTATGTATGTATGTATGTATGTATGTATGTATGTATGTATGTATGTATGTATGTATGCATGCATGCATGCATGCATGCATGCATGCATGCATGCATGTATGTATGTAGGTGTGTACGCACGTATGTATGTATGCATGCACCAAAACTTGACAATCACCAAAATGGAAGAAAAAACAGATTCAACCTAGCAAACACAAGAACCAATATATAAATAGAAATTGCCAATCCATTATACGAAGACATGTGTAAAAAGTTCTCTACGCTGATTTTAACAGAATCATAAAACCATGGAAACCGTTAAAAATGCTTCACTCTCTATGCAATCCATATACTCCTCCATGAACTCTCCTTCGTCTTTGGAGATCTAGCAACATCCCACAAACTTGTAACCACAAATCTGCATTGATCTATGATTCTATGGATCTAATCTCCAGATTATCAAACTAGAAGTTGAAAAAATATATCTTCAATTCCTCTTATTCACGTTCTCCATCTCTCTTCCATTCCTCTTGGGCATCAATAAAGCCTCTCCCACATTTACAGGGGTAGAGCAACATTCATATTTCCAAAAAAAATACAAAAATGTTGTTGCGGATGGAAATATTTCTTGGGACATGCAAGATTCTTGTAAGATTTAGCTTGAGCTACATGTTGTTAGAGTTACAGGCGTTAGTATTTTCAAGTAATTACGCAATCAAGACATGCCTTTGCAAAATGATCATGATCGAATTGACGAACACTAACCCAAACGAGATTAACTCGACGAATAAAAGAAGTAAAAAAGAGGGATTGCACATTTTCCTGAATTATACAAAGAGAGAGAAAAACACCTGTCTTTCATTCTCAGAATAAATCCCAAACGTCACATTATGCATCAAATAAATAGTTGCACGTGTGGAGGATTACTGACATATACTTTACACATCTTTCGCAACATCTATGGTTGCAAAGCACCAAATCCTCATTAGATTTCCAGAAAGCGTAATGCAAAACGAGATATAAACAAGTTATGAATACGTTGTTCTTATCAGAAAGTTGAGGTAAATATCAGATCGAAGTCATAGCTAATCAACCTCTATGCATGGAATATTATCAGGAGTTGAAAAGCGAAAGAATCCATCCATAACTGACGAGGAAATTGCAGAAAAAGAGGGAGAGGAGGGGAAAGAGTGAAGGTGATGGAATTACACGATCTGGGTACGTAGCAATGGACATGTCAGGGGACATGATGATCGTTTCCAAATAAGGGACGTTAGAGGGAGGGTTTTGAGGACTTCATGTCAGTCCAGAGCCCAAAGAGATGCTCAGCTTTTCTACACAGTCTCAGGATCCTCCTGTTCACCCCACAACTAGGGGACAAAGGCACATGATCAGATCTTCAAAGCCCTCGGAGATGGATAATAGATTGATAGATCTAACTCCTCCCTTGTCAGAAACCCGAGCAAGTAGATTTCATGTGTACTCCAAGCCGATCCCTGCGACCAGTGGGCAGAAGCCCTAGGAATAATTATTCAGGGGTACGTACTCCTCCCATGCACAAAAGGGGTGCACCCGCTGCCATGGTCAAAGGGAGACACTGCAGGGAGATGATCTTGTGCACACGGCACAAGAGCGACTCCCCCCTCCTTCGGGAAATCTACGCTGCCGAGAATTTATGTGGAGGCCATGATGAAAGTGGCGTGGTGGTTGTTTGCTTCGTCATGATTTCATGTGGATCCAGTCCAGTGTGACCCAGTCCTCCCGAGAAGGAAAAGCTGCGGACGGAGAGGGATCGTGCATTTTAAGAATGTTATTGTGTTAAGATGAATCAACCACGAGAGTTAGAGCAGAGGTGTTGTAATCCATTTTTATTTTTTTTTTCGATTTTGATTCCGAAATTTAATAACATGGATTGAATTTTAGATCTCTACCTATCCTCCAAATTTCGCTCAAATTCGAACATATTTGATATTTTTTTCTTAATGATTTAAAGTTCGGGCCCGTTTAAATGCAATTTAAATTGCTTATATTTGACTTTTTCTTTGATCTTTGCAATAAAATAGGTAGGACTCTAGATACAAACAAAACTTGGTGGATATGTATAACAACAAACATAGAGTCCATATACGGTTCGATTTTTGAAACGATTTTTCACAAAACTGATGAACAGAAATTTATCATATTTGAATTATTTAATGTAAAAGGTACGAGTGTGATGTGAAAATGTGTCGTTGTGATCCCAACAATCCCTGAATCGTTTAAAAATAATTATTATAAATGAAGAATATGCTAATTATTAACCTAGTATACTCCTAAGGTCAAACACAAGGAGGAGCCCATTTTAAAACTACGGTTATTAATTATGAAAATTAATAAAGATTTTGAATTTCTTTTTCTGCTTTCTAGTTTGTTTTTAATGAATTTTATGAATTTTTATGGATTTGTTTAATTTTTATTTTTTTAATTGATTTTTAAATATTTTATATTTTTATATTTTTCGATTTTCAAATTTTAGTTGATTTTAATCTCTGTAAAATTTTTAGTTCCTTTTAATTTTTAAAATATAATTTAAAATAGAAGATATATACAAAATGAAGTACAAGTATTTTTTTATTTTTTAAATATACCAAAAATGCTCAAAAAAATGAAATATTTTTGTGTTTTAATTATTTTTTATTATTTATGTTGTTTTTTTGAAGATGTTTTACATTTTTATGAATTTTATACCGCTTAACGTTTGAAAAAAATAGAAGTAAATAAAAGTTAATGTTTTATATTTTCTAAAAAAGGGTGAATTAATCTAGAAACTATTTTTATACATAAGAGTTTTTTATTAAGCTTCAAATAGTGCCAAAAATGTTTTTTTGTGATTTTCAGTGATTTTATATGATATTTTCATTTTTATGTATATTTTAATTTTAGTATTTTTTATTGTATTTTAGTATATTTGTTGTATAGAAGATAAAATACAGTGAACTCTACCTAATATAATTTTTTATAATTTTTGAAAGAGATTTTGAATTTTTATGAATTTTCAATTATCAAATAGTGAATTCAATGATGTTTTGGTATTTTAATAATAACAAATCAAAGTAATTTTCAAAATGAAAATTATTGGAGCTAGAATGAGTAAGCACGAAGCTGGCATCATTTTTATGGAATTTTTGAAGCAATTTAGCTAATTTATCTAAGCAAACTTAGCAAAGGAACTAAATTCAGCAATAGGACTTAAATGAAATTTAGCTAAAAGTTTAGAGTGTATATTAATACACAAAAACTTATGCATACGAGCACAAGAAGTGTAGAGAACACGTGCGCATGCACGTGAAAGCTGTAGAAGGATATGTATGACAATAAAACAAGATGCAGTGGTATTCACCAAAAACGCCAGCAAACGCGTATATACCAACGCGAATCTAGAAGCTCGGAAACCTGTTCGTGAATCAACAAAAGTATAAGGGGACCAACAGAATTTTTGAATGACTTTCTTGGCCTCGGGCCCTCGGCCCAAAGTCCACTACGTTTAAGGGGGCAACCCATGCTCATCCCTAGACTTTAATAGTTTTCTCTTGTGATTTAATCCCACACCCTAAAGAATAGGGTTCCACATAGTTCCAAGAGTTTTACATTTTTGTTGATATAATTATTTATTTTACTTCCCTATTTCATGATTTCATTTTATATCTTAGTGAGGATGTGGATTTAGCATATTTTTTAGATTTGTATTTGTCTATCTCTTTTGTTCCCTAAGTTTATTCGCCTAAAATTGAGCTTCTAGGATTGATGCCAATGGCAACAGCAATGCATCAACAACTCTAACAGTAATAAGGCACCACAACTCCCAATAGCAATATGGGGTAGTGCTCCAACATCCCTTGCAACACATCGCAGAAGCAACCCGTAGCCCTAGATCTCAACAATGATCTAGGCAAGCACAACAACATCTCTAGTAGTTGCATCACATGCAAAGCGTAGTTTCTCGGAATGACAACAACAATTCAAAACACTGATATCGACAAAGAGGTGCCTTAAAGATTAAAGGCAACCCCAAATTTCAACATATGTGATCCGTAAGGAAAGATTGGATTGATGATTTGGTGAAACAATCTAAGGTGATATGGTGACTTGAAATTGACAATAGCATCATAATGCGTTGTTGGCATCCACTGCAACAAGTAGCACACATAACTGATGATCGATTCGGTGATGGTAGAGAGATCGATATCATGCCTTGACAGTTTCATAAGGAAACCTAAGCATTGTCGATAGAGATAGAAGAAGGGTGTGCACGTGAAGTGAATCAACGAAAGTTTAGGGCCGAAAACGCAAACGTGACCGAAGTATGTTCCCACAGCATGCGCCTCACACGTGACGTGCTTAAGCAGTTGGGCGACGTTGGTTAGTGATGACGCGAAATTCGTACGGTCGAGATATGTAAAAATAATGTCAAAAATGTCGTCGTTCTCAACCGCACGATTCGGTCAACGGAAAAATTTGTAAACCACTTAAGAGAAGATGAATCAAGAAAACAAGAAATGTAAGCGGTCTTTCGCTATTCTTTTTACCTGGTATAGCGACCAGGGTCGAACACAAGGAGCACGATTTAAAAACTAAGTAGTCAAATTTCAGAAAATGATTTTTTTAGTGGTTTTTTACTTTTATATTTTTTTAGTATTTTTCGAATAGATGAATAAGCACAAAATGCACAAAACACACACAACACTATTTTTGTATTTTGTAATTTTTTTTAGTTTTGTAAATGAAAAATGCACAAAAATTGGTTTGAAGATAAAGCACAACAAAATGCACCTACAGAAATTTTTATGGAATTTTTAGACTATTTTTCGATTTTGTATGGATTTCACAATTATGGACAGACAAAATACCACTGTTTTTGATTTTTTAAATTTATCAAATGAAATCAAAATTCAATGAAATTTTTATACAATGAAAAAGACCATAACAGGAGTCTACACAATTATTTTGAGAATTTTTAGATCAATAAAATCATTTATTTAATCACAAAAAGCATGCAAAGTTTATGCTTGAGAAATAGGGACCAGAATTACAAACATGCGAAGTTCTTACATGTGATGAATAACAGAGACAAAATGAAGGAGGAAAAGAGCAAATTACCCAGTGGGAGCATCCCTTTCTTGTGCTATTCTGGATTAGGGGCCTCTTTGCAATATCTGAAACCTTTCAGGCTGAAGATGTAATTTTTTCAATATTTTAATTCTAAAGCCAAATGCCAACTAGGGTTTTCAATCGTTTCTTTCTCAACAGCACACAAGAGAACAGGGGGCAGCCATAGCCGCCGCCGACCAAAGGAGGAGCACGGGGCTCGCGGGTGGCGGATCCGTGCGCGGCGGTGGCTGGCGCGTTGGGGGGCTACGCGGGGCGGAGTGGCTTCAAGCTGGTGGTCGCGGAGGCGGCTTGCGTGGGCGGCGCAAGGTTGCAGGAGTGGTGCTGCCGTTTGTTTTTTTTTTGTTTTTTTTTCTTTAATTTTTATTTGCTGCAGGAAATGGTCAGAGAAAAAATATATTTTTTTATATTGTTATCAGAAATATGTAAACAGTAAAAAAAATCTTTATTGTTCTTTTTTTTTATATTTTCCTGCAAAACAACATGTTAGAAACAAAGAACATTTTTTTATTTATAAACAAAGTGGAGTTGGTGAATGGGTCGGATCCGTGAAATGAGAGATAGATCTGTGGCTCCGGTCACCGTGCGTGACTGGAGGTGAAAGATTGCGTGAGGTAGAATGTGAAGATGGAGGGATACGGAAATGAGATGAAAAATCGATGTCGGATGTGGATTAAAGTGTGATGAATTTTTGGAATTTTTAATATAAAAATTAATTACTAATTCTACGCAAACACTACACCTACGATTTACCTAAGAGAAGACAGGGAAAAAAAATGGATCTCACCTCGGGGATCGGACAAGCCATGATGGCCTCGACGAAGCTCAAGCCGCTGTCACCGACTGGATCGGAGGCTAGGACCCTCTTCAACAAGAAATCTCGGAAACCGGGCTCCTCTCCACCAAAGATCTATCAAGTGTGAATGAGGGAGGAGGAGCCCATTAAAAAGAGAAGAAAATCAAAAATGGAAGATATTCACAAATGAGGAAAGTGTTTATTGGTTAATTAAATAAAATAATTGAATAAATAAAATAAATAATTAATTAAAAACGAATTTCGTAATTAATTAAAATAAATAAAGTAAATAATTCCCAAAAATCAATTAACCACCTTAATGGTGGCTATTTAAGGCACAAAATCAAATCTTCACATAAAAGGTAAGTTATCAAATCAAATGAATTCAAATAAATCAATAAATTAAATAATTACATATGATTTTCGTAATTAAATAAATTAAATTAATTAATGTGAGACAATTATTTTTTTTGGTAATTTTTATTTAGGGAAATTAATTGTATACATACATTATACACATATAATACAATATACATAGGTACATATAAGGAAATATTTTTATAAAAGATTTTTTTAAATTTTTATTTTTTTTATTTTTAATGAAAGTAGTATTTACAAATATATACATTAAAAATAAATATGAATATACAACAAGTATATGGGAAAACTGTACAAAACACCCCAGAAAACCGACTTTTTAACCGTAACTCCAAAAATAATGAAACCACAGCCATTTGAAAGATAATTTAATTTATAGTATGATGGAAGTGAGTTTGGTTCAATTTGAGCTTGTATGGAGCCGGAATTGATGTTTCAATCATCACTTTGTGGCTTTTTTCTGGGTGTAATTATTTGCAATATATACAATATTTTATTTTACAAATATTTTTATTATTTACAACACAATTTTATTTACAACTTTTATTTACGAAAATAATTAGTTTGAGGTCAAATTATGTACAAATAAAATAATGTAAGTTTTGTACAAATATACATGAAAAATATTTACAAGATATTTTTGATTTTTTTTGACAAACGACCCTATCTCCCCCTACTTTATTCCTGGTCGATCAGGTCAAGTCTTGACCTTCTCTCGGGGTTTGGGTCAGTCTGTATTTATTGCATAACTACATCCTTTATTTTTCTTTTCTTTTTCTTTTCTTCTTTATTCTTTTATTTATGTACAAAAAGTGTTAAAAATGCAATTTTAACAAATGCATGCAAAATGGTAAATTTATGAATTTAATGGGTATTTACAGGTGTTTGACTAAGAAATTGAAGCTAAAATAAAAGAATAAAGGCGATGAATCGTGGATTCATCATTCCCCTATACTTTACCTTTGCTAGTCCATTAGCAAACACTTATTTGAAAAATAAGTGAAAACAAAAATAAAGAAAAGAAAAAGGAAAGAAGTTAGAATAATGTTGACTTTTAAACTTATCTTCATAAAAATGTAGTCTGGAGCTCTGTCAGACCTTTGGATTATTTGTGTGCCGGAACCTTAATAGGATATGGATTTAAAACCTAACAGCCTTTAAGTTCCACCAATCTATGGACAAGACTCCTCAATAAACCAGATCAGAACAAGTCTACATACACAAACTCTAATGACCATGAATCTTTCCATGCAGTGTAAGTGATATGTAGCTCCCCACCTCAGAAGTAACAAAGAAACAACCTCCCCCAATCTGGTAACTCTAATGCCTCGGTCTAGCAACTCTTTCCTTGAGAAGCGGGGTATTCCCTTCTAAGTTCAAGTGCAACCGGCTCAAGAAGAGGGGGAAGAAGTATAGACTTTTGGAAGCTCAGCCAGTGTAGCTAAGTCTCCCGCTGCAAGCTTCATGAGATGTAACATGGATGCCATAAGCTTTTGCTTTATTTCACTATATACACTCCGGTGGGGTTATTAAATTTTCAATCCGACCCACCACTTTTTTGGATTTCTTTTTGCATTTTTGCATTTTTTTTCTTTTTTTTTCTTCAAATGCCTCTGTACAACATATCTACATGGTGCAGCATATATACAAGAAATTTTTCTCTTGAGCCAGTAGACTATCCCTCTTTTGAAGCTTTATTGCAACCCACGGCTTCTGTCTTTAGCCTTCATCACCACTAGACCAAGTTGAGACGCACTTCCTTCACTAGAAGAAGAAGAGAGGTTCCGCCTAGAAGTACTACCCTCATATGCTACCCCAAGCCAAAGGAAACTGCCTCCTCACCACCTCATCCGTGGAGAGCCATGTGTAAAGTGCTGGTGCAAGTCAAGCCATTGTCTCTAAGAGTCATGCGTGTGTTGTTAAGTGTTCTACTTAGGCTCATCAAGATGACATATGCTCATAGTCGTGTGGACCCAAAGAATTAAGTCACTAGGACCTGAAAAGTCTTAACTCCACATCTTATAAGGTTCCTCTGAAATTAAGTGGATTAAGGTCCAACTAAGCTCCATTCTTCAAATTTATTCCAGACTTAGTTTAATCGTTAAGACTATCCTGAAAAATGCACATGCCAATGCAAGAAAATATGTACAATGCGAAGAAGAAAAAAAATCTTTTTGTGAAACAATTTTCAAAATTTTGAAATTTTTATGGATTTTTGAAAAATGATGCACATGCAAAAGTTTTTTTTTGCAAATAGTTAGTAATATATATACAAATATATACAAGATTCTTTTTCTTTTTAAAGTTTTCTTTTAAGTTTTTTTTTTGTTTTTAATAAGGGTTAGAGAAGATACATATTTGCACAAAAGTGAGTTGATTATTTTACAATAATCATGATGCAAGAATTTACAAATTGAGTAATTTATACAAGTATATACAGAGTTGATTTTTTTTAATTCATTTTTTACAAGTTTTTTTTATTATTATTTTTTTGTGATGCATATATTCCTCAAATTTATTTGAAAATAATTTTACAAATAATTTTGAAAACTATAGTCCAAAATAATTTTGCACACAATTTTACAAACATTTACACACATTTGAATACTATTTGGCAAACATTTTTCAAATAGTATATATAGATTTTCAATATAATTTTTCAACCATTTTTCCAAACATTTGCAAATAGTTTTAACAAAATCATTTTATTTCACACAAAGAAAAAAAATTTTACAATCCACAATATTTTTACAAAGGTTGAAAATATTTTTCAAACATTTTTCAAATAGTTTTTAAAAGATTTTTCAAATAGATTTTCAAACTACTTTCAAAATATTTTAACCTGACTTATTAGCCAGTATGTACAAGGAAAATTTTTGAGGAAATTTATGCATCTTTTTTTACAGTATTTTATCCATATTAAAAATATGAAAGTACGAGTTATGGCTAAAGTATATATAAAATATATACGACACCCCCCTATACTTAGCTCGAACTATGTCCTCATAGTGATCAAAGAGCTGGAAATAAAGACATAACTCGTGCTTCGTATAGAAAAGTGAGAAGAATAGTATACTACAACGACAAATAAAAGAATAAAATCAATAGAAGTCGGTGATCCCCCTATACTTAGGATCAAGTAATCCTAAGTATAGCAGACTGTACACAAAGGAGAAAACCGAGGAGATGAATATACAGAGTCTACCTCCCTTGTACTTAGGGTAAAATATCCCTAAGTATAGGCAGCAAAACAGAGGTAAAAAGAATCAAAAGAATTATCAAACGTCTGACACCCCCCTATACTTAGGGTAAAGTGCACCCTAAGTATGGAATAATCATGAGATGGAGATGGGTGTGAGACAGAAAGAATATATGATATGGACAGAATGATATAAACATATGTGAAAAATCAATGTTGAGGTGCCTCTCAACAAGCGCTAGAGTTTACGCCCCTAGCTGGGCGCAAATGCTAGGACAACGCCGTATCGAGGTTCAGGACGGCATCTGTCAGGCGAATACCGTACTGTCGTTGCAGTCTCGGTGGGAGAACAACAACGAGGTCAACAGAGTCAAGAGAGTAAATGATAACACCCAGATAAACAGTCAGGCGGGTGTTTGCTACCGAGTAAAGATATGTGCAGATGAAGTCAGGCTCCGGTAGCACAAAAGAAATCGTCGGCTCAAGATCTGTATGGAGTGAAAGGGCAGAACCGAAGAAGTCAAACGTGGAGAAAGAAGGATCAGTCAGTGAATCCTCCACGTCAATCACCGTCTCAAATAGATATGGAAGATCATGATCTGGAGACTCGCTATAAAGGCTGATATCCGATGCATGGAATGTAGACAAATCAGTGAAATCATCGAATACCTCAAAGATCGGGTCATCCTCGCGAGGGTCGTCGAGGAGAGAATCATCAAATCCATTATCAGAAATATCAAAATACTCGGTCTCGTGATCCGACAGATCGGATGCACTCCCAGAAAGTGAAACCGAGTTTATATGGTCCATGGCATCCTCCCGCAGATAACCCTCAGGGAGTAATGCCGAATCATAAGGAAACTTGGGATCAATGCTGTCGAATATCATGTCCTCGAAAAATGTATCGACCTCATCAAAAGGGAGGACACATGGCTCAAGTACGGGACTATCAAGTTCTGTAAAATCCAAATTCGGTCCCTCATCAAACTCTCTATGCTGAGATGAATCCAAATGTATCTCCGAATCTGAGCAGATCTCCTGAAGACAAGACACTGTATTAACTATGTATGGATACTGGAGAGAATCAGAGGATGGCTGAGATGTGAGTTCCTCCTCTATCTCTTGGGATCCTAGCAGATCTAGAATCGACGAATCTTCTATGTGAAAGAGCGGGACTGGCTCAAAATCTGACTGTAAATTCATTTGGTCCTCAACCAATATCCGGCTCTGACTACTCACAACAATAGGCAACACATCCATCAAATGAGAAGAATCAGCATCCATATCCTCTGATCGGTGTGTGATGTCAAGATCAGCATGGTGTGTCACACACTCAACAGTTGTCATCTCTCCGTCATGTGTTATCCCAAATAAATCATCTGGTGTATATGCAAGATCAGAAAGTGTATCCAAGATGATCTCAACAAAATCCAAGTCGGGACGATGGTGTGAACCACTACACGAGGTAATGACATATGATATTTGCTCTGCGGTCCTCCCCCTCATGGCGATATGGATAAGGTCAGTCATCGAAAATCCATGATCTGGAAATCGCCTCAAAAGTTCTCATAACCTCAACCATGAATCTCTCAACGGCTTTTGGGGGTTAACAGAAAAATCACGAATACATGACCGCATCATCTCTGCTCTACACTGGGGGTAAAATTTCTTCAAAAATAATGATCGTAAATCTCCCCATGTAGCAATCTTCCTTCCCAATCGTCTATGCCAACTCTTGGCTCTACTTTGAAGTGTGAATGGGAAGGTGATTAACATCAAGTCCTCAGAAGTGATATCAGAATATGATCGTGATACACAAAAATCCTCCAATTCATCAATATGCAAATAAGGTTCCTCGTGCATTTCCCCAAAAAACTTAGGCAGTAGATCAATTAACTCTAAATCCAGAACAAAGGGTCTCAAGGTAGAAGCGGACTGGACTTCATGATCTGTGTACTCATCCAATGTCCTAGGATACAAGTCATCTAAAGTTCGCAACTGCCCCATTCGATTGCCTATGGGATGCACTCTCATCTCAGTAATGTGAACACCCATATCTCGTGTTTGGTCAATCTGGTCTCTGTGGGTGTCACTCACAGCACGTCCCAAATGGGAGGGTGGGTAGGGAGAAGATGAGAAGTCGGATGGGGTTCCGACCTCTCGAGAGAATGAACGTGAGTGATGGGCGTGAAATGAAGAAGCCGTAAAATTCGGCTGGAATGGAAAGTGGCCCATCGTGATGAGAGGTAAATGAAGGGAGGTAGGGTGGGATAGAAGTGGCTGCTAATGATCTATAAAAGATGAACGTAACTGACTCACACCAAAGACATTCAAACGCAATGCAAACCCCCAGTTCACCAACTCAACACAAAGTGAAGACCGTGAGATACGGTCTTTTATCTTTTCAATTTTAGAGTTATGTGATCAAACAGAAATTATACAAACACTTAGGAGGCTTAAATAGGATTTGGGCACTACTCCTTAGTGTGTACGCGGGCAATTAAAAACGCAGACAATGAGGGGATTGCTCTCCCAACACAATGAGGAATTGGTTACGTTTAATTTTAGAGGTCAAGTTCAATTAGCAGTCCCATTTTTTTAATTTTTGATTTTTCTATTTTTTTTTGAATTTTTTTTAAAGACAAACGCCTAACGAGCTTTTTTGATTTCCTCTTTGATTAATTTGAGTCCAAAAACAGGGGGTAGAAGTCGAAAAAGCCAATGCACGGTCAAACACAATGATGCATGCAGAGATAGAAAATGCGTACCTTACTCCAGCACTCTACATGCAATATGATCCGCGCATAAAATTAAAGACAGAATATAAACTAACTATATGATGCACGAAGAAATCGGCCTTAGACAAGCAACTTCTATTGATCGTGAAGAACAATAGTTAGTTAACCGAATCGAGTCCGGAGTCCGATCTTGAGAGTCACTCGGTGCCCGCCACAACGGGTCCTGCCAGCGCTGTATGTGACTCCTCACGGCACGTGGTCTCAAATCCAATTTAACTAACTTTTTCAGTGAATTTTAGTAAGGTCCAATTACGTTCTATAGGAACAGATATTCTATTAGGTGTTGGGCCTTAGATATTTACGTCACAATCAACAAAAATTCCTACGTCTAGGGGCCAAATCCGCGCGAATCAAGATAGCAAGTTATGGCGTGAAATCAAAAACACGGAAAACAGCGGTGAGGTCCCCCAAGTGCACCGGCACTTGGCGAAACAGACCCCAAAAAATGTTCAAGTCCAAAGTCCTAAATTATTACAAAAATATTGTTCTCTCTCTCTCTCAGAAATAAAAATTCCTTCTTCTTCTCCCTGCTTCTTCTTCCCGTGCGGGTCCTCAAAAAGTAAACTCTAAGTAGTCCAAGCAGTACCTCGCACAAAAATCAAAGAGAGAAGGTCAGGAAGCAATTATGATATAGAGAGACAAGATAGAAAAAATGACTACAAAGCCGTGCTCCCCGGCAACGGCGCCATTCTGATGACGTGAAATTCGTACGGTCGAGATATGTAAAAATAATGTCAAAAATGTCGTCGTTCTCAACCGCACGATTCGATCAACGGAAAAATTTGTAAACCACTTAAGAGAAGATGAATCAAGAAAACAAGAAATGTAAGCGGTCTTTCGCTATTCTTTTTACCTGGTATAGCGACCAGGGTCGAACACAAGGAGCACGATTTAAAAACTAAGTAGTCAAATTTCAGAAAATGATTTTTTTAGTGGTTTTTGACTTTTATATTTTTTTAGTATTTTTCGAATAGATGAATAAGCACAAAATGCACAAAACACACACAACACTATTTTTGTATTTTGTAATTTTTTTTAGTTTTGTAAATGAAAAATGCACAAAAATTGGTTTGAAGATAAAGCACAACAAAATGCACCTACAGAAATTTTTATGGAATTTTTAGACTATTTTTCGATTTTGTATGGATTTCGCAATTATGGACAGACAAAATACCACTGTTTTTTATTTTTTAAATTTATCAAATGAAATCAAAATTCAATGAAATTTTTATACAATGAAAAAGACCATAACAGGAGTCTACACAATTATTTTGAGAATTTTTAGATCAATAAAATCATTTATTTAATCACAAAAAGCATGCAAAGTTTATGCTTGAGAAATAGGGACCAGAATTACAAACATGCGAAGTTCTTACATGTGATGAATAACAGAGACAAAATGAAGGAGGAAAAGAGCAAATTACCCAGTGGGAGCATCCCTTTCTTGTGCTATTCTGGATTAGGGGCCTCTTTGCAATATCTGAAACCTTTCAGGCTGAAGATGTAATTTTTTCAATATTTTAATTCTAAAGCCAAATGCCAACTAGGGTTTTCAATCGTTTCTTTCTCAACAGCACACAAGAGAACAGGGGGCAGCCATAGCCGCCGCCGACCAAAGGAGGAGCACGGGGCTCGCGGGTGGCGGATCCGTGCGCGGCGGTGGCTGGCGCGTTGGGGGGCTACGCGGGGCGGAGTGGCTTCAAGCTGGTGGTCGCGGAGGCGGCTCGCGTGGGCGGCACAAGGTTGCAGGAGTGGTGCTGCCGTTTTTTTTTTTTCTTTAATTTTTATTTGCTGCAGGAAATGGTCAGAGAAAAAATGTATTTTTTTTATATTGTTATCAGAAATATGTAAACAGTAAAAAAAATCTTTATTGTTCTTTTTTTTTATATTTTCCTGCAAAACAACATGTTAGAAACAAAGAACATTTTTTTTATTTATAAACAAAGTGGAGTTGGTGAATGGGTCGGATCCGTGAAATGAGAGATAGATCTGTGGCTCCGGTCACCGTGCGTAACTGGAGGTGAAAGATTGCGTGAGGTAGAATGTGAAGATGGAGGGATACGGAAATGAGATGAAAAATCGATGTCGGATGTGGATTAAAGTGTGATGAATTTTTGGAATTTTTAATCTAAAAATTAATTACTAATTCTACGCAAACACTACACCTACGATTTACCTAAGAGAAGACAGGGAAAAAAAATGGATCTCACCTCGGGGATCGGACAAGCCATGATGGCCTCGACGAAGCTCAAGCCGCTGTCACCGACTGGATCGGAGGCTAGGACCCTCTTCAATAAGAAATCTCGGAAACCGGGCTCCTCTCCACCAAAGATCGATCAAGTGTGAATGAGGGAGGAGGAGCCCATTAAAAAGAGAAGAAAATCAAAAATGGAAGATATTCACAAATGAGGAAAGTGTTTATTGGTTAATTAAATAAAATAATTGAATAAATAAAATAAATAATTAATTAAAAACGAATTTCATAATTAATTAAAATAAATAAATTAAATAATTCCCAAAAATCAATTAACCACCTTAATGGTGGCTATTTAAGGCACAAAATCAAATCTTCACATAAAAGGTAAGTTATCAAATCAAATGAATTCAAATAAATCAATAAATTAAATAATTACATATGATTTTCGTAATTAAATAAATTAAATTAATTAATGTGAGACAATTAATTTTTTTTGGTAATTTTTATTTAGGGAAATTAATTGTATACATACATTATACACATATAATACAATATACATAGGTACATATAAGGAAATATTTTTATAAAAGATTTTTTTAATTTTTTAATTTTTTTATTTTTAATGAAAGTAGTATTTACAAATATATACATTAAAAATAAATATGAATATACAACAAGTATATGGGAAAACTGTACAAAACACCCCAGAAAACCGACTTTTTAACCGTAACTCCAAAAATAATGAAACCACAGCCATTTGAAAGATAATTTAATTTATAGTATGATGGAAGTGAGTTTGGTTCAATTTGAGCTTGTATGGAGCCGGAATTGATGTTTCAATCATCACTTTGTGGCTTTTTTCTGGGTGTAATTATTTGCAATATATACAATATTTTATTTTACAAATATTTTTATTATTTACAACACAATTTTATTTACAACTTTTATTTACGAAAATAATTAGTTTGAGGTCAAATTATGTACAAATAAAATAATGTAAGTTTTGTACAAATATACATGAAAAATATTTACAAGATATTTTTGATTTTTTTTGACAAACGACCCTATCTCCCCCTACTTTATTCCTGGTCGATCAGGTCAAGTCTTGACCTTCTCTCGGGGTTTGGGTCAGTATGTATTTATTGCATAACTACATCCTTTATTTTTCTTTTCTTTTTTTTCTTCTTTATTCTTTTATTTATGTACAAAAAGTGTTAAAAATGCAATTTTAACAAATGCATGCAAAATGGTAAATTTATGAATTTAATGGGTATTTACAGGTGTTTGACTAAGAAATTGAAGCTAAAATAAAAGAATAAAGGCGATGAATCGTGGATTCATCAGTTAGATCTTGCATGTCCGATCGCTCAGATCGGGCGGTTGATGTGTGTTCTAGAGTGGGTCTTAGGTTCTTCCCCAAAATCTCTTCGAACTACAAGAAGTAGAGATTGATTCAAGCGAAACTTCGAAGCAGTGATTTAAGTGATTCAGCTGAAAATGCATGTGGATCAGATCTCGATCTCAAGTCCTCAGCTGATACTTTGCTCTGATCTTCAATCAACTCCAGATGGTGTCGTTGGTGTTGTGTTGAATGTAGCGATTTGAGTGGTCAGAGAAGATGCTCTAAGGTCTGATCGATGTGCTCCTTGATGATGGTGAAATCGATTTCTAGTGTGCTCAATGATGATAACGATCAGATTATTTGTCTAGATGAACCTCTCTTTAAGCGATTGTATTCGTGAACTTTGGTCATGCGAGTGTTGGTGAAGACTCGATGATCCCGACCAAATCTGCCTACATTCAACTTGAAATGCTTGAATATCAATTGGATCATAGATGATACTATCACTAGTGCTCCAGAAGAGGACCTACACCTACAAAGACACAACTCGACTCGAGCTCAAGGCTCGGCTCAAAAGCCAACAGAAATCATATGAGTGGAATAACGATCGGGGATGAAGGATTCATCCCAGATATCCAACCACCATGCGTGGTCGGAGGTGAAAGATCAGTGGGCAGAACATGAAGCGGTGAGAATTTGAGGTGGAGATGGACCGATCTAAGATCGGAGCTCGGAGGTGGATCAAACAAGGAGGTGGTAGACCTTTGATCGTGATGATCGGAGGGTGATACTCTGCTACAGATCTGGAAATCAGATAAAAAATCAAAATGAAATGAATATATAGAGTTTACTAGGTGGACGAATTCCTGGGATGAAGCTCTGAGGAGCTTCAGATCATTGCCACGACGATACGGTGGTGTTGGAGGCTGGAGCTCCCAAGTTGGACATGATGGTGAAGAATCACTGGATTAAAGGCACAAACCAACCCTCTCCTCAGTGTGACGAAGGTCACTTGTCACTTGTAAGCAATCAGAGCTCACTAGAGGTGGAGGAAGAAGCCAGAGATGAGAGAAATGGGAGAGCTCCAGGTGCTTTATAGAAGAGAAAATGTGAAACTTCAAAACAAAAAATGGCAAGTAAAACAAATCAGATTAGGCAAAAAATTATATGGCCGTGGAACTAGATGCTATGGACTCTAAGTAGATGTTGAAATTGAGGTAAATGGATGTCTGAGAGGATCGGTGAATATCCGTGCAGTAGGCAGGTTGGAAAGGGTTATTCTGGCTGATGAGAGATTGAGAAGTTGGCTGGGCAGTCAACGAAGTTGAGTGGACCAATCAGAGAAGGTATGGAATAAAACAAATTAGGCTGGAGGACAACATAGAAATTTAAATAGGAAAAAAATTAAAAATAAATCAGATAATTATGTTGAATTAAAAGTTATTAACATAAAAATGTTTATAATTTAATGATATATTTTTATTTATTTTTATTAAATTAAGTTACATATATGCATAATATATACCTTTTTATTTCAACTATTTTAATTTAAATAAGTATTTACATATATAAATTACATATATACATATTATATACATTTTTTATTTATGTATTTACAAACATACAAGATATTTTATATTTTATTTATTTACACAACAATTTAATGGTTTTACTCTTTTTTTTTGTTTTATTTTTTTAAAAAAATATTTTAATAGGGTAATTAAATATAAATATGTACAATATAGGTACATTGTACCTATGTAATAAATATAATAACCTATTTTTGGTTATTTTTGGTTTGTTAGTTTTATTTCTATTTTATATGAATAATATAAATTATGTACAAAATAATAAAAGTACATTATGTGCAAAAATATAAAGAGAGAAATAAATAAAAAGATGAATATGTATATACATGTACAATTGCACTCCAAAAAGCTGACTTTCACATTCTAACTCCAAAATTTTATGAAACCATTTTTATTTAAATGATTATTATTTTAAACACAATAAAAGGAGAGTTTGGTTCATTTTGAGTTCATATGGAGTAAAAATTGAGCTTTCAATTACGATTTTACAACTTTTTCATAGTGTTGTTCCTTTTATTCTGTATATGATTCATTTTTGCAAATATTTTTATTATGTAAAACACATTTTTTGTATAAGTTTCAAGAAGAAAATATTTTTATTTGAGATTGAATGATGATATAAAATAAGTGGGGATATGTGAAAAATAAATAGTGATGAATATGTAAAATGCAATTTTGGTTTTCTGACTTTTTTATAAGTTATTGTCTATATCTTCCCCTATTTTATTCCTTATCGACCACATCAATGCTCGATCTGATCTCGAGGTTCGGGTCAGTCTATATCTATTACATATATGCATCATTCTTTTTATTTATTTATTATTTTATTTTGGTGTAAATCTAAGTGATAAATATATAATATTTAACAAATGATGATTGAATGTTAATTAATGACAATTAGTTATTATTTACATGTTTTTTAATTAGGATTTTAAGACAAAGTAAAAGAATAAAGATGGTGAATTGGTGATTTATCATTCCCCTATACTTTACCTTTGCTAGTTCCTTAGCAAATACTTATTCTAAAAAAAGTGAAAGACAAAACCAAGAAAAGAAAAAGAAAAGAACGTAGAACAATTTTGATTTTTAAACTATTCTTCATAAAATCAAAGTATGGAGTCGATCCGACATTTAGATTATTAGTTTGTCAGAACCTTATTCGGAATATGATTTAAGAATCAATAACCCTTAAGTTCCATTGTTCTCTATTTAGTTCACCTCAGTAGTCTGGTCAGAACAAGTATTCATACAGAATCTCTTAAGACTATGAATCTTACTTATATTATGAATGTGAATTATATCTCCCAACATCTGAAATGATAAAGAACAACCTTCTCTGGCAAGGTAACCCTAATTCCCCGACCTAGCTACTCTTTCCTCGAGGAGTGGGTATTCCTTTACAAGTTCAAGTTCAACCGGTCCAAGAAGAGGAGGTAGAGAAGAGAATGGATTGTGATAGGTGTAGTCACATATCCTTTGGAGCTTCACCAGTGTAGCCAATTCTCCAGTTGTAGGTGTCCTTGAAATCATTGGCTTTGAAATATATGCCTTGCTTATTGATATTTGTCTCTAACGGGAATGAATTTTTTATTTGCTTTTTGCCCATCTAAAATTTTGGAGACTTTATTTCAAACTTTTATATATACATCATTGCAGCATTCACATAAGGAGATTTTCAGCTTGGACCAATAGACTATCCCTCTTTTGAATTTTTAAACCCACATCATCCTATCTTTTGACGTCGACGCCACTAGACTAGGTTGGGGGCACTGAACTCCTATTGGGGCTATGTAAGTTTTCATTCGTGTGCATCTCAAGCTAGTGGTTTCTACCCCTCACCATCTCATCTGTGGTGAGCTATGTGCAATGTGCTTGTCCAAGTTAAGCCGCTATCTAAAAGAATTATTTGTGTCATGAAATATTCTACTTAGACCAATCCAGATGGCACGTGAACATAGTCTTATATACCTAAAGAATTAAATTGCTATGACCTGAAACATCTCAACTCCAGCTCATACAAGGTTTATCTGAAATTAAGTGGATTGAGATCTTAACCAAGCTCCATTCGTCGGACTTCGTTCCAAACTAGTTCAATTATCAACATCATTTTGAAAAATACCAATTCAAATTCAACAATTTATAATTGAAGTGTATTTTCTGATTTAAGCCTTTTATGTGGGTTTTAATGCATTTTGCTTTTTTATGAATTTTAAACTCTTTCATTTTTTATGTGTTTTTGAAAGAGTTAGTGAATTTAATGTATTTATAGGTTTTAATCAAGGATTATGTACATATTCTCAAAGGATTTTACACCAAGATATTTACAAGAATTATACAAGTTTTATACAAAATTTAAAGGACTTTATTTACAAGTTATAAATATAACTTTTATAAAAGAATTCTATATACAAAAGAATTTTATATGCATAATTTGCAAGTAATTATGGATTTTATTTACATGAATTTTACAACAAGTTTTTATACACATTTTTACACAACATAATTTATATACAAATTTGGAAAATAATTTTACAAAACAAGTTTATAAAAGATTTTTTACAAACAAATTTACAAAACCTTTTCAAAATAGTTTGCAAAACTTTTACAAAGAATTTTCAAATTTTTACAAAATTTACAACTTAGTTTTTCAACCATTTTATTTTCAAACATTTTATAAATACTTTATAAAAACTAATTTTGTATGAAATAATTTTATAAAACATTTCACAAACAAAATAATTTTACAAACATTTTATAATATTTTTTACAAAAATAATCTCCAAAGGCTTTATAAAAGAATTTTTACAAAGAATTTTCAAAATATTTCACAAAACAATTCTCGAAATAATTTTTTTGAATACTTTACAAATCATTTTACAAAATATTTTTATTCTAATTTCATAAATATGAGTCGTATTATTTAAAAATATTATAAAATATGAGTTATGGATTCTATAGTATATAAATAATATATACGACACCCCATATATTTAGATCGAACTTTGTCCTTATAGTGACCAAGAAGAAACTGAGGAAGACATAACTCGTGCTAAGTATAGAAAACTGAAAACAATTCTATAATACAATGACTCAAATAATAAATAATAAATAATAAAATGAATAGAAGTTGTTCATCCCCCGATGAATCCACGATTCATCGCCTTTATTCTTTTATTTTAGCTTCATTTTCTCAGTCAAACACCTGTAAATACCCATTAATTTCATAATTTTACCATTTTGCATGCATTTGTTAAAATTGCATTTTTAACACTTTTTGTACATAAATAAAAGAATAAAGAAGAAAAGAAAAAGAAAAAAAATAAAGGATGTATTTATGCAATAAATGCGGATTGACCCTAACCCCGAGAGAAGGTCAAGACTTGACCTGATCGACCAGGAATAAAGTAGGGGGAGATAGGGTCTTCTGTTAGAAAAACAAAAAATATCTTGTAAATATTTTTCATGTATATTTGTACAAATCTTACATTATTTTATTTGTAAATAATTTGACCTCAAACTAATTATTTTTGTAAACAAAAGTTGTAAATAACAATGTATTGTAAATAAAAATAAATAAGTGTAAAATAAAATAATGTACATAATGCAAATAATCACACTCAGAAAAAGCCGCAAAGAAATCATTGAAACACCAATTCCGGCTCCATACGAGCTCAAATAGAACCAAACCCACTTCCATTATACTATAAATTAAATTATCTTTCAAATGACTGTGGTTTCGTATTTTTTTGGAGTTACGGTTAAAAAGTCGGTTTTCTAGGGTGTATTGTACAGTTTACCCATATACTTACTTTATATATTTTATTCATATTTATTTTTCTACATAATGTATATAATTGTAAATATTATTTTCATAAAAAAATAAAATATAAAATAAAAAAATAAAAAAATAAAAAAACTTAAAATTTATTTCCTTATTTATACCTATGTATATTGTATTATATGTGTATAATATATGTATATAATTAACTTCCTTTTATAAAATTCACCAAAAGAATTAATTATCTCACATTAACTAATTTATTTTATTTAATTACGAATTTCATATTTAATTTATTTAATTTATTTAATTTATTCGATTTATTTGGTTTAATAACTTGCCTTGTATGTATGATTTTATTCCACACCATATTTGGCCAAGGTGGTTAATTGATTTCCATAAATTACTTTATTTATTAATTTAATTTAAATCCGAATTTTGAAATTAATTAATTATTTATTTTATTTATTTAATTATTTATTTAATTAACCCATAATCACTTTCCTTGTTTGTATAGACCTTCCTCTTTTGTTTTTCTTCTCTTTTTATTGGCTCCTTCCTCCTTCATTCACACTTGATCAATCTTTGGTGGAGAGGAGCCCGATTTCCGAGAGGTTTCTTGTTGAAGAGGGTCCTAACCTCCGATCCGATCGGTGACAGCGATTTGAGCTTCGTCGAGGCCATCATGGCGTGTCCGAACCCCAAGGTGAGATCCACTTTATTTCCTGTCTTTTCTTAGGTAAATCGTAGGTTAATTTTGCGTAGGTGTAGTGAGTAGTTTTTATATTAAAATCCCAAAATTTCACCTCACTTTGATCCGCCCCGACACCAATTTTTCATCCAACTTCTCGATCCCCACATTGCTTTTTCTACCTCACGCGATCTTCCACCTCCGGTCACGCACGGTGACCGGAGCCACGGATCTATTCCATCGTCTCACAAGATCCGCCCATTCACCAACTTCATTCTGTTTATAAATAAATTAAAAAAATGTATCTTGTTTTCTAACCCTTGTTTTTGCAGGATACAATTAAAAAATAATAAATAAAATATTTGTTTCTCTCATCTTTGTTTTGCAGGGCAAAATAATAAAAATGTGTATCTCTATTTTATCAAACACTTATGTTGCAGGAAAATAAAAATAAAAATAACATAAATATAAAAAATGTCCTTTTTATATTTCTATTTACATCTGCTGTTTAAAAAACATAAAAAAATATACATTTTTTAACAACGTCCTGCAGGTTGCAAAATAATAACAAAAAAATTAAAAAAAAGGGTTGTGTGCGCCCAGGCCTCCCCATCCGTCCACGCTGCCCACCGACCTCCGCGCACCATCCGCGCGTGGTCTGCGCGCGGCCCCTGCACGCACCCCGCGTGGCCGCACCAACGCGCGGGCCGCCCTCCTAGCCGACGTCCCCGCGCTCCTCCTCCGACGAGCCCGTGCGTGGCCCGCTGCTACGGCCTCCGGCGCCGCTGCACTCGAGCCCAGGCGCCCCCCAGTCGTGCCTCCTCCAGCTCCCTTCCGCTGCCTTCAGCGCCGCCCCTCCCCGGCGGAACCTCCTCCTTGGCCGCGGCTGGCCCGCGCCGCCCTCCTGTACCTCCCCTCGCGCGTGCGTGGCACGCGGCCGCGCGCCCGACCTCCGTTTCCTTCTGTCGGCCGACCTCCAGACCGTCCCCGCGTGCCCGCGCCACCATTGAAGAAGGGTGGGCGACGGACCCGTGCTCCCCTCTTGAAGAAAATACGAGGAAGAACCCTAGGAGGGCTCAATTGAATTAAAAAAGGGAAAAATTGCGTATTCGTCCTTGAAGGTATTCAAAATTCGCAAGAACGCCCCCGTGCTCCAGAAGTCATGTGCTTAGCACATGTTTAGTGGGTAAATTTCACGTTTTACCTCCTGCAACTTATTTCTGTTAAAATTCATGCAAAAACTTTGAACAAATTGCAGTCTAGTCCCTGTTTGCCAAACATTAACTTTGATTGCTCTCTTTGAATGAAATAAATGTTTTTACGCTTTCAAAAGTTCTGAGAAAATTGGTGTATGCTTTTGCTAGGTGCCTAATCATTTTATAAATTTTTCATCCACTTTTAATGCCATTTGGTATATTTAAAAAATAAAAAACAATGTCTTTTTATTTGTCCATACTTTGAAATTTTATAAAAATTCACAAAATAGTATAAAAATTCCACAAAAATTATTATAGGCGCATTTTGATCTCTTTTATTTTCTGACCAATTTTTGTGCATTTTTCTTTTATAAAACCCAAAAAAATCAAAATACAAAAAATCTTAAAAAATTGTAGAAAATTATAGAAAAATCCAAAAATTCGGATCTTGGTCTTTATTTGTAGATATTTCTTTGTAGTATCTCTTAAAAATGATTCTCAGGTATTTTGAGCTCTTAAAAGATTTTTACATTGAAAAATACTCTTGGTTGTGAATAGTTTCTTTATTTTCCACTGTTTTATTTTTAGAAAATCACAAAAATATCAGAAAATCCGAAAAAATTACCAAAAATACTTTAAAACATATAAAACACAAAAATATTTTCCTTTTAATTTTCTGTGTATTTTTGACCTTTTTGAAAAATCCAAAAGGAGTGTGGTACTTTGTGTTTTTATTCTTTGTATCTTATTTTGAAAAAAAATTAAAAAAATTCAAAAACCATTAAAAAATATTTTCGAAATTTGACTATAGAGTTTTTCAAACGTGCTCCTTGTGTTTGACCATGGTCGCTATATGATAACCGTCCGAATGACTAAGGTAAAGGTACAGAAATATAGGTCGTTGCGACCTCAATCACTCAGACTAAGTATATCAAAAAAAATCAGACCACTCGAAACACGTAAGATCAATCAAGCACAAAATCAGCGGCCCTGCTATGAGATTAACCTGGTATAGCACCCAGGGTCGAACACAAGGAGCACCGGTTGGCCAGAGGCCTACGAAGTAGTAAAAATGAAATAAAATAAAGATAAAATATTTTTAGTGATTTTTAATAATTTTTATATTTTTTTGGATTTTTAATATAATGAGAAAATAAAAGAAAACAAAAACAAACACACTTTATCAATTTATTTAAATCATCAAAAATCAAGCAAAAATTCAAGAAAAAATGTTTTTATGTTTTTTGGGTTTTTAAGTGTTTTTGGTGAATTTTTGATAATTTTCTGAAGTGTATTTTATTTTCTAAAAATCAAACAGTAAGAAAAACAAGGGGTACTGTCCAGCCAAGCCTAAAGTCCTTAAATAAAATACCTAAGAACCTCAAAAGGGCATGGAGGTAATTTTCCTGTAAAATAGAGAAAACAAGGAAAATTTGAGTACCAAAATTATTGTTTTTGGATTTTTAATGTATTTATTAGAATTTTTATGGGTTTTTGAGGGTTTTTAAGTTTTTAGGGTTTTCCAGTGATGACAAATAGCCAAAGTTGGCTAGAAAATCAAGAAACACAAAAGAAACAATACCTAATTTTTATAGAATTTTTAGGGGGTTTTTATATTTTTTTTGATTTTTCAAGTTAAACAGTGCCAAAAATTGATGTTTCTGAATTTTTAAAAATAACAAATAAACTCAGAAATGTCCTCAAAAATTCTCGAAAATCCTACACCATGGCAAGAACCATGGGTCAAATTTTCATCGAATTTGGAGGTGATTTGATATCTTATTCAAAAATAACAAGAGGGCACTGTGCACAGGGACCAAAGCGCAAATACCCAAAGTTCTGGGGGTCCTGGTGCAAAATACCCAAGAAATCACGCGCGAGGCGCGTGCCTGGGGCACTCAGGGACCTATATGTAAGAAAAACAAGTCCGAGGACCTTTTGGTAACTCGTACCAAAAAGTCTAGGGGTTGTTATGCAAATATCCCACTAAAAGACGCACATGTGCAAATAAAACACTCACAGGGGCATAAGTGCAATTACTGAAAATATTTCATTCATTTATGAACAACCAGAACTACAGGGCTAATATTGCAAATACACCAAACAAAGCACGTGGCGAAGCACGTGGCTCACACAAACTGGGGCATAGATGCAAAGACTGAAAAGTACGAGGTTCCAAGTGCAAATATCCCAACGTAAATAAAAGACACAATATTTACAGGACTAAATCTAAAAACATAAACTAAGAGGGGGCCTACGGTAAATTACCCCTTTATTACGCCGACGGCCGGATGTGCGCCACGTAGCAGATCCAACGAACGAGAGCGGTGGCGCCTTTGACCTTGAAAGGCTCAGCCTAATCGAACGGTGGAGAGTCCTCCACGTGGAGATCGGACGGTCCTCGTACGTAGTGGCCGAACCCTCGGTGAACCAACGGCGGGGATCACACTTCAACTGATCTGACGCTATCTGCAGCTCCGCAAATGGACGGTCGTGATCTGGTCTGGAGCTCTAAGGCTGATCTGACGGTTGGGGAAGATGGTGGAAGAACACTTCGCCGGCGAGCTTCGCCGGCTCGATGCACAAGCTGAGATCCTCCCCCGCTGCTCCTGAAGAGCGGAAAAGCTTCTCCGTGAAGCCCCGCACCCAATGCTCCACTCCGATGAAGGCTGGAAGCTCAGAAGAGCTCCAGCGACGTGAACCACCTGGAGCTGCTGTGCCAAGAAGCTCCGACCTCCAGATGAGGTCGATAGACCTGGAAACCTGCACAGGAAGCAAGAGGGGTCGAGGGCAAACTGCCTCGACCCGTCAGAGCGGGCGAAAGGTGAACGGTGATGCGATGCGATGGCTCTCCGGCGAGCGGCGGAGGGAGGAGAGCTGATACCCTGCTCTGGGGTGAGCCAGGGGGAGCGAAGGGGCGGAGAAGGTGGATAGGAGTCAGGCGAAGGTGGTGGTGGTGTCGGATGGTCAGATGGGTAGATCGGAAACGGCTGGCGGAGGCGGCGGAGGTAAAACTACTGAAATGCAAAAAATCGAAAACTAAGCTAATCTACGGCCTAACTAAGCTACCTGATGGCTGCTGTCGACTGGGCTGAAGCTCGGCGAGCTTCTGGTCATTGCCTGCAAGGGGGCGTCGCTTCCCCGAGGCTGAGCGCGCTCGCGGCGGCGCACGGTGGCGTTTACCACCGGATCAATGGATTCCGTGCAACTCGGGCCTCGCTTCCACTCCAAAGCACTCGTCTGTCAGTCACTTGGGTGGTCTGGAGGAGCTCCTTGGCGGCGAGCAGGGGTCCAAAGATGGCGTGAATTAGGTCGCCGGTGACGACATGATATAGTGTGGAAGATCCGAGAAGAAGGAGGTCGGGCGGGTGGCACGGAGCTCGGATCCTCCAAACCCACCCCGGGCGAGGGTCCTGGATGTCCAGCGTGCAATCGGAGCCCGGGGTTAGAGGAAATGGCGGTCGGATCGAGCGTGTGGAATTTCGAGAAATCGGGTCGGTCAGCTGATCCGCGAAAGAAGAAGGTCCGCGGGGGAAGTTGACTGGGGTCAACAAACCCCCGTGGACCAATCAGGAGCCGCCATTTATTGAGATTTTGTTTCTTTATTTTAGCCTAGAAAATGACTTAATTTATAAAAACTTAAAACATGAAATATTTTTATTTTATTTTTTCCTATTTTTTGGTGATTTTTAATTAATTTTTGGAAATAAAATAGGGTATTTACATTATATGGGTATATATACAATATGGAGGCTTTTGATTTTTGATTTTTAATTATTATTTTTATACAATTTTATTCCAATTTTATATTTTATTTATTTATAGAATAAAATGAGGGATAAAAGGGTATTTTTATTTTGTTTTTATTATTTATATACATAGGTGAAATAAATAGTTATGTACAACTATATACATGGTGGAAAGATATTTTTGGTCTTTTTGATTTTCAAATTTTTATTTTGTTTTTATCTTTTCCAAATATGTACAAATATTTACAAGAATATTTTTGGTTGAGGAAAATATAATTTTATTTATTTACATAAATATTTACACATGAGCTCCTATCTCCCTCTACTGTGGCTTTTATGCGGTCAGGCCCATGCTGAGCCCTCCCTTGGATTAGGTTGCTCAATATTTATTCTAAATATTTCCCTCTTTTTCCTTTTTCATCTTTATTCTTTTATTTTTGCACAAAAACATGCTAATTATAGGTTTTTACACAATGCATGCTTTTGGTAATTATTTGTATTTACATATATCTACATGCATTTGCAAAGGTTTTTGTAGCTAAAATATAAGAATAAAGAGTGATGAATGGGTATTCATCACCCCCCTATACTTAACTTTGCTAGTCCCTTAGCAAACACTTATTTGAAAAAGAAGTGAAAAAGAAAGAAAAAGAAAAAGAAAAAGAGGATGTACATGGATCAAGGTTGAATTATTAAACTTTCCTTCATCAAATTGAAATATGGAGCTCGATCAGATCTTTGGATTATTAGTGTGTCGGAACCTTATTTGGACTCAAGCTTAAAACCCAACAGCCTCTAAGTTCCACCAATCTATGGACAAGACTCCTCAATAAACCAGATCAGAACAAGTCTACATACACAAACTCTAATGACCATGAGTCTTTCCATGCAGTGTAAGTGATATGTGGCTCCCCACCTCAGAATTAACAAAGAAACAGCCTCCCTCAACCTGGTAACTTTAATGCCTCGGTCTAGCAACTCTTTCCTCGAGAAGCGGGGTATTCCCTTCTAAGTTCAAGTGCAACCGGCTCAAGAAGAGGGGGTAGAAGTATAGAGTTTTGGAAGCTTAGCCAGTGTAGCTAAGCCTCCCGTTGCAAGCTTCATGAGATGTAACATGGATACCATAAGCTTTGCTTCATTTGACTATGTACACTCCGGTGGGGTTATTAAATTTTCAATCCGACCCACCACTTTTTTGGAGTTCTTTTTGCATTTTTGCATATTTTTTTTTCAAGGACTTTTGTACAGCATATCTACATGGTGCAGCATATATACAAGAAATTTCCTCTTGAGCCAGTAGACTATCCCTCTTTTGAAGCTTTATTGCAACCCACAGCTTCTGTCTTTAGCCTTCATCACCACTAGACCAAGTTGAGGTGCACTTCCTTCACTAGAAGAAGAAGAGAGGTTCCGCCTAGAAGTACTACCCTCACATGCTACCCCAAGCCAAAGGAAACTGCCTCCTCACCACCTCATCCGTGGAGAGCCAGTGTAAAGTGCAGGTGCAAGTCAAGCCATTGTCTCTAAGAGTCATGCGTGTGTTGTTAAGTGCTCTACTTAGGCTCGTCAAGATGACATATGCTCATAGCCTAGTGGACTCAAAGAATTAAGTCTTTATAGACCTGAAAAGCCTTAACCCTAAGTCCTATAAGGTTCCTCTTAAAGTTAAGTGGATTAAGATCTTATTCAAGCTCCATTTCTCAATTAATTCCAGTCTTAGTTTAAATGTCAACTCTCATCCAGGAAAAATTATATACATATATGTACACAAGATGTTATTTACAAGTATTTTACAATCATGCAAAATTTTTGAAAAATGTTTTGAAATCATGGATGATGATGATGCATGAAGTGCAAGTTTTGCAAAAAGATATTTACAAACATTTTCACAAGATTTTTGCAAACTTTTGATTTTCAAACATTTTGGAAAAATTTTGTACTACGTACATAATTTTTATACAAAAATATTTACACAAGCTTTACACAAAAGATTTTTGAAATCATTTTACAAAAATACTTTGTACACTAGCTATGTATGTGCATGATAAAAGAAATTTTATGTACATGAAAATTTTTAATTTTTGTCATTTTTAGCCATTTTATTTTATTAACACACTCACACAAAAGTACGAGTTATGGCTAAAGTATATATGAAATATATACACACCCCCCCCTATACTTAGCTCGAACGATGTCCTCAGAGTGATCAAGAGCGATGAAGAAGACATAACTCGTGCTTAGTAAAAGGGGAGTGAAAAGGAATGGCTAAGTACAGGAACGAATAAATGAATAGAATGAGAGGAACTCGGTGGTTTCCCCTTATACTTAGGATTAACTAATCCTAAGTATAGCAAGTTGTACATGAAGGGAAATCCGAGTGAAGAAGATACAGAATCTGCCCCCCCTATACTTAGGGTAAAATATCCCTAAGTATAGGCAGCAAAACAGGAGCAGAAAGACACGAAGAAAATCACGAATATATACAAGAAGGAGGACATCACTCCCCCTATACTTAAGGTGAAGAACCTTAAGTATAGGCAACAAAACAGAAGTGATGAAACAGACGAATGAACAACCCGGTGTTTCCACCCCCCTATACTTAGGATGAGCAATATCCTAAGTATAGCAAAGATAATCCTAAGCGAGACCTGGGGTGAAAACAAGAACGGAAGAAAGAAAGATCAAACAAGACGAAACACGTATATACAAAAGAGTACAATGTTGAGGTGCCTCTCAACAAGCGCTAGATTTTACGCCCCTAGCTGGGCGTAAGGGCTAGGATAATGCAGTATCAAGGTTCAAGACGGCATCGGTAAGTCGAATGCCGTACTGTCGTCGCGGTCTCTGTGTGAGAACAACGACGAACTCAACAGTGTAAAGTAAGACACCCGGGTATGCAATCAGGCGGGTGTCTGCTACCGGCCAATGAAATGAGCATAAGTAATCGGGATCCGGTAGCACAAAAGAAATCAGTGGCTCTGGATCAGACTGGAGTGAGAGTATAGAGCCGAAGAAATCAAACATGGAGAAGGATGGATCAGTCATGGAATCCTCCACGTCAATGAGTGTCTCAAACAGATGTGGACAATCAGGATCAGGAGACTCTCTAAGCAGAATGATATCCGATGCATGTAATAGAATCAGATCAGGCAAATCATCGAATATCTCCAAAATGGGCTCATCCTCGCGAGGGTCGTCGATGTGAGAAGATTCAAAATCAGAATGATCTAAAGACTCGGTTTCGTGTTCCGTCAGATCGGAAACACTCTCAGCCGGTGAAACCGAGTACTCATCGAGTGCGGCATCCTCCCGCAGATAACCCTCGGGGAGAGATGTCAGATCAGAAGTGACTAGAAGGGGATCAGGGTCTAGATCAGCATCTGCACTGCTATCAAGTATCCACTCAGTGCACCAGGCTGCATCATCATCAAGAGTGTAGATCTCGGCAATCTGGAAACAGGAGAAGGTACTAGTCAACAGCGCGGAAGCTGGCAAAGTGTCTGTGGCTGATCCTCGCTCTGCGGCTATGCTGGCTGTCAGCTGGTCCTCAGAACGTGTATCTATCTCAACAAAGTGGAGGACAAAAGGCTCGAAGACGGGACTCTCTGTGTCTGTACTCTCAAAGTGGTGTCCCTCATCAAGCTGCGGCTGCTGGGCTGAGTCCTGGTGACTGTCTGCATCCAAGAAGTGTCTCTGCAGGAAGGAAACTGATTCCTCCGGGACTGGAATCTGAAGTGTCTGAATCAACGGCTGCAAAAGCTGGGGCTCCTCCGGCTCCTGGAGTATCATAAGATCTGATATCCAAGACTCGTCAACAGGGAACTCTGGGGCTGACTCGAACTCCAACTGGAAGGCCAACGGGAACTCAAGTAGACTCTGGGTCCGAACCTCTGCTATCACAGTCATCTCCTCTGTCAGTGGTGCTGCACCATCCAAATCCTCGGGCCGGTGTGTAGAAACTGACTCACCATGTGAAGTGACACACCGCACTGTTACTGCATCGTCCTCATGTGTTGTCCCGACCGAAGCATCTCGTGAATAAGAACTCTGTGAAAGTAGCCTCGAGATGGTATCCAGGAAGTGAATGTCGGAACTGTGGTGTGAACCGCCACATGTTGTAATCACCAGCGCAAGCTGCTCTGCGGTCATTGATAACCCAAAAATCTCGAAGACCCGGGTGAAGGTAATGAAACAAGGGTCGTTGCGACCCGGATCTCAGAGGATGAGTATATCAAGAAAAATATCGAACCGCGAAATAAATCAGAGATCAAAACACGAAGTGCGGTCCTAGCTATGAGATTAACCTGGTATAGCACCCAGGGTCGAACACAAGGAGCACGGGTTGGCCAAAGGCCTACGAAGTAGTCAAGAATCAGAGAAAAAGGGAAAACATTTTTTAGTGGTTTTTAATTGTTTTTAAATTTTTTGGGGTTTTTAATATGTGAAGAAAGTGAGAAAGACTAAAAACAAGCACACTTGAGCAATTTATTTAACACACCAAAAATCAAGCAAAAATTCAAGAAAAATTATTTTTATGTTTTTTAGATTTTTAAGTGTGTTTGGTGAATTTTTGAGATTTTTATAAAGTGTATTTTATTTTCTAAAAATCAAACAGTACTAAAAAGATAAGGTACTGTCCAGCAAGGCCCAAAACCCAAAAATAAAATATTTAAGGATCTCAGAAGGCCCTGGAGGTAATTTTCCTGTATTCTAGAGAAAATAAGGAAAATTTGAGCACCAAAATTATTGTTTTTGGGTTTTTAGATTATTTAATATGATTTTTATGAGTTTTTAGGTGTTTTTGAATTTTTAGGGTTTTTAAGCAATGAAAAATAGCCAAAATTGGCTGGAAAATCAAACAACACACAAGAAACAGAACCTAATTTGTTTTAGAATTTTTGGGGGTGTTTTTATATTTTTTTGGGAATTTTAAACCTAGACAGTAGCTAAAATAGTTGTTTTTGAATTTTTAAAAATAACAAATAAACTCAAAAATGTCCTCCAAAATTCTCAAAAATCCTACAACATGGCAGGAGCCATGTGTCAAATTTTCATCGAATTTAGAGGTGATTTGATATTTTATTCAAAACTAACAAGGGGGCACTGTGCACAGGGACCAAAGTGCAAATACCCGAAGATCTGGGGGTCCAGGTGCAAATAACCCAGTAAGTCACGCGCGTGGCGCGTGCCTGGGGCACTCAGGGACCTTTTGGTAATAAAAACCAAGTCCTAGGACCTTTTGGTAACTCGTACCAAAAAGTCCAGGGACGGTTATGCAATTAACCCACTAAAATCGCACATGTGCAAATAAAGTGCTCACAGGGGCATAAGTGCAAATACCAGAAAGTTTCTATTCAATCATAAAGCGACCAGAACTACAGGATAAAAGTTGCAAATAAACCAAAACTACACGTGACGAAGCACGTGGCTCACACATACAGGGGCATATATGCAATTATTAACAAGCACGAGGTCCAATGTGCAATTAACCCTACGTAAATAAAATGCATAAAATATTTACAGGACTGAAATGTAAAGCACGAACTACGAGGGGCCTACGGTAATTTACCCTTTTATTGATGTCGCGGGACGGATGCGCGACGCGTGGCAGATCGAACGACTGAGTTGACGCGCCGCACACCAAAGGGGACCCTCGAATCGATCCGATGGCTGTAATGCTCCCACGTGGCAGATCCAACGGCTCTGGTGCGTTGTGGGGTAGCGAAGGACTCCTGGCTCGGATCGGATGGGCGAGGTGCAGCCACGTGCTCGATCGGATGGCTGAGAGGCGTTGTGGCTTAACCTCGCGGCTCAACGGTGAAGATCGATTCTCGTAAGATCTGGCGGTGGATGCTGCTCCGAGGATGGACGGACACGATCTAATCTGGAGCACCAAGGTCGATCTAACGGCGGACGAGGATGCTGCAAGAACTGGTCGCCGGCGACTTTCGCCGGCCTTCCGTGCGCACGATGATCTTCGTCTGCTGCTTCTGAGGGGCTGGGGAGCTTCGCCGTGAACTCCCGCACCAGATGCTCTGCTCCGATGGAGGCAAAGAGCTCCAGAGAGCTCCGACGACGTGGATGACCTGGAGCGGCTGTGCTCTGAAGTTCCGACCTCCAGATGAGGTCGATAGGCCTGGACACCTGCACAGGAAGAAAGAGGGGTCGAGGGCAAACTGCCTCGACCCGTCAGATCGGGCGGAAAGTGACTGGTGGTGCGATGCGACGGCCCTCCGGCGAGCGGCGGATGGGGGAGAGCTGATACCCTGCTCCGGGACGAGCCAGGGGGAATGAAGGGGCGGCGAAGGTGGGTAGGAGTCAGGCGAAGGTGGTGGTGGTGTCGGATGGTCAAGTGCTTGGACGGAGACGGCTGGCGGAGGCGGCGGAGCTAAACAACCGGAAATCGAAGAATCTAAAGCTACGCTATTCTACTGGCTAAAGAAGCTACCTGATGGCTGCTGTCGACTGGGCTGGAGCCGATTAGGCTCCCGGTCGTTGCCTCAAGGGGCCGTCGAGTTCCCCGAGGCTCAGCGCGCTCGCGGCGGCGCACGGCGACGATTACCACCGGATCAATGGATTCCGTGCAACTCGGGCCTCGCTTCCACTCCAAAATACTCGCCTGTCACTCGGGTGGTCTGGAGGAGTTCCTTGGCGGCGAGCAGGAGTCCAGAGATAGCGTGAATAGGTCGCCGGTGACGACACTAAATAGTGTGGAAGATCCGAGAAGAAGGAGGTCGGGCGGGTGGCACGGAGCTCGGATCCTCCAAACCCACCCCGGGCGAGGATCCTGGATGTTCAGCGTGCAATCGGAGCCCGGGGTAAGAGGTGATGGCGGTCGGATCGAGCGTGTGGAATTTCGAGCAATCGGGTCGGTTGCTTGATCCGCAAAAGAGGAAGGTCCGCGGGGGAAGTTGACCGGGGTCAACAAACCCCCGTGGACCAATCAGGAGCCGCCAATTATTGCATTTTTTATTTCTTTATTTGAGGCCAGAAAATGACCGAATTTCTAAAAACTTAAAACAAAAAAAATATTTATTTTATTTTTCTCTATTTTTTTGTGATTTTTAATTAATTTTTTAAAATAAAAATAAGGTATTTACAATATATAGCTATACATAGGTATATGTACAATATAGGGTTTTTGATTTTTAATTTTTAATTATTATTTTTGTACAACTTTATTCCTATTTTATATTTTATTTATTTATAGAATAAAATGAGGAATAAAAGGATATTTTTATTTTATTTTTATTATTTATACATATAGGTGAAATAAATAGATATGTACAACTATATACATGGCATATGTACAATATATTTTTGCATTTTTAATTTTTGTTATTTTTATTTGATTTTTAAGAGTTTCTAAATATATACAAATATTTACAAGAATATTTTTGGGTGAGGAAAATATAATTTTATTTATTTACATAGATATCTACACATGAGCTCCTATCTCTCTCTACTGTGGCTTTTATGCGGTCAGGCCCATGCTGAGCCCTCCCTTGGGTTAGGTTGCTCAATATTTATTCTAAATATTTCCCTCTTTTTCTTTTTGATCTTTATTCTTTTATTTTTGCACAAAAACATGCTAATTATAGGTTTTTACACAATGCATGCTTTTGGTAACTATTGATATTTACATATATCTACATGTATTTGCAAAGGTTTTTGTAGCTAAAATATAAGAATAAAGAGTGATGAATGGGTATTCATCACCCCCCTATACTTAACTTTGCTAGTCCCTTAGCAAACACTTATTTGAAAAAGAAGTGAAAAAGAAAGAAAAAGAAAAAGAAAAAGAGGATATACATGGATCAAAGTTGAATTATTAAACTTTCTTTCATTAAATTGAAATATGGAGCTCGATCAGATCTTTGGATTATTAATGTGTCGGAACCTTATTTGGACTTAAGCTTAAAACTCAACAGCCTCTAAGTTCCACCAATCTATGGACAAGACTCCTCAATAAATCAGATCAGAACAAGTCTACATACACAAACTCTAATGACCATGAATCTTTCCATGCAGTGTAAGTGATATGTGGCTCCCCACCTCAGAAGCAACAAAGAAACAGCCTCCCTCAACTTGGTAACTCTAATGCCTCGGTCTAGCAACTCTTTCCTCGAGAAGCGGGGTATTCCCTTCTAAGTTCAAGTGCAACTGGCTCAAGAAGAGGGGGTAGAAGTATAGAGTTTTGGAAGCCTAGCCAGTGTAGCTAAGTCTCCCGCTGCAAGCTTCATGAGATGTAACATGGATACCATAAGCTTTGCTTTATTTGACTATATACACTCCGGTGGGGTTATTAAATTTTCAATCCGACCCACCACTTTTTTGGAGTTCTTTTGCATTTTTGCATTTTTTTTTCAAGAACTTTTGTACGACATATCTACATGGTGCAACATATATACAAGAAATTTCCCCTTGAGCCAGTAGACTATCCCTCTTTTGAAGCTTTATTGCAACCCACAGCTTCTGTCTTTAGCCTTCATCACCACTAGACCAAGTTGAGGTGCACTTCCTTCACTAGAAGAAGAAGAGAGGTTCCGCCTAGAAGTACTACCCTCATATGCTACCCCAAACCAAAGGAAACTGCCTCCTCACCACCTCATCCATGGAGAGCCATGTGTAAAGTGCAGGTGCAAGTCAAGCCATTGTCTCTAAGAGTCATGCGTGTGTTGTTAAGTGTTCTACTTAAGCTCATCAAGATGACATATGCTCATAGCCTAGTGGACTCAAAGAATTAAGTCCTTATGGACCTGAAAAGCCTTAAACCTAAATCCTATAAGGTTCCTCTTGGAGTTAAGTGGATTAAGATCTTATTCAAGCTCCATTTCTCAATTTAATTCCAGGCTTAGTTTAAATGTCAACTCTCATCCAGGAAAAATTATATACATATATGTACACAAGATGCTATTTACAAATATTTACAATCATGCAAAATTTTTGAAAAATGTTTTGAAATCATGGATGATGATGATGCATGAAGTGCAAGTTTTGCAAAAAGATATTTACAAACATTTACACAAGATTTTTGCAAACTTTTGATTTTCAAAACATTTTGGAAAAATTTTGTACTATATACATAATTTTGCTACAAAAATATTTACACAAGCTTTACACAAAAGATTTTTGAAATCATTTTTACAAAAATACTTTGTACACTAGCTATGTATGTGCAAGGATACAAGAGGTTTATGTACATGAAAATTTTTAAATTTTTGTGATTTTTAGCCATTTTATTTATTAACACACTCACACAAAGTACGAGTTATGACTAAAGTATATATGAAATATATACACACCCCCCCTATACTTAGCTCGAACGATGTCCTCAGAGTGATCAAGAGCGATGAAGAAGACATAACTCGTGCTTAGTAGAAGGGGAGTGAAAAGGAATGGCTAAGTACAGGAACGAATAAATGAATAGAATGAGAGGAACTCGGTGGTTTCCCCCTATACTTAGGATTAACTAATCCTAAGTATAGCAAGCTGTACATGAAGGGAAATCCGAGTGAAGAATATACAGAATCTGCCCCCCCCCCATACTTAGGGTAAAATATCCCTAAGTATAGGCAGCAAAACAGGGGCAGAACGACGCGAATAAAATCACGAATATATACAAGAAGGAGGACATCACTCCCCCTATACTTAAGGTGGAAAACCTTAAGTATAGGCAACAAAACAGAAGTGATGAAACAGACGACTGAACAACCCGGTGTTTCCACCCCCCTATACTTAGGATGAGCAATATCCTAAGTATAGCAAAGATAATCCTATGCGAGACCTGGGGTGAAAACAAGAACGGAAGAAAGAAAGATCAAACAAGACGAAACACATATATACAAAAGAGTACAATGTTGAGGTGCCTCTCAACAAGCGCTAGGTTTTACGCCCCTAGCTGGGCGCAAAGGCTAGGACAACGCAGTATCAAGGTTCAGGACGGCATTGGTAAGTCGAATGCCGTACTGTCGTCGCAGTCTCGGTGTGAGAACAACGACGAACTCAACAGTATAAAGTAAGACACCCAGGTATGCAATCAGGCGGGTGTCTTCTACCAGCCAATGATATGAGCATAAGTAATCGGGATCCGGTAGCACAAAAGAAATCAGCGGCTCTGGATCAGACTGGAGTGAGAGTATAGAGCCGAAGAAATCAAACGTGGAGAAGGATGGATCAGTCATGGAATCCTCCACGTCAATCAGTGCCTCAAATAGGTATGGGCAATCAGGATCAGGAGACTCTCTAAGCAGAATGATATCCGATGCATGTAATAGAATTAGATCAGGCAAATCATCGAATATATCCAAAATGGGCTCATCCTCGCGAGGGTCGTCGAGGTGAGAAGACTCAGAATCAGAATGATCCAAAGACTCGGTTCCATGTTCCGTCAGATCGGAAACACTCTCAGTAGGTGAAACCGAGTGCTCATCGAGTGCGGCATTCTCCCGCAGATAACCCTCGGGGAGAGATGCAGGATCAGAAGTGAGAAGAAGAAGATCAGGATCTAGATGAGCATCTGCGCTGCTATCAAGTATCCACTCAGTGCACCAGGCTGCATCATCATCGGAAGTGTACGTCTCGGCAATCTGGAAGTGGGAGAAGGTACTAGTCAACACCGCGGAATCTGGCAAAGTGTCTGCAGCTGAT
This sequence comes from Ottelia alismoides, assembly GCA_037367405.1. NCBI lineage: Eukaryota > Viridiplantae > Streptophyta > Magnoliopsida > Alismatales > Hydrocharitaceae > Ottelia > Ottelia alismoides. The sequence continues at coordinate 995,886 of JAZKJV010002293.1, read as the reverse complement.
CCTCTCTCTGCGTCTATGCTGTCTGTCAACTGGTCCTCAGGAAGTGTATCTATCTCGACAAAGTGGAGGACAAAAGGCTCGAAGACGGGACTCTCTATATCTGTGCTCTCAAAGTGCTGTCCCTCCTATAGTTGTGGCTGCTGGGCTGAGTCCTGGTGACTGTCTGTATCCGAGAAGTGTCTCTGCAGAAAGGAGACTGACTCCTCCGGGACTGGAATCTGAAGTGTCTGAATCAACGGCTGCAAAAGCTGGGGCTCCTCCGGCTCCTGGAGTATCAGAAGATCTGATATCCAAGACTCGTCAACAGGGAACTCTGGGGCTGACTCACTCCAACTGGAAGGCCAATGGGAACTCAAGTAGACTCTGGGTCCGAACCTCTGCTATCACAGTCATCTCCTCTGTCAGTAGTGCTGCACCATCCAAATCCTCGGGCTGGTGTGTAGAAGCTGACTCACCATGTGAAGTGACACACCGCACTGGTACTATCTCGTCCTCATGTGTTGTCCCGACCGAAGCATCTCGTGAAGAAGAACTCTGTGAAAGTAGCCTCGAGATGATATCCAAGAAGTAAATGTCGGAACTGCAGTGTGAACCGCCACATGTGGTAATCACCCGTGCAAGCTGCTCTGCGGTCATCCCCCGCATGGAGATCTCAATCAAATCTATCAGTGGAAGTCCATGATCTGGAAATCTCCTCAAGAGGTCAAGAAACCTCGGCCATGCCTCGTGCAATGGCTCCTGGGGGTCAACTGAAAAGTCCATGATCAAAGACCGCATGAAATCTGCTCTACGTGGGGCAAAGTATCTCTGTAGAAACTCTCGGCGTAGCTCTCCCCACGTCTCAAATGTCCTCCCCAATCGGCGATGCCATCTCATGGCTCTGTCGTGAAGCGTGAAGGGGAAGGTCCTCGTCATCAGCTCCTCTGCAGTGACATCTGAATATTTCTGTGCTCTACAAAATTCCTCGAAAGCGGACAGGTGAAGATAAGGCTCCTCGTGCGCCTCTCCTGAAAATGTCGGCAGTCGCTGAATGTAATCCAACTCCAAAACGAATGGACCTAGTGTAGAAGCTGACTGAGCTCCATGTGCTATCTGCTCCTCCATCCCTCTGGAATGGGATCTATCTGCTGATCTCCACTGCTCTCTCGGGTCATCAACAAAGTGCGCTCTCGACTCAGCAACAGCATCGTCCGGGTCTCGCATCTGCTCTATCTGATATCCTCGGACGTCTCGTACAGCATGCCCGGAGTGATGAGATGAAAGGGAGGGAGGGAGCGGGAGGTTGGTCGGAGATCCGACCTCCCTAGAAGGTGGACTGGAGTGATGGTCAGAGGATGGAGAAGAAGCCGTAAGAGTCGGCTCAAGGTGAGGGGAATCCATCATCCAGGGATCAGGGAGAAGAGAAATGAAGGGAGGTGAGGGAGGGGGTGATGGAGGGGAAATAGATGGAGGAGAAAGGTCGAAGGGATCTGGCAACCAAACAGGATGAACAAGCAAACCCCCAATTCACCTACGCACACAAAGCTGAAGACCGAAGGGATCGGTCAATTATCTTGTCGATTTTATTTTAGGTGATCATCCAGTCTATCAGAGCGATTACGTGAGGTAAATAGGTATCCAAATCTTTCTTAACTGACTGTCCCGTACTAAAAGCCGGTAATCAGTCAAGAAAAGATCGGAGGCTCTATCCTAATGTGCGGATCACTCTCTCGCTCATCCAAACCAGACAAGGAGGGGGTTACTCTCCCCAAGACAGATTTTTCGTGAAGTGTCTTTTAGGTCAAGTATGATTAGCAGTCCCGATTTTATTGTTTTTCTTTTTAATATTTTTCAGATATCAAACAAAAGGCCTAACGAATTTTTCGGTTCTCCTGATTATTTAGTCCAAAAACAGGGGGGAGAAGACGAAAAAGCCGATGCGCGATAAATCAATGATGCATGCTGAGATAGAAATGCGTACCTTATCTCCAGCACTCTACATGCAAGTGATCCGCGCAGAATTTAAAGACAGGAAATAAACTACCTAAATGATGCAAGCGGGAAAAACCGAGTCCTAGATGAGCAATTCCTAGCGCAGAACCGTCTAACTCAGTCACTCGCCCTCGATCCAAAGAGTCCGGTCTTGGCCCACCCCTCCTCTTCTCGACAGGTGTCGAGTTCAGGAGTAGCGCTTGCGGGGAGGCTCGCGGCGCGTAGGCTCTCAGGAAGCAACTAAGTTATTTTTATTATTTATTATTAGTAGGCCCAATTACGTTCTATGGGAACAGATAAGCAATTAGGTGGTGGATCCTACTAATTACGTCACAAGCACCAGAAATTCCTAAATCTAAGGGCTCGAGCAAAAACCACGTAAACACCGGAAAGGCAGTAAGAAAGAAGAAGAAAGCCGCGAGAAAACCGCGAAAAACCGCTAAGGTCCTAAAGGGTCCCCCGAGCACACCGGTGCTCGGCGAAACAGACCCACTAAGTCAAGTCCAAACAGTTCAAGTCTCTGAACACCTGTATTATTACAACAATAATAATCAAATATCCTAAGCTATCCTCACCCACTCAACTCTCTCTCTCGCTCTCTCCTGCGGCTCGATGAAGAAACGAGCCGCCTCCGCTTCGCTTGGGTGCACCGGCGCTCCTAGGAATGCCGCCCTCGCTCCTCGGGCCCTCGCAAGAAACAGAGAGAAAAGTGGTCAGTCCAGAAATTATTGGCAGAAATGTGAGAAAAATATATACACAAAAATCCTATACAAAAAGCCGCGAAAATCAAAACCGCGGAAAAAAAGCTAAAAACGACTACTAAGCCGTGCTCCCCGGCAACGGCGCCATTCTGATAACCCAAAAATCTCGAAGACCCGGGTGAAGGTAATGAAACAAGGGTCGTTGCGACCCGGGATCTCAGAGGATGAGTATATCAAGAAAAATATCGAACCGCGAAATAAATCAGAGATCAAAACACGAAGTGCGGTCCTAGCTATGAGATTAACCTGGTATAGCACCCAGGGTCGAACACAAGGAGCACGGGTTGGCCAAAGGCCTACGAAGTAGTCAAGAATCAGAGAAAAAGGGAAACATTTTTTTAGTGGTTTTTAATTGTTTTTAATTTTTTTTGGGGTTTTTAATATGTGAAGAAAGTGAGAAAGACTAAAAACAAGCACACTTGAGCAATTTATTTAACACACCAAAAATCAAGCAAAAATTCAAGAAAAATTATTTTTATGTTTTTTAGGTTTTTAAGTGTGTTTGGTGAATTTTTGAGATTTTTATAAAGTGTATTTTATTTTCTAAAAATCAAACAGTACTAAAAAGATAAGGTACTGTCCAGCAAGGCCCAAAACCCAAAAAATAAAATATTAAGGATCTCAGAAGGCCCTGGAGGTAATTTTCCTGTATTCTAGAGAAAATAAGGAAAATTTGAGCACCAAAATTATTGTTTTTGGGTTTTAGATTATTTAATATGATTTTTATGAGTTTTTAGGTGTTTTTGAATTTTTAGGGTTTTTAAGCAATGACAAATAGCCAAAATTGGCTGGAAAATCAAACAACACACAAGAAACAGAACCTAATTTTTTTTAGAATTTTTAGGGGTGTTTTTATATTTTTTTGGGAATTTTAAACCTAAACAGTAGCTAAAATAGCTGTTTTTGAATTTTTAAAATAACAAATAAACTCAAAAATGTCCTCCAAAATTCTCAAAAATCCTACAACATGGCAGGAGCCATGTGTCAAATTTTCATCGAATTTAGAGGTGATTTGATATTTTATTCAAAACTAACAAGGGGGCACTGTGCACAGGGACCAAAGTGCAAATACCCGAAGATCTGGGGGTCCAGGTGCAAATAACCCAGTAAGTCACGCGCGTGGCACGTGCCTGGGGCACTCAGGGACCTTTTGGTAATAAAAACCAAGTCCTAGGACCTTTTGGTAACTCGTACCAAAAAGTTCAGGGACGGTTATGCAATTAACCCACTAAAATCGCACATGTGCAAATAAAGTGCTCACAGGGGCATAAGTGCAAATACCAGAAAGTTTCTATTCAATCATAAAGCGACCAGAACTACAGGATAAAAGTTGCAAATAAACCAAAACTACACGTGACGAAGCACGTGGCTCACACATACAGGGGCATATATGCAATTATTAACAAGCACGAGGTCCAATGTGCAATTAACCCTACGTAAATAAAATGCATAAAATATTTACAGGACTGAAATGTAAAGCACGAACTACGAGGGGGCCTACGGTAATTTACCCTTTTATTAATGTCGAGGGACGGATGCGCGACGCGTGGCAGATCGAACGACTGAGTTGACGCGCCGCACACCAAAGGGGACCCTCGAATCGATCCGATGGCTGTAATGCTCCCACGTGGCAGATCCAACGACTCTGGTGCGTTGTGGGGCAGCGAAGGACTCCTGGCTCAGATCGGATGGGCGAGGTGCAGCCACGTGCTCGATCGGATGGCTGAGAGGCGTTGTGGCTTAACCTCGCGGCTCAACGGTGAAGATCGATTCTCGTAAGATCTGGCGGTGGATGCTGCTCCGAGGATGGACGGACACGATCTAATCTGGAGCACCAAGGTCGATCTGACGGCGGACGAGGATGCTGCAAGAACTGGTCACCGGCGACTTTCGCCGGCCTTCCGTGCGCACGATGGTCTTCGTCTGCTGCTTCTGAGGGGCTGGGGAGCTTCGCCGTGAACTCCGCACCAGATGCTCTGCTCCGATGGAGGCGAAGAGCTCCCAGAGAGCTCCGGCGACGTGGATGACCTGGAGCGGCTGTGCTCTGAAGTTCCGACCTCCAGATGAGGTCGATAGGCCTGGACACCTGCACAGGAAGAAAGAGGGGTCGAGGGCAAACTGCCTCGACCCGTCAGATCGGGCGGAAAGTGACTGGTGGTGCGATGCGACGGCCCTCCGGCGAGCGGCGGATGGGGGAGAGCTGATACCCTGCTCCGGGACGAGCCAGGGGGAATGAAGGGGCGGCGAAGGTGGGTAGGAGTCAGGCGAAGGTGGTGGTGGTGTCGGATGGTCAAGTGCTTGGACGGAGACGGCTGGCGGAGGCGGCGGAGCTAAACAACCGGAAATCGAAGAATCTAAAGCTACGCTATTCTACTGGCTAAAGAAGCTACCTGATGGCTGCTGTCGACTGGGCTGGAGCCGATGAGGCTCCCGGTCGTTGCCTCAAGGGGCCGTCGAGTTCCCCGAGGCTCAGCGCGCTCGCGGCGGCGCACGGCGGCGATTACCACCGGATCAATGGATTCCGTGCAACTCGGGCCTCGCTTCCACTCCAAAATACTCGCCTGTCACTCGGGTGGTCTGGAGGAGTTCCTTGGCGGCGAGCAGGAGTCCAGAGATAGCGTGAATAGGTCGCCGGTGACGACACTAAATAGTGTGGAAGATCCGAGAAGAAGGAGGTCGGGCGGGTGGCACGGAGCTCGGATCCTCCAAACCCACCCCGGGCGAGGATCCTGGATGTTCAGCGTGCAATCGGAGCCCGGGGTAAGAGGTGATGGCGGTCGGATCGAGCGTGTGGAATTTCGAGCAATCGGGTCGGTTGCTTGATCCGCAAAAGAGGAAGGTCCGCGGGGGAAGTTGACCGGGGTCAACAAACCCCCGTGGACCAATCAGGAGCCGCCAATTATTGCATTTTTTATTTCTTTATTTGAGGCTAGAAAATGACCGAATTTCTAAAAACTTAAAACATAAAAAATATTTATTTTATTTTTCTCTATTTTTTGGTGATTTTTAATTAATTTTTTAAAATAAAAATAAGGTATTTACAATATATAGCTATACATAGGTATATGTACAATATAGGGTTTTTGATTTTTAATTTTTAATTATTATTTTTGTACAACTTTATTCCTATTTTATATTTTATTTATTTATAGAATAAAATGAGGAATAAAAGGATATTTTTATTTTATTTTTATTATTTATACATATAGGTGAAATAAATAGATATGTACAACTATATACATGGCATATGTACAATATATTTTTGCATTTTTAATTTTTGTTATTTTTATTTGATTTTTAAGAGTTTCTAAATATATACAAATATTTACAAGAATATTTTTGGTTGAGGAAAATATAATTTTATTTATTTACATAGATATCTACACATGAGCTCCTATCTCTCTCTATTGTGGCTTTTATGCGGTCAGGCCCATGCTGAGCCCTCCCTTGGGTTAGGTTGCTCAATATTTATTCTAAATATTTCCCTCTTTTTCTTTTTGATCTTTATTATTTTATTTTTGCACAAAACATGCTAATTATAGGTTTTTACACAATGCATGCTTTTGGTAACTATTGATATTTACATATATCTACATGTATTTGCAAAGGTTTTTGTAGCTAAAATATAAGAATAAAGAGTGATGAATGGGTATTCATCAGTCATCCCCCGCATGGAGATCTCAATCAAATCTGTCAGTGGAAGTCCATGGTCTGGAAATCTCCTCAAGAGGTCAAGAAACCTCGGCCATGCCTCGTGCAATGGCTCCTGGGGGTCAACTGAAAAGTCCATGATCAAAGACCGCATGAAATCTGCTCTACGTGGGGGAAAGTATCTCTGTAGAAACTCTCGGCGTAGCTCTCCCCACGTCTCAAATGTCCTCCCCAATCGTCGGTGCCTTCTCATGGCTCTATCGTGAAGCGTGAAGGGGAAGGTCCTGCTCATCAGCTCCTCTGCAGTGACATCTGAATATCTCTGTGCTCTACAAAATTCCTCGAAAGCGGACAGGTGAAGATAAGGCTCCTCGTGCGCCTCTCCTGAAAATGTCGGCAGTCGCTGAATGTAATCCAACTCCAAAACGAATGGACCTAGTGTAGAAGCTGGCTGAGCTCCATGTGCTCTATGCTCCTCCATCCTTCTGGAATAGGATATGTCTGCTAATCTCCACTGCTCTCTCTGGTCACCCACGGAGTGCGCTCTCAACTCAGCAACAGCATCGTCCGGGTCTCGCTTCTGCTCTATCTGGTATCCTCGGACGTCTCGCACAGCATGCCCAGAGTGATGAGATGAAAGGGAGGGAGGGAGGGAGCGGGAGGTTGGTCGGAGATCCGACCTCCCTAGAAGGTGGACTGGAGTGATGGTCAGAGGCTGGAGACGAAGCCGTAAGAGTCGGCTCAAAGTGATCGGAATCCATCATCCAGGGGTCAGGGAGAAGAGAAATGAAGGGAGGTGAGGGAGGGGAAATAGATGGAGGAGAAAGGTCGAAGGGATCTGGCAACCAAACAAGATGAACAAGCAAACCCCTAATTCACCTACACACACAGAGCTGAAGACCGAAGGGATCGGTCAATTATCTTGTCAATTTTATTTTAGGTGATCATCCAGTCTATCAGAGCGATTACGTGAGGTTAATAGGTATCCAGATCTTTCTCAACCGACTGTCCCGTACTGAAAGCCGGTAATCAGTCAAGAAAAGACCGGAGGCTCTATCCTAATGTGCGGATCACTCTCTCGCTCATCCAAACCAGATAAGGAGGGGGTTACTCTCCCCAAGACAGATTTTTAGTGAAGTGTCTTTTAGGTCAAGTATGATTAGCAGTCCCGATTTTATTGTTTTTTGTTTTTAGATATTTTTCAAATAGAACAAAAGGCCTAACGAATTTTTCGGTTCTCCTGATTATTTAATCCAAAATAGGGGGGAGAAGTCGAAAAAGCCGATGCGCGAGAAATCAATGATGCATGCTGAGATAGAAATGCGTACCTTGTCTCCAGCACTCTACATGCAAGTGATCCGCGCAGAATTTAAAGACAGAAAGAAAACTACCTATATGATGCAACGGGAAAAACCGAGTCCTAGACGAGCAATTTCTAGCGAAGAACCGTCTAACTCAATCACTCGCCCTCGATCCAAAGAGTCCGGTCTAGACCCACCCCTCCTCTTCTCGACAAGTCGAGTTCAGGAGTAGCGCTTGACGGGGCAGGCTCGCGGCGCGTAGGCTCTCAGGAAAGTGACTAAGTTATTTTTATTATTTATTATTAGTAGGTCCAATTACGTTCTATGGGAACAGATAAGCAATTAGGTGTTTGGATCCTACTAATTACGGCACAATCACCAGAAATTCCTAAGTCTAGGGGCTCGAGCAAAAACCACGTAAACACTGGAAAGGCAGTAAAAAAGTAGAAGAAAGCCGCGTCAAAAACCGCGAAAATCTCCTAAGGGTCCCCCGAGCACACCGGTGCTCGGCGAAACAGACCCGCTAAGTGTCAAGCACAAGTCAAGTCTCTGAGGGTACCTGTATTATTACAACAATAAAATAGAATATCCCTAAACTATCCTCACCCACTCAGCTCTCTCTCTCGCTCTCTCCTGCGGCTTGATGAAGAAACGAGCCGCCTCCGCTTCGCTCGGGTGCACCGGCGCTCCTAGGAATGCCGCCCTCGCTCCTCGGGCCCTCGCAAGAAACAGAGAGAAAAGTGGTCAGTCCAAAAATTATTGGCAGAAATATGAGAAAAATATATATACAAAAATTCTATACAAAAAGCCGCGAAAATCAAAAACCGCGGAAAAAGCTAAAAACGACTACTAAGCAGTGCTCCCCGGCAACGGCGCCATTCTGATAATCGTCCGAATGACTAAGGTAAAGGTACAGAAATATAGGTCGTTGCGACCTCAATCACTCAGACTAAGTATATCAAAAAAAATCAGACCACTCGAAACACGTAAGATCAATCAAGCACAAAATCAGCGGCCCTGCTATGAGATTAACCTGGTATAGCACCCAGGGTCGAACACAAGGAGCACGGGTTGGCCAGAGGCCTACGAAGTAGTAAAAATGAAATAAAATAAAGATAAAATATTTTTAGTGATTTTTAATAATTTTTATATTTTTTTGGATTTTTAATATAATGAGAAAATAAAAGAAAACAAAAACAAACACACTTTATCAATTTATTTAAAGCATCAAAAATCAAGCAAAAATTCAAGAAAAAATGTTTTTATGTTTTTTGGGTTTTTAAGTGTTTTTGGTGAATTTTCGATAATTTTTTGAAGTGTATTTTATTTTCTAAAAATCAAACAGTAAGAAAAACAAGGGGTACTGTCCAGCCAAGCCTAAAGTCCTTAAATAAAATACCTAAGAACCTCAAAAGCGCCTGGAGGTAATTTTCCTGTAAAATAGAGAAAATAAGGAAAATTTGAGTACCAAAATTATTGTTTTTGGATTTTTAATGTATTTATTAGAATTTTTATGGGTTTTTGAGGGTTTTTAAGTTTTTAGGGTTTTCCAGTGATGAAAAATAGCCAAAGTTGGCTAGAAAATCAAGAAACACAAAAGAAACAATACCTAATTTTTATAGAATTTTTAGGGGGGTTTTATATTTTTTGTGATTTTTCAAGTTAAACAGTACCAAAAATTTATGTTTCTGAATTTTTAAAAATAACAAATAAACTCAGAAATGTCCTCAAAAATTCTCGAAAATCCTACACCATGGCAGGAACCATGGGTCAAATTTTCATCGAATTTGGAGGTGATTTGATATCTTATTCAAAAATAACAAGAGGGCACTGTGCACAGGGACCAAAGCGCAAATACCCAAAGTTTTGGGGGTCCTGGTGCAAAATACCCAAGAAATCACGCGCGAGGCACGTGCCTGGGGCACTCAGGGACCTATATGTAAGAAAAACAAGTCCGAGGACCTTTTGGTAACTCGTACCAAAAAGTCTAGGGGTTGTTATGCAAATATCCCACTGAAAGACGCACATGTGCAAATAAAACACTCACAGGGGCATAAGTGCAATTACTGAAAATATTTCATTCATTTATGAACAACCAGAACTACAGGGCTAATATTGCAAATACACCAAACAAAGCACGTGGCGAAGCACGTGGCTCACACAAACAGGGGCATAGATGCAAAGACTGAAAAGTACGAGGTTCCAAGTGCAAATATCCCAACGTAAATAAAAGACACACAATATTTACAGGACTAAATCTAAAAACATAAACTAAGAGGGGGCCTATGGTAAATTACCCCTTTATTACGCCGACGGCCGGATGTGCGCCACGTAGCAGATCCAACGAACGAGAGCGGTGGCGCCTTTGACCTTGAAAGGCTCAGCCTAATCGAACGGTGGAGAGTCCTCCACGTGGAGATCGGACGGTCCTCGTACGTAGTGACCGAACCCTCGGTGAACCAACGGCGGGGATCACACCTCAACTGATCTGACGCTATCTGCAGCTCCGCAAATGGACGGTCGTGATCTGGTCTGGAGCTCTAAGGCTGATCTGACGGTTGGGGAAGATGGTGGAAGAACACTTCGCCGGCGAGCTTCGCCGGCTCGATGCACAAGCTGAGATCCTCCCCCGCTGCTCCTGAAGAGCGGAAAAGCTTCTCCGTGAAGCCCCGCACCCAATGCTCCACTCCGATGAAGGCTGGAAGCTCAGAAGAGCTCCAGCGACGTGAACCACCTGGAGCTGCTGTGCCAAGAAGCTCCGACCTCCAGATGAGGTCGATAGACCTGGAAACCTGCACAGGAAGCAAGAGGGGTCGAGGGCAAACTGCCTCGACCCGTCAGAGCGGGCGAAAGGTGAACGGTGATGCGATGCGATGGCTCTCCGGCGAGCGGCGGAGGGAGGAGAGCTGATACCCTGCTCCGGGGCGAGCCAGGGGGAGCGAAGGGGCGGAGAAGGTGGATAGGAGTCAGGCGAAGGTGGTGGTGGTGTCGGATGGTCAGATGGGTAGATCGGAAACGGCTGGCGGAGGCGGCGGAGGTAAAACTACTGAAATGCGAAAAATCGAAAACTAAGCTAATCTACGGCCTAACTAAGCTACCTGATGGCTGCTGTCGACTGGGCTGAAGCTCGGCGAGCTTCTGGTCATTGCCTGCAAGGGGGCGTCGCTTCCCCGAGGCTGAGCGCGCTCGCGGCGGTGCACGGTGGCGTTTACCACCGGATCAATGGATTCCGTGCAACTCGGACCTCGCTTCCACTCCAAAGCACTCGTCTGTCACTCGGGTGGTCTGGAGGAGCTCCTTGGCGGCGAGCAGGGGTCCAAAGATGGCGTGAATTAGGTCGCCGGTGACGACATGATATAGTGTGGAAGATCCGAGAAGAAGGAGGTCGGGCAGGTGGCACGGAGCTCGGATCCTCCAAACCCACCCCGGGCGAGGGTCCTGGATGTCCAGCGTGCAATCGGAGCCCGGGGTTAGAGGAAATGGCGGTCGGATCGAGCGTGTGGAATTTCGAGAAATCGGGTCGGTCAGCTGATCCGCGAAAGAAGAAGGTCCGCGGGGGAAGTTGACCGGGGTCAACAAACCCCCGTGGACCAATCAGGAGCCGCCATTTATTAAGATTTTGTTTCTTTATTTTAGCCTAGAAAATGACTTAATTTATAAAAACTTAAAACATGAAATATTTTTATTTTATTTTTTCCTATTTTTTTGGTGATTTTTAATTAATTTTTGGAAATAAAATAGGGTATTTACATTATATGGGTATATATACAATATGGAGGCTTTTGATTTTTGATTTTTAATTATTATTTTTATACAATTTTATTCCCATTTTATATTTTATTTATTTATAGAATAAAATGAGGGATAAAAGGGTATTTTTATTTTGTTTTTATTATTTATATACATAGGTGAAATAAATAGTTATGTACAACTATATACATGGTGGAAAGATATTTTTGGTCTTTTTGATTTTCAAATTTTTATTTTGTTTTTATCTTTTCCAAATATGTACAAATATTTACAAGAATATTTTTGGTTGAGGAAAATATAATTTTATTTATTTACATAAATATTTACACATGAGCTCCTATCTCCCTCTACTGTGGCTTTTATGCGGTCAGGCCCATGCTGAGCCCTCCCTTGGATTAGGTTGCTCAATATTTATTCTAAATATTTCCCTCTTTTTCCTTTTTCATCTTTATTCTTTTATTTTTGCACAAAACATGCTAATTATAGGTTTTTACACAATGCATGCTTTTGGTAATTATTTGTATTTACATATATCTACATGCATTTGCAAAGGTTTTTGTAGCTAAAATATAAGAATAAAGAGTGATGAATGGGTATTCATCACTATACCAGGTAAAAAGAATAGCGAAAAGCCGCTTACATTTGTTTTCTTGATTGATCTTTTATTGAGTAGTTTAAAATATAAATTTTTCCGATTGACCGCGCTTGGTGATTTGGGTCACAACGACCATTGTTAATTACATACTTAACCCTAGTTGTCAGGTGTGTCATCAGAATGGCGTCGTTGCCGGGGAGCACGGCTTTGTAGTCATTTTTCAGTTTTGTCTCTCCACATTATAATTGTTTTATGACATTCTCACTCTTGGATTTTTGTGCGAGGTACTGCTTGGACAACTTGGAGTTACTTTTTGAGGACCCGCACGGGAGGAAGAGCAGAGAATTCAAGAAGATTTTTTTGAGAGAGAACAATAATTTTGTAATAATTTAGGACTTTGAACTGTGGACTTGGACTATTTTTCGGGGTCTGTTTCGCCAAGTGCCGGTGCACTTGGGGGATCTCACCGTCATTTTCCGAATTTTTGATTTAACCGCCATAACTTGCTATTTGATTCTCACGGATTTGGCCCCTATACGTAGGATTTTTGTTGATTGCGACGTAAATTTTTAAGGCCCAAACACCTAATAGAATATCTGTTCCTATAGAACGTAATTAATCCAAGTAATTAGATCTTGGATAAAAATTAAATTGAAAAAGTTAGTTTAATTGGATTTGAGACCACGTGCCGTGAGGAGTCACATACAGTGCTGGCAGGATCCGTTGTGGCGGGAACCGAGTGACTCTCAAGATCGGACTCCGGACTCAATGCAGTGAGCTAACTATTGTTCTTCACGATCAACAGAAGTTTCTTGTCTAAGGCCGATTTCTTCTGCATCATATAGTTAGTTTATATTCTGTCTTTAATTTATGCGCGGATCATATTGCATGTAGAGTGCTGGAGTAAGGTACGCATTTTCTATCTCTGCATGCATCGTAGTTTTTGACCGTGCATTGGCATTTTCGACTTCCTCCCCCTGTTTTTTGGACTCAAATTAATCAAAGAGGAAATCGGAAAGCTCATTAAGCGTTGTTCTTGAAAATATCCAAAAAAATCACAAAATTAAAATTTTAAAATTGGGACTGCTAATTGAATTTGACCCTTAAAATCAAACGTAATTAATTCACACCATTATCTTGGGAGAGCAACCCCCTCATTGTCTGCGCTTTTAATTGCTCGCGTATACACTAAGGAGTAGTGCCCAAATCTCATTCAAGCCTCCTAAGTGTTTGTACAACTTTTGTTGATCACCTAACTCTAAAATTGAAAAGAGACCAAATCTCACGGTCTTCACTTTGTGTTGAGTTGGTGAACTGGGGATTTGCTTTGTGTTTTGTATGTCTTTGGTGTGAGTCGGTTACAATCATCTTCGTGAATCATTAGCAGTTACCTTTCCTCCCTCCCTTCTATCTCTCTCTCCCCCACCATCTCTCACCCTCTCTCTTCTTTCCCACATTCTATCTCTCTTTCTACTCTCCCACCCTCCCGTCCTTCATTTCCCTTCTTCATGATGGGTTGAATTCCATTCCAGCCGGATTTTGTGGCTTCGACATTTCATACCCATCATTCTCGCCCACTTCCTTGGGAGGTCAGAACTCCGTCTGATTTCCCATCTTCTCCCTACCCACCCTCCCATTTGGGACATACTGTGAGTGACACCCGAAGAGTTCAGATTGACCAAACACGAGACATGGGTGTTCACATTACTGAGATGAGAGTGCATCCCATAGGCGATCGAATGGGGCAGTTGCGAGCTTTAGACAACTTTTATCCTAGGATGATGGATGAATACATAGATCAGGAAGTACAGTCCACTTCTACTTTGAGACCATTCGTCCTGGATTTAGAGTTAATTGATATACTGCCGAAATTCTTTGGGGATGTGCACGAGGAACCGTATTTACATATCGAAGAATTTGAGGATATTTGTAGATCACGATCATATTCTGATATAACTTCTAAGGAAATGGTGTTGATTACCTTCCCATTTACACTTCAGAGTAGAGCCAAGAGTTGGCACAGACGGTTGGGAAGAAAGATTACTACGTGGGGAGATTTACGATCGCTGTTTTTGCAGAAATTTTACCCCCAGCGTAGAGCATAGATGATGCGGTCGCGTATTCGTGATTTTTTAGTTAACCCCCAGAAGCCATTGATAGATTCATGGTTGAGGTTACGAGAACTTGTGAGGCGATTTCCGGATCATGGATTTTCTATGACTGACCTTATCCATATCACCATGAGGGGGATGACCGCAGAGCAGATTGCGTATGTCATTACCTCGTGTGGTGGTTCACGCCACTGTCCTAACTTGGATTTAGTTGAGACCATTTTGGGAACACTTTCTGATCCTCCATATTCACAAGATGATTTATTCAGGACAACACATGAGGGAGAGATGACAACAGTTGAGTATGTGACACACCATGTCGATCTTGATAGCACACATAAATCAGAGGATATGGATGCTACTACTTCTCATTTGATGGATGTGTTGCCTACTGCTGTGAGTTCCGAGAGCCGGACATTGGTTGAGTTTTCATTGGATTTACAGTCAGATTTTGAGCCAGTCCCGCTCTTTCACGTAGAAGATTCTTTGATTCTAGATCTGCTAGGATCCCAAGAGATAGAGGAGGAACCCATCTCAGCCATCCTTTGAATCTTTCCAGTGTCCATACACAATTGATTCAGTGTCTATTCTTCAGGAGATCTTCTCAGACTCAGAGATACATTCTGATCCATCTCAGCAAAGAGAGCTTGATGAGGGAGCGATTTTGGATTTTACAGACCTTGATAGTCCCGTATTTGAGTCTTGTGTCCTCCCATTTGATGAGGTCGATATATTTTTGGACGACCTGATTTACGACAGCATTGATCCCAAGTTCCCTGATGATTCGACATTACTCCCCGAGGGTTATCATGGACCATATAAACTCGGTTTCACTTTCTGGGAGTGTATCCGATCTGATGGATCACGAGACCGAGTCTTCTGATATTTGTACTAATGAGTTTGATCTTTTTCTCCTCGACGACCCTCGCAAGGATGACCCGATCTTTGAGGTATTCGATGATTTCACTGATTTGTCTACATTCCATGCATTGGATATCTGCCTTTATAGTGAGTCTCCATATCATGATCTTCCATATCTATTTGAGACGGTGATTGACGTGGAGGATTCACTGACAGATCCTTCCTTCTCCACGTTCGACTTCTTCGTCTCTGCCCTTTCACTCCATATAGATCTTGAGCCGACGATTTCTTTTGTGCTACCGGAACATGATTTCATCTACCCATATCCTTACCCGGTAGCAAACACCCGCCTGATTGTTTATCTGGGTGTTATCATTTACTCTCTTGACCCTCCTGACTCCGTTGTTGTTCTCCCACCGAGACTGCAATGACAGAACGGTATTCGCATTACAGATGCCGTCCTGAACCTTGATACGGCATTATCCTAGCCTTTGCGCCCAGCTAGGGGCGTAAACGCTAGCGCTCGTTGAGAGGCACCTCAACATTGATCACATCTGTATAGACCATCTGTCCATATCATACATTATTTCTGTCTTGCACCACATCTCCATCTCATGATCATTCTATACTTAGGGTGTACTTTATCCTAAGTATAGGGGGTGTCAGACTTGTGATTATTCTTTTGATTCTTTTTACCTCTGTTTTTCTGCCTATACTTAGGGATATTTTACCCTAAGTATAGGGGAGGTAGACTCTGTATATCCATCTCCTCGGTTTTCTCCTTGTGTACAGTCTTCTATACTTAGGATTACTTGATCCTAAGTATAGGGGGATCACCGACTTCTATTGATTTTATTCTTTTATTGTCGTTGTAGTATACTATTCTTCTCACTTTTCTATACGAAGCACGAGTTATGTCTTTATTTCCAGCTCTTTGGTCACTATGAGGACATAGTTCGAGCTAAGTATAGGGGGGTGTCGTATATATTGTATATATACTTTAGCCATAACTCGTACATTCATATTTTTAATATGGTTAATATATTGTGTAAATACTAAAAAAAAGCAATAAAGAGATGCAGAAAGTTCCTCAAAATTTTTTCTTGTACATACTGACTAATAAGTTAGGTTAAAATATTTTGAAAAATATTTTGAAAGTAGTTTGAAAATCTATTTGAAAAATCTTTTGAAAACCATTTGAAAAATGTTTAAAAAATATTTTCAACCTTTGTAAAAAGTTTGTGCCTTGTAAAAATTTTTCTCTTTGTGTGAAATAAAATGATTTTGTAAAACTATTTGCAAATGTTTGGAAAAAGGGTTGAAAAATTGTATTGAAAATCTATATATACTATTTGAAAAATGTTTGCAAAGTTGTAAATGATTGTAAATGATTGTAAAATATTGTAAAAAAAATTATTTTGGACTATAGTTTTGAAAATTATGTGTAAAATTATTTTCAAATAAATTTGAGGAATATATGCATCACAAAAAATGAATTAAAAAAAGAGAGAGATATAATAGTAAAAAAATAAAAAATCCAACAGTGTATATAATTGTATAAATTACTCAAGTTGTTAATCCTTTCTCGTGACTCTTGTAAATAATTGGCTCACTTCTTTGTACATATGTATATATAATCCTTAACCCTTCTCTAAAAAAATATTGCTATATATACTTGTATATATTTCTAACTATTTGCATTTTAAAAAAAACTTTTGCATGTACATCATTTTTCATTGCATATACATCATTTTTCAAAAATCTATAAAAATTTCAAAATTTTGAAAGTGATTTCACAAAAAGATTTTTATTTTTTCTTCGCATTGTACATATTTTCTTGCATTGACATGTGCATTTTTCAGGATAGTCTTGATAATTAAACTAAGTCTGAATAAATTTGAAGAGTGAAGCTTAGTTGGACCTTAATCCACTTAATTTCAGAGGAACCTTATAAAGATGTGGAGTTGAGACTTTTCAGGTCCTAGTGACTTAATTCTTTGGGTCCACACTACTATGTTCACATGTCATCTTGATGAGTCTAAGTAGAATATTTAACAACACACACATGATTCTTTCATACTGTGGCTTACCTTGGACAATTGCACTCTACACGTAGCTCTTCATGGAGGAGGTAGTGAGGGGGCAGAATCTTTTGGCTTGGGGTAGCATACGAGGGTAGTACATCTAGGTGGAACCTCTCGTCCTCCTCTAGGGAGGGAAGTGCGTCTCAACCTGGTTTGGTGATGTTGAGGTCTAATGACAGGAGCTGTGGGGTTGCAATAATGCTTCAAAAGAGGGATAGTCTACTGGCTCAAGAGGAAAAACTCCTTATGTACATGCTGCACCTTGTATATATTTTCAAAAAAAAGAAGAAGAAAAAAATGCAAAATCTCCAAAAGTGGACAGGCCTGATTAAAAAAAAGTAAAATGTCTGCTGGAGTGTGTATACAAGTGAAAAA
The DNA here is from genome assembly GCA_037367405.1 of Ottelia alismoides. Taxonomy (NCBI): domain Eukaryota; kingdom Viridiplantae; phylum Streptophyta; class Magnoliopsida; order Alismatales; family Hydrocharitaceae; genus Ottelia; species Ottelia alismoides. Next base: position 978,426 of record JAZKJV010002293.1, on the reverse strand, counting down.
AAGAATAAGAGCTTCAAAGTCATATATTTGTGAGCTTGCAGATGGTGACATGGCTACACTGGTCATGCATCCAAGGATAGGTAACTACACTAGTTACCGTCCATTCTCTTCTCCATCCCCTCTTCTTGAGCTGGTTGTACTTGAACTTAGAAGGGAATATCCCCGCTCCTCGAGGAAAGAGTTGCTAGACCGGGGGATTAGAGTTACCTTGTTGAGAAAGGTTGTTTCTTTGTTACTTCTGAGATGAGGAGCTATATTCACTTACACCGTACAAGTAAGATTTCATAGTCACAAGAATTTGTGTATGTAGACTTGTTCTGATCTGACGATTGAGGAGACCTGAATAGGAGTCTTGTGGAACTTAGAGTCTGTTAGGTTTTAAATCCATATCCCATTAAGGTTCCGACACACTAATAACCCAAAGGTCCGACAGAGCTCCAGACTACATTTTTATGAAGATAAGTTTAAAAGTCAAATTGTTCCAACTTCTTTCCTTTTTCTTTTCTTTATTTTTATTTTCACTTATTTTCCAAATAAGTGTTTGGTAAGGGACTAGCAAAGGTAAAGTATAGGGGAATGATGAATCCACGATTCATCGCCTTTATTCTTTTATTTTAGCTTCATTTTCTTAGTCAAACACCTGTAAATACCCATTAATTTCATAATTTTACCATTTTACATGCATTTGTTAAAATTGCATTTTTAACACTTTTTGTACATAAATAAAAGAATAATGAAGAAAAGAAAAAGAAAAGAAAAAAAGGATGTATTTATGCAATAAATGCATATTGACCCTAACCCCGAGAGAAGGTCAAGACTTGACCTGATCGACCAGGAATAAAATAGGGGGAGATAGGGTCTTCTGTTAGAAAAACCAAAAATATCTTGTAAATATTTTTCATGTATATTTGTACAAATCTTACATTATTTTATTTGTTAATAATTTGACCACAAACTAATTATTTTTGTAAACAAAAGTTGTGAATAAAAATGTGTTGTAAATAAAAAATAAGTGTAAAATAAAATAATGTACATAATGCAAATAATTACACTCAGAAAAAGCCGCAAAGAAATCATTGAAACACCAATTCCGACTCCATACGAGCTCAAATAGAACCAAACCCACTTCCATTACTATAAATTAAATTATCTTTCAAATGGTTGTGGTTTCGTATTTTTTTGGAGTTACGGTTAAAAAATCGATTTTCTGGGGTGTTTGTGCAGTTTACCCATATACTTATTGTATATATTTTATTCATATTTATTTTTCTACATAATGTATATAATTATAAATATTATTTTCATTAAAAATAAAATAAAAAATAAAAAAATAAAAAAACTTAAAAATTATTTCCTTATTTATACCTATGTATATTGTATTATATGTGTATAATATATGTATATAATTAACTTCCTTTTATAAAATTCACCAAAAGAATTAATTATCTCACATTAATTAATTTATTTTATTTAATTACGAATTTCATATTTAATTTATTTAATTTATTTAATTTATTTAATTTATTCGATTTATTTGATTTAATAACTTGCCTTGTATGTATGATTTTATTCCACACCATATTTGGCCATCATTATGGTGGTTAATTGATTTCCATAAATTACTTTATTTATTTATTTAATTTAAATCCGAATTTCGAAATTAATTAATTAATTAATTAATTTAGTTATTTTATTTAATTAACCCATAATCACTTTCCTTGTTTGTATAGACCTTCCTCTTTTGTTTTTCTTCTCTTTTTATTGGCTCCTTCCTCCTTCATTCACACTTGATCAATCTTTGGTGGAGAGGAGTCCGATTTCCGAGAGGTTTCTTGTTGAAGAGGGTCCTAGCCTCCGATCCGATCTGTGACAACGATTTGAGCTTCGTCGAGACCATCATGGCGTGTCCGAACCCCAAGGAGAGATCCACTTTATTTCCTGTCTTTTCCTAGGTAAATCGTAGGTTAATTTTGCGTAGGTGTAGTGAGTAGTTTTTAGATTAAAAATCCCAAAATTTCACCTCACTTTGATCCGCCCCTGACACCAATTTTTCATCTCAACTTCTCGATCCCCACATTGCTTTTTCTACCTCACGCGATCTTCCACCTCCGGTCACGCACGGTGACCGGAGCCACGGATCTATTCCATCGTCTCACAAGATCCGCCCATTCACCAACTTCATTCTGTTTATAAATAAATTAAAAAAAAATGTATCTTGTTTTCTAATCCTTGTTTTTGCAGGATACAATTAAAAAAATAATAAATAAAATTTTCGTTTCTCTCATCTTTGTTTTGCAGGGCAAAATAATAAAAAAATGTGTATCTCTATTTTATCTAACATTTGTGTTGCAGGAAAATAAAAATAAAAATAACATAAATATAAAAAAAATCCTTTTTATATTTCTGTTTACATCTGCTGTTTAAAAAAACACAAAAAAATATACATTTTTTTAACAACTTCCTGCAGGTTGCAAAATAATAACAAAAAAAGTAAAAAAAAAGGCTGTGTGCGCCCAGGCCTCCCCATTCGTCCACACCGCCCGCCGACCTCCGCGCTCCATCCATGCGCGGTCTGCGCGCAACCCCTGCACGCACCCCGCGTGGTCGCACCAACACGCGGGCCGCCCTCCCAGCCGACGTCCCCACGCTCCTCCTCCGTCGAGCCCGTGCGCGGCCCGCTGCCGCGGCCTCCGGCGCCGCTGCACTCGAGCCCAGGCGCCCCCCAGTCGCGCCTCCTCCAGCTCCCTTCCGCTGCCTTCAGCACCACCCCTCCACAGCGGAACCTCCGCCTTGGCCGCGGGGGGCCCGCACCGCCCTCCTGCACCTCCCCTCGTGCGTGTGTGGCGCGCGGCCGCGCGCCCGACCTCCGTCTCCTTCTGCCGGTCGACCTCCAGACCGTCCCCGCGTGTCCGCGCCACCATTGAAGAAGGGTGGGCGGCGGACCCGTGCTCCCCTCTTGAAGAAAATAGGAGGAAGAACCCTAGGGGGGCTCAATTGAATTAATAAAGGTAAAATTTGCGTATTCGTCCTTGAAGGTATTCAAAATTCACAAGAACGCCCCCGTGCTCCAAAAGTCATGTGCTTAGCACATGTTTAGTGGGAAAATTTCACGTTTTACCTCCTGCAACTTATTTCTGTTAAAATTCATGCAAAAACTTTGAACAAATTGCAGTCTAGTCCTGTTTGCCAAATATTAATTTTGAGAACTCTCTTTGAATGAAATAAATGTTTTTATGCTTTCAAAAGTTCTGAGAAAATTGGTGTATGCTTCTGGTAGGTGCCTAATTATAGTTTAAATTTTTCATCCACTTTTAATGCCATTTGGTATATTTAAAAAATAAAAAACAATGTCTTTTTGTTTGTCCATACTTTGAAAATTTATAAAAATTCACAAAATAGCATAAAAATTCCACAAAAATTATTGCAGGTGCATCTTTTATTTTCTGACCAATTTTTGTGCATTTTTCTTTTATAAAACCCAAAAAAATTCAAAATACGAAAAATCTTAAAAAAATTGTAGAAAATTATAGAAAAATCCAAAAAATCTGATCTTGGTTCTATTTGTAGATATTTCTTTGTAGTATCTCCTAAAAATGATTCTCAGGTATTTTGAGCTCTTAAAAGATTTTTAAATTGAAAAATACTATTGATTATGAATAATCTCTTTATTTTCCACTGTTCTATTTTTAGAAAATCACAAAAATAGCAGAAAAATCCGAAAAAATTACCAAAAATACTTTAAAACATGTAAAACACAAAAATATTTTCCTTTTAATTTTCTGTGTATTTTTGACCTTTTGAAAAATCCAAAAAGAGTATGGTACTTTGTGTTTTTATTCTTTGTATCTTATTTTGAAAAAAAATAGAAAAAATTCAAAAACCATTAAAAAAATATTTTTGAAATTTGACTATAGAGTTTTTCAAACGTGCTCCTTGTATTCGACCCTGATCGCTATATCAGGTAAAAAGAATAGGGAAAAGCCGTTTACATTTGTTTTCTTGATTGATCTTTTATTGAGTGGTTTAAAATATAAATTTTTCCGATTGACCGCGCTTGGTGATTGGGTCACAACGACCATTGTTAATTACATACTTAACCCTAGTTGTCAGGTTTGTCATCAGATTCCCCCCATACTTAGGATCAAATAATCTTAAGTATAGAATACTTTACAAATAGGTATGATCAAGGAAGAGAATGTACACAAAATCAATGCTCGGCATGCCCCCCCCACTAAGGGTAAAATGTCCTAAGTAGAAGAGAATATCAACAGTTAAGAGACAAGCGAGAGAATAGAAAATCTAAAAAAAATCAAGAATGAAAGAACGACGACACTCCCCCTACACTCAGGGTAAAAGATCCCTACGTATAGGCAACATGAGTAATGAAACAGAATGAAAATGAACAGCTTAGGATAAAGTACATCCTAAGTATAGCAAAATCCTAAACGCAACCTAGGGTGTAAAACAAAAATTAAAGAAATAATGAACTAATAAAGACAAAAAAACACATATACTACAGGAAAATTCTATATTTGTAACATTCGAAATAATGTTGCAAAAGTGTATTCGCAACGTTTATTTTTTAAAAACGACATTTATTTTGTGTCGCTTTTAATGTGACTAAAGGTTGTGTCGCAAATGGTATTTGTGACACTTATTTACAAACGTTACAAATAACTAACATTTGCATCGTTTTTGTTTTCGTTGTAATTAAATAGCAACATAAAAATACATGTTGCTATTACATTTTCTGCAACACTTAGTAATTGACACGAATACTATTGCAACATTTAAATAATTGTTTCATATAGATTTCATTGTAACAAATTTATTGCCTTGTTGATAATAAAATTGTAACATTATGGAAATGTTACAGTGGTATTACCATAATTACAATGATTGTAATAATTATGGAAATGCTGCATATATTCATGTTTACTATTACAATAATTGTACCTGCAATATTTACAACCATTGTAGATAACTTGCGTCAATTTCATTATCATTATAAAGAAACTATAACATCTTAACAAAATACGACAAATCTCAATTATCATCAGATATAACAAATCATGATAACATAACAATGCAGATGCTTCACTTACCAAAATAGGACTATAAAAGTTACTACCAAAAGTTGTAGTACAAGACAACTTATACAATGAAAAAGAAAAACTAATTCTAAGCATCTTCAGAATAATACTCATCATCATCACTGCATTCATCATTTTCACGAGCACTATCACTTGCATGAGAAGACATGTCCTTTTCTTTTGACGTCATAGATATAAGACCTCTCATCTCTTGACGATGAAGCTCCATCATATCCATCATTTGCTTTGTCATATTTTGTTGTTGATCTGTCATTTGTTTTGCAAATAGTTGTTGTTGCTCTGCCATTTGTTGCATAAGCGTCTCTTGTCCTTTATGCATGGAAGCAAGTTGTTCCGTCAAATTGGGCATATTACTACGAAGTTCGACAATCTCTTGACTCGAAGAGCCACCTTGAACACCAAAATATCTAGAAGGAGTGGCACCATGACCTCCACAACGAACACGACCAATTCACTTTCTTCTGCATATTGAAAAGATAAATTAATAAATGAAGGGAAACATAATACACATAATAGATGAAAATTTAAAACAATACATACAAACTCGTCAATTTTTTGATGGGTATTTTTTCTTCCCATTCGATGTGTTGGATTTACTTCCATTGCACGACTTCTCTTGTTCTTAAGTGTTCTCTCCTAAATTACAAAAAAAAACTATTAACACCCAAGTTAACATCCTAAACCTTTCGTAAAAATATATTAAAAAATATGCATTTACCTTATACTCCTCAGAAGACCAATAATCAACAAGCTTTCTCCATGTCACTGCATCAAGCTCCTTGGGAATTCTTTTACGTAGTTCTGATAGAGGTATTGTCTCATCAAAGTACTGAAGAACAAAACTAAAAGATATTAGTTACTAATTTAACCCATAATATTGAATATCAAATATTTAAAAGAATACTTAACCTTCTTTTTTATTTCACATCGATACCGACGATGTAGATCACCTGCATGTCACAATATTTGTTTATCTTTTTTGTGTGCATCATATGTCTGTACTCCATCGTACCACAGCAACTTCAACTCATTAATCAAAGGTTGCATATATATATATATATATTGCATTCCCAGGTCCTTTTGGACCTGGTATTAACATTGAGAGCATCATAAAGGACGACTTCATGCACATCCATGGTGGTAAGTTATAAGTGACAATCACAACTGGCCAAATTGTATAACTGACGTTCATGTTTGCATATGGATTGAAGCCATCACTTGAAAGACCAAGCCTGATATTTCTAGCTTCTAATGCAAAATTAGGAAAATTCTCATCAAACTTTATCCACTCTTCAGAATCTGACGGATGACGCATTAATCCATTAGGATCTATCACCTTATCCTCATTATGCCACGGCATCCATTTAGCAGTCTTAGATGACATGAAAAGACGTTGTAGTCTAGGGACCAATGGAAAATATCTAAGTACTTTCTCAGCTCTCCTCTTTGAATTATTAGAGGCATCTGTATTTTCTTTGTACCGTGAAAAATTACATTCAGGACAAGTAGTGAGTTCTCGATGTTCTTTCCAAAATAGAATGCAATCATTACGGCATGCATCTATTTTTTCTGATTTTAAGCCCAATGATCGAAGACGCTTTTTGGCATTGTACCAATTAGTTGGATAGCCTTCAGGATTATTCAGCACTTGACCGATAAATTCCAGTAACTCCTCAATCATTGCTTTAGTACAATGATGCATCACTTTCATCTTAAAAACAGTTAATAAGAACTCCAATCTAGATACTTTAGAACCTGGAGAAATATGCTCCTCTGCTTCTTTTAAATTTGTGAAAAACTGGTTGTCATCATTATCCAATGGGCCGTGAATGGGAAAATGTGTGGGGGTATATTGAGCCTCCCATAACATATCCACAATTGGATCATTTTGGACAACTTGATGTGATGAATTTCTAACATCCTCGCCATGTGCACTCCAAATGTCGTAATGTCGCCAGAACCCTTCGCAGATTAGATGATCGTAGACAACTTCTTGTGTGTAAGAATGTGTATTCTTACACTTTATGCAAGGACATAAAATTTTCTCTCCATCAATTCCAACTCTATAAGAGAATCTATCCTCATGAAAAGCCCATTCAAGAAACTCTTTTACCCCTCTATTATATTCATTGATATCCGCAAATCTCATGTGCATCCATGACTTATCCATTGTAATCCTATAATAACAAACAAACAACCAAAAAGCCCATTCAAGAAACTCTTTTACCCCTCTATTATATTCATTGATACCCGCAAATCTCATGTGCATCCATGACTTATCCATTGTAATCCTATAATAACAAACAAACAACCAAAATCAATCAACAATATTATCCCCAAGTTATACACTATAAATAACTAAGTAGATATTGCTTTTAACTTACGCATTAATTTATTTATCATTTTAGAAATCAAAAATATATTTATATTTTCGTTTAATATTAAAATTGAGTTTCATATTTACATGGTTCCATGAAAATATATAAAAGCTATATATGATTTACGTAAAAGCAAGCATTGGTCATCCTACTCAGATGCAACCTACATGCAGTGATGATAAGAAAACTCGAGTAAAGTGATGATACACAAAAAGGAGCAAAATTCAGGATGATTTTTGAATGATGAAAAGAGAGTCCGGACACGATAAATTAGCACGAATGTTGTGAGCTCTTAGATATTTCATTCACACTTGAGATTATTTATGATTGTAGACAAGTATTTTGAATATGTTGACGAATATATTCAATAGTATGATTGAGGCTATTGTTCGATAAAAAATAAGATCTTATGTGATGTAATGTGATCGTGAAACATGAGTTCTTCTGTTGAGTTTGTGGTGCCCAAGATGGGATGGGAATGATTAGTTGCATTGATGTGAGATCTATAATTAAATGTGAATTGTGACTATTTAACACCTCAATCCAACATGAAGGCATGCTTAAATGGCCCCATAGGGTCATAATAAGGAGCTTTTTCTATCATGAGTATTTCTGAATATCACATAGAAACACAATAATCCTGGACAGACAATCTTTTAACATGCAGAACATTTGCAGGCTTGAAGCCTTGATATAATGAAGAGCAAATAACCTTTAGCAAGAACTTCAGGTAAACCTTAAAACAGACCAGTAGAAAAATCCCCATTTATAGAGAACGACCAACATCTGCCAAACAATCTAATACGAAACAGATGTAAGAAATTCTGAAATTCTTTAAGCATCGCACAGACAAAAAACTCTATATCTAATGAAATAAGCTCTAAATGCACATAAAAATCTAAAAGAGACGCGAGTCTAATTAACAGATCATGTCTGAAATATGGCTAAAAATGCATGTGTTTTCTCATATCCATTTTAGAATGAAATAACAAATTCAAACAAGCATGTTGAAAGCAGTATCCACGTTAACATGTACCAATGTTCCTTTCAAAATCACTTCCTTTAACCAACCCCTAAATCCACCATCTATGTCCAAGGTCAGCAATAGAAGATAGTTCCTATTATTTCAGTATTGGGAATATAAAAATAGACCCCCGGAAAACACTAATACAGACTCTTTTAATAATATGAGAAAAGGCCAAAAGAAATAATAGATAATGAATCTGTGCATCCCACAAACAGCAAAAATGTAGACAAGTGCTAGATGAAGAAAGAGTTCACCACGATGAGATGGAGCAGTGGCGGCCGGCGTGGGGGAGTGACAGCCGGCGTGGGGAGGGGCGACTGGCGTACGTGTAGCGGCGTGGGGAGGAGCGGCCGGCGTGGGGAGGAGCCGGCGTGGGGAGGGCGACCGGCGTTTTGATGCAGTGGGGAGGGGCGGCCGACGTGGGGAGGGGCCGGCGTGGGGAGGGGCGACCGACATTTTGATGCAGTGGGGAGGGGCGGCCGGCGTGGGGAGAGGCGGCGCTGGAGAGGGGCGAGGCGGAGGCGCGCTGGAGAGGAGGGTGGTGAGGCGGAGGCGCGCGGAGAGGAGGGTGGCGAGGCGGAGGCGCGTGGAGAGGAGGGTGGCGTGGCGACGACGCTAATTGGACGCAAAGGCTAGAACAACACAGTATCGAAGTTTAGGATGTCTTTTGTAAGGCGAATTCCATACTGTTGTTATCGGTTCGGTATGAGAATAACAACGAAGTCAATGGTGGAAACGATGACACCTGAATAAGTAATCGAGTGGGTGTAAGCTACCAGGTAAATAGAAGATAAAAAAAGACAAGAACTTGTAGCGCAAATGATATCACCAGTTCAAGATAAGAATAGAGTGAAAGGGTAGAGACGAGAAAGATGAAAGTGGAGTAAGATGGATCGGTCAAGGAATTCTCCACTTTAATCATGGTCTCAGAAACAAATGACAAGTAAAGATTAAGAGACTCAGTATAACTTTCAATATCTAATGGTAATAATGGAGAGTAGTTGATGACACGAAACTCCGAGCGACTAAGGTAAAGGTACAAAAGTGGTCGTTGCGACCTCGGTCACTCAGATGTGTCAATCAAGAAAAAAATGAACCTCTCAATAAAGATAAAATCGATCAAAATACGAAGTAGCGGTCCTGCTATTGGATTAACCTGGTATAGCACCCAGGGTCGAACTCAAGGAGCACGGGTTGGCCTCTCGGCCTACGAAGTAGTCAAAAGAGATAAAATAAAAGGAGAAAATGTTTTTGGTGGTTTTAGGATATTTTATATTTTTTTGGATTTTTTTAGTTTATTAAGAAAATGAGAAAAGCAACCAAGCACGCACTTCAACAAATTATTAAATGCACTAAAAGTCAGCTAAAAATTCAAACAAAAATATTTTTGTGTGGTTTATAATTTTTAGTGTTTTTGGTGAATTTTTGATAATTTTATAATGTTTATTTAATTTTCTAAAAATCAAACAGTAGCTAAAAGAGATGGTACTGTCCAACCGAGCTAAACAGGCCTAGATAAAATATCTAAGAGCCCTAAAATAGCTGGGAGTAATTTTCCTGTAAAGAGAACAAAACAAGGAAAATTTAGGCACCAATTTTATTGTTTTTGGATTTTTAATTTATTTACTAAAATTTTTATAGGTTTTTGAGTGTTTTTAAGTTTTTAGTATTTTTCAGTAATGAAAAATAGCCAAAATTGGCTAGAAAATCAAACTAAGCAAGACAAACAGCGGACAATTTTTTTGTAATTTTTGGACACTATTTAATATTTTTTTTGTGATTTTTAAATTAGACAGTAGCAAAATTGAATGTTTTTGAATTTTTAAAAATATCAAACGAGATCAAAAATGTCCTCAAAAATCCAAAAAACTTTTACACCATGGCAGGAGCCATGTGTCCAATTTTCGTTGGATTCGGAGGCATTTTGCTATTTTATTCAAAAATAAAGGAAGGGCACTGTGCACAGGGACCAAAGTGCAAATACCCAATCGTCTGGGGGGTCTGGTGCAAAATACCCAGCAAAAGACGTGCCACGCGTGTGCCTGGGGCACTCAGGGACCCAAATGTGATAAAAATAAGTCCTGAGGACTTACTGGTAACAAGTACCAAAAGTCCAGGGGCTTATCTGCAAAATACCCAAAATATAACGCACATGCTCAAATAAATCACGCACAGGGGTATAAATGCAAATAAGTAAAAGATTTCATTCATTCAATAACATCCAGAACTACAGGGGTCTCTATTGCAAATAAACCAAAATATCACGTGTCGATGCACGTGTCCACAACTGGCAGGGGTATAAATGCAAATAAAGTAAAGCACATGGTCCAATATGCAAATAACCCTAAAACTAAACAACTGACTTTAATATTTTCAGGACTAAAACGAAATAAAAGTAAAGACAGGGCCTAAGGGTAAATTACCCTTTATTATGTGGAAGGGCTGGATGGCTGCCACGTGGCTGATCGAGCGGTCGAGGGCAGGTGGCACTCCAGTGCTGGTGTCCTCGGGCTGATCCAACGATAACGGCCGAGCCACGTGTCAATCTAACGGCTGGGATCAGATCTCCTCTGATCGAACGCTATCTGCGGCTCCAAGAACGGACGGCTAGGATAGAATCTGGAGCGATGAGGCTGATCTGACGGCAAGTGGAGGACGAGGAAGAACAACGGCCGGCGAAACTCGCCGGCCTCGTGGAAGCGCTCCCGGCCTCCTCTGCTGCGCCTGAGGATCGGAGAAGCTCCGGCGTGGCGGTGCGCAGCTACTGATGCCCTCCGATGGTCCAGCCGAGCTCGGGAGAGCTCAGGCGAGGGTGACGGAGGTGAGGCTCCTGGTCTAAACGTCGAAAGGCCTCAGATGGCCTTTGCTGGACCTGCAAAGCAACCTAGAAGACTCGCGGGTCGAGGGCAAACTGCCTCGACCCGGTCAGGCGAGGCGACGGTGGCTGATGGGTCGAGATGGCGAGCTCCGGCGAAGGGGGTAGACGGAGGAGCTCGGCTCCCAGCTCCTTTGCGAGCTGGGTTGAGCGAATGGGTGAAGAAGGTGCGCGGGGAGATGGCGAAGGCGATGGTCGATTCCGATGATCGATAGGGGTGACGGAGTGGTCGGAATCAGAGATATACGACGGCGGCGCGATTTGGGCGTAAACGAAAATTAAAGGAAAAGGTGGAGCTAAATGGGTACCTGGGTGAACGGAGAGACTGGGGAGGAGCTGCTGAAGCTCCTGGTCGTCGCCTCAAGGGTCGTCTCGCTCCGAGGCTCGGAGCTCACGCTGGTGGCGGAGCTGCGGCGGCTGTGCTCGCCGGATCGATGGTTCCTCCTCCTTGTCCTCGCTTCAACAGGTGGAGGCGCAAGCTGTCACTCTCGCGGTCTCTATGGAGCTCACAGGAGAAGAAGGCGAATGGCCAAAGATGGATCAATCGAGAGGCGGAGCTCGCTTATGTACGCTAGAGGGGTCCGGCTAAGAATGGCTCGGGTAGGTCGAGGAGGCGCGCGGATCCCAAGGTGTATGCCCGGCGAAGATGTCGGATGTGGGAGGATCAAAACGGAGCCGGGGTTTGGTAAAATGATGATCGGGTATGGATAAGGAAATTTCGAGAAATCGGGTCCACGATCCAGATCCGCGGGAGGTGGTCCTGGGGGGGGTGGTTGACCGGGCAGTCAACATCCCCAGGACCCAATAGAAATCGGCCACGTGGCTGGATCTTCAAGTGCAAATTAAGGATAGCTATGGGCCGAATTTGCAAAAACTCAAAACATGAAATGTTTTTCTTTTATTTTTTCTATTTTTTAGTGATTTTTAATTAATTTTTGGAAGTAAAAATAAGGTATATACATAGTATGTAATACATAGGTATATGTACACTATTAAGGTTTTTGATTTTTGATTTTTTAATTATTATTTTTGTATATTTTTATTCCTATTTTATATTTTATTTATTTATATTATAAAATAAGGAATAAAAAGGTATTTTTATTTTATTTTTATTATTTATTTGCATAGGTAAAATAAATAGGTATGTACATTTATATACAAGGTATATGTACAATATATTTTTGTATTTTTAATTTTGTTATTTTTATTTGATTTTTGTTTTGGTTGTTTTTATTTTATTTATTTACATTATTTAACATAGAATATTTACAACAATTTTGGAAATTAATTTTATTTATTTATAGGGTTAAATAAATACATAGGAGTGGTTTATGTACATGATGAAAGGGGTGTTTTAGTTCTTTTTGATTTTTAACTTTTTCTTTTGTTTTTATGTTTTATAAATATATACAAGTATTTACAAGCATATTTTTGGTGAGGAAAATATCTTTATTTTATTTACATAAATATTTACACATGAGCCCCTATCTCCCTCTACTTTGGCTTTTATGCGGTCAGGCCCATGCTGAGCCTTCCCTTGAGTTAGGTTGCTCAATATTTATTCTAAATATTTCCCTCTTTTTCTTCTTAATCTTTATTCTTTTATTTTTGCACAAAAACATGCTAATTATAGGTTTTTACACAATGCATGCTTTTGGTAATTATTCCTATTTACACATATCTACATGTATTTGCAAAGGTTTTTGTAGCTAAAATATAAGAATAAAGAGTGATGAATGAGTATTCATCACCCCCCTATACTTAACTTTTGCTAGTCCCTTAGCAAACACTTATTTGAAAAAGAAGTGAAAAAGAAAGAAAGAAAAAGAGGGGAATGTACATGGATCAATGTTGAATATTAAACTTTCCTTCATTAAATTGAATTATGGAGCTCGATCAGATCTTTGGATTATTAATGTGTCGGAACCTTATTTTGACTTAAGCTTAAAACCCAACAGCCTCTAAGTTCCACCAATCTATGGGCAAGACTCCTCAATAAACCAGATCAGAACAAGTCTACATACACAAACTCTAATGACCATGAATCTTTCCATGCGGTGTAAGTGATATGTAGCTCCCCACCTCAGAAGTAACAAAGAAACAACCTCGCTCAACCTGGTAACTCTAATGCCTCGGTCTAGCAACTCTTTCCTCGAGAAGCGGGGTATTCCCTTCTAAGTTCAAGTACAACCGGCTCAAGAAGAGGGGGAAGAAGTATAGACTTTTGGAAGCTCAGCCAGTGTAGCTAAGTCTCCCGCTGCAAACTTCATGAGATGTAACATGATACCATAAGCTTTTGCTTTATTTGACTATATACACTCCGGTGGGTTATTAAATTTTCAATCCGACCCACCACTTTTTTGGAGTTCTTTTTGCATTTTGCATTTTTTTTCAAGTGCTTCTATACAACATATCTACATGGTGCAGCATATAAGAAATTTTCCTCTTGAGCCTGTAGACTATCCCTCTTTTGAAGCTTTATTGCAACCCACGGCTTCTGTCTTTAGCCTTCATCACCACTAGACCAAGTTGAGACGCACTTCCTTCACTAGAAGAAGAAGAGAGGCTCCGCCTAGAAGTACTACCCTCATATGCTACCCCAAGCCAAAGGAAACTGCCTCCTCACCACCTCATCCGTGGAGAGCCATGTGTAAAGTGCTGGTGCAAGTCAAGCCATTGTCTCTAAGAGTCATGCGTGTGTTGTAAAGTGCTCTACTTAGGCTCATCAAGATGACATATGCTCATAGCCTAGTGGACTTAAAGAATTAAGTCCTTATGGACCTGAAAAGCCTTAACCCTAAGCCCTATAAGGTTCCTCTTAGAGTTAAATGGATTAAGATCTTATTCAAGCTCCATTTCTCAATTTAATTCCAGGCTTAGTTTAAATGTCAACTCTCATCCAGGAAAAACTATATAAATATATGTACACAAGATGCTTATTTACACAAATTTTACAATCATGCAAAATTTTTTAAAAATGTTTTGAAATCATGGATGAATGATGCATGAGGTGCAAGTTTTGCAAAAAGATCTTTACACATATTTACACAAGATTTTTGCAAACTTTTGATTTTCAAAACATTTTGGAAAAATTTTGTACTATATACATAGTTTTGATAAGAAAATATTTACACAAACTTTACACAAAAAGATTTTTGAAATCATTTTTACAAAAATACTTTGTACACTAGCTATGTATGTGCATGATAAAAGAAGTTTATGTACATGAAAAATTTTTAATTTTTGTGATTTTTTTTAATTTTTGTGATTTTTAGCCATTTTATTTATTAACACACTCACACAAAGTACGAGTTATGGCTAAAGTATATATGAAATATATACACCCCCCTATACTTAGCTCGAACGATGTCCTCAGAGTGATCAAGAGCGATGAAGAAGACATAACTCGTGCTTAGTAAAAGGGAAGTGAAAAGGAATGGCTAAGTACAGAAACGAATAAATGAGTAGAATGAGAGGGACTCGGTGGTTTCCCCCTATACTTAGGATTAACTAATCCTAAGTATAGCAAGTTGTACATGAAGGGAAATCCGAGTGAAGAAGATACAGAGTCTGCCCCCCTATACTTAGGGTAAAATATCCCTTAGTATAGGCAGCAAAACAGGAGCAGAAAGAATGAAAAGAATACCCGCAGATCCTACATCCCCCCTATACTTAGGGTAAAGTACTCCCTAAGTATAGCATAATCATAAGATGAGAAAAGGGATGTGGACTAAAGAATAGAATGATATGGACATCTGGATCTATACAAGGCGGAGGAACAGTGAAACTCAGGCGTGAGATGCATAAGATGTGAGTCAAGAGACCACATCTCACGCAAAATGAATAGGGGCAACAACAACGTCCCACGGCTCATGATTTAGAAATGGCTTGAGCCGTTGGCCGTTCACTCGAAAGGTACTCTCAGAAGACAACTCGGATATATCAATGCTACCATTGTCGTGTACCTTTCTGACCAAGTAGGGTCCCTTCCATTTGCTCTGCAGCTTCCCTGGAAACAAACGCAGTCTCGCATCAAACAACCATACTCTCTGTCCAATCTCAAAATGCTTGTGGCTGATGTGAGAATCATGCCACTCCTTCACTCTCTCCTTATACTGTAGGCTGTTTGAGAAAGCTGTATCTCTAAGCTCCTCCAGGGCAGCTAACTCTGCCCTCCTCTGGTCTCCTACACCATCTGGATCCATAAGAATATCTGTAACTGCCCAAAGTGACTTGTGCCTCAGCTCAACAGGTAAATGGCACTGCTTGCCATATACGAGGCGAAAGGGAGATGTGCCCAATGGTGTCTTGAAAGAAGTCCTATATGCCCACAAGACCGAGTCCAAAAGCTGTGACCAATCCTTTCGGTCAGGGTGGACGACTTTCTGCAAAATAGTCTTGATCTCCCTGTTCGAGACCTCGGCTAGACCATTCGTCTGTGGATGGTAAGGTGTAGCAACACGATGGTCTATACTGAACTCGCTAGCAAGGGCCTTCACCTGGTCGTTGACGAAATGAGACCCCCCATCAGAAATCAGAACTCGTGGAACCCCGAACCGCGTGATGATGTGCTTCCTCAAAAATCTGCAAACTGTCCTCGCATCAGCGGCTCGGGCGGGGATGGCCTCAACCCAACGACTAACATAATCAACGGCCAACAGAATGTACTCAAATCCCTGACTCTTAGGGAATGGACCCATTTAATCGATGCCCCATGCATCGAAAACCTCACAGAAATGAATGGGCTACATCGGCATCATATCACGCTGTCCACAAGTGCCCATCCTCTGACAGTCAGTACACCTCTTCACGAACTCATCAGAGTCCTTGAAGAGGGTAGGCCACCACAAGCCGGATTGGAGCACTTTCTCTGCCGTTCTCCTCCCAGAATGATGTCCTCCTGCCTCAAGCATGTGGCAGTAAGTGAGGATGCTATGGTGTTCCTCCTGAGGAATACACCGACGCCAGACGCTATCCCCTCCTTCGTGGTAAAGGATGGGATCCTCCCAATGGTAGGACTTGGCCTTCGCAAGGAAGGTCTCAAGCCTCTGCCTAGGCCAATCTTGTGGGACTTTCCCAGCAACGAGAAAGTTCACAATATCAGCATACCACGGGAGTGAGGCGATAGCAAGGATCGCCTCATCTGGGAAGGTATCTCGAATGGGATCAATCTGCTCAGACTCCTCAGGCTGCTCTAAACGGGAGAGGTGATCCGCCACCACATTCTTGACTCCAGGCTTATCCTTGATCTCAATGTCAAACTCCTGGAGTAGAAGGATCCATCTAGTCAATCTGGCCTTGGCATCCTTCTTTGCCATGACGTACCTGATGGCGGTGTGATCTGTGTACAAAGTCACTCTAGATCCAATGATATAAGATCGAAACTTATCTAGGGCGAACACTACGGCTAGCATCTCCTTCTATGTGACCGTGTAATTCCGCTGGGCGGAATCCAATGTGCGGCTAGCGTAGTGGATAGCAAACGGAACTCCATCCCTCCTCTGTCCCAGCACTGCCCCCACGGCAAAATCGGAGGCATCAGTCATGATCTCGAATGGGAGAGACCAATCAGGCGGCTGGAGAACAGGAGCCTCAATCACGCACTGCTGGAGAGTCGCAAAGGACGAGAGACACTTGTCATCGACAAGGAACTCGGTGTCTTTCGTCAAGAGGTCAGTCAACGGTCGGGCAATCCTGCTGAAATCCTGAATAAATCTCCTATAAAATCCAACGTGCCCTAGGAATGACCGTAGCTGCCTCAAATTGGACGGCGGTGCGAGTTTTCTAATGACATCAACCTTGGCCGGATCAACCTCCATGCCCCTGTTGGAGATGATGTGGCCAAGCACCGTCCCTTGAGTCACCATGAAGTGACTCTTCTCCCAAGATAGAACCAAATGGTACTCAATACATCGCTGGAGTACTCGGTCTAGGCAGTCAAGACAGGAGTCGAATCCGTCGCCGTAGACCGAGAAATCGTCCATGAAGACCTCTAAACACTCCCCTACCATGTCCGAAAAGATCGACAGCATGCACCTCTGAAAAGTCGCAGGGGCATTGCATAGCCCAAATGGCATGCGTCGAAAGGCATATGTACCAAAGGGACAGGTAAAGGTGGTCTTCTCCTGATCCTCAGGAGCGATGGCCACCTGGTTGTAGCCCGAGTACCCATCCAGGAAGCAATAATGGCTCTTCCCTGCCAGTCTCTCAATAATCTGGTCAATAAAAGGCAGGGGGAAATGGTCCTTCTTGGTGGCCTAGTTGAGTCTCCTGTAGTCAACACAGACCCTCCAAGAGGTGGGTACTCGTGTAGCAATCTCCTCTCTCGACTCACTGATCACAGTTGTGATGCCCGTCTTCTTGGGCACCACATGCAAGGGGTTGACCCACTTGGAGTCGGAAATGGGATAAATAAAATCTGCACTCCACCATTTCGATATTTCCATCATCACGACCTCTCTCAGGTTGGGGTTCAGCCGCTGCTGGAACTCACGCGACGGCTTCGCCCCCTCCTCGAGATAGATATGGTGGGAGCACACTGATGGACTAATCCCATGGAGATCTGCTACGCTCCATCCGATTGCCTTGCGGTTCTTTTCAAGAACCCCCATCAAACGAGATTCTGCTCTCCAGTCAGATCGGCAGAGATGATGACTGGGTACATCTCAAGCTCGCCCGCAAGGAATCGATACTTCAGCGAAGTAGGGAGCGGCTTCAGCTTTGGACAGCTGGGCGCTGGCAATTCTGGCTTCGGAAGAAAATGTGTCAATGCTGCTAAGTCCGCCAAATCTGCCTGGGAGAAAGAAGGCGAACTCTCGCAAACTGGATCTGGAGGAGGTTGCTCAACTGTGCTGTCTCTGATCTGCTCTGCCTCTACCTCCTCCTCATCTGTAGGCTCAGGTGGACTCAGGTCTGGCATCTGATCAACGCAATCTGCCCAATCAGACTCTGAATCCGAGGGATCTGCATCAAACAAGGTGGCATCAGTACCACCATCACACAAGGTGGCCTCAGTACCACCATCACTAACAACCGTATCGCGGTCGAGAACCGGCTCTGCTGCCTCTGTAGTATCCTGGAACAGGGCTGTGCTCTCCAAGCTCTCCTCTGCTGTCATCTCTGAATCAGTGGTGTCTGGAAATGAGAGGATGGCCTGTGCGGAAGGGTCTGCCCATGCTGCCTCATCATCAGTGATCACAAAGTCACAGTCCTGGTGGATGTCTAACCCGGCATCTGTCAGCTGCTCTGTATCTGTGCTAGTCTCTGAGCATGCTCTCTCTCTGGCTCGGTAGTCCTCGACCGTCTCTATTTGTATACTCTCGCCCTCGACGCGAAAGTACACCTTCCCGCTATCATGATCAGTCACCGCCTTGGCTGTGGCCAAGAACGGACGACCAAGGATGATGGGGGTATCGGCCACTGAATCAGGGATCTCCATGTCCAACACGACGAAGTTCACGGGGAATTTCAGGCCCTGAATCGTGACGATAACGTCTCGCAACAACCCCTTCGGCCTCTTGACAGATCGATCAGCAAACTGAAGGACTGTCCTGCTCTGTCTAAGAGTGCCCAACTCGAAGCGGTCGAGAAGGGCTGCCGGAAGAAGGTTGATCGACGATCCGCTATCCAATAGAGTCCGGTCGAACCTCTGCTCACTAATCTGACATCTGACATACGGGGCCCCTAAATCTGGCCTCTTGGCCGGCAGACGGTTCTGGATCGCGAAGCACGTGGCTTTCGTCAGCACATGAATCTCTGAAGTGTGGTTCCTCCTCCTCCTCCTGACTGTGGTCCTGTCTCTCAAAGATCGCTGAAGAAGGGGGATGTGCTGCAAAGCCTCCTGGAGGGTCAGCTGGATGCGAAATCTGTCGATCATACTCTGGCTGATTCCTCCTGCTCTCTCTTTTTTGGGTCTTTTTCTTTTTTCTTCCCCTTCCCCATCTGAAGGGCTCTAGGGAAGGGGATCACAGGGTCCTTCTCAGATGAAGGACTAGGAAAAGGCCTAGACGGCTCGACGGTCGGATCCGCACATACATCACTCACCACAGTGGGACCAGAAGAAACTAAACCTTTTCCTTTATTCACAACAGTGTTCTGAGATACATGAGAATGAGGAAAAACAACTGCTCTCTCTACAAAAACACCGGTGGCCTCAGTACCACCATGGGCTGGCTCTACTACTGGACGTCTCGCGGCCTCAGTACCGCGGGCTGGCTCGGCTCCTCGGGTGGCATCAGCACCACCTCCTCGAACTGGTGAAGTGGCGGCCTTAGTACCGCTCTCCTTCTCCTCATCTGGCGCCCTGGGTGGATCCTCGAGTCGTCGCTCAGATGAGGCATCGCCTGCTGGTGCTCTACCGCTCCTAAGTGTAACAAAATCAGCATCAAACAGATCTGAAGACATATCATCAAATGGATCACTAGGAGTGGTATGCTCAGTGTCAACTACCTGCTCAGACTTCCTCTTCAGGCTGTTCGGATTCGGCTCTATCTGTGCAGGGATGGCGGCCTTCCCTCTCATCAGGTCCCGCATCTCCTGGCGGAACTCGTCCATCTCCCGTCTAAATGTAGCCTGCTGGTCCGTGAGGAGGCGGGCTATGTCATCCAAGGCGGGGCTCTCATGGGAGCCCGACGGGTAGCCTCTCTGGTAATGAGGCTGCTGGAACTGAGGCTGCTGGAACTGGTGCTGCTGCTGCTGAGAGGGGTAGGAGGGGGGATGCTGCTGCTGGTGTGCCTGGTGAGCTTGCTGCTCACGTCTCCAAGACTGTCCCTGCTGCTGATAGGGATGAGGAACGAAGGACGAAGGTTGGTGTGACTGGTATGCTGGGGGCTGCTGCTGCGGCTGGTGATCTCTTTGTTGGGCGTACTGCCCTCCCTGTCCGGATGGTTGTTGCTGGGGCTGGGCACCTCCACTCCCCCACCTGAATCCGGGATGGTCTCGTCGGATCCCAGGCTGGGGGCGGTCATACCAAATCCCGTTGACATCCATCAACGGCTCTGCATCGTAAGGGGCTGGCGGGAGTACTGCCAGAGGCTGATCCAGCTGGTATATCACCATCTGCATGTCTGGAGATGGTGGTGACTGGTAAGAGGGCTGCTGCGGCTGGTACGGCTCCGCCTGTACAAGGTGAACCTGTCTAGGCTGCTGAAAGGAGCTGGAGCGCTGGGACGAGCTGCTGCTGCCGCCGGTATCGCCTCGCGACTGAAGACGGGACTGTGAAGCCGTCTGTGCCTCCTGGATACACATGAGCTGGGTCTTCATGTCGCTCAGAGTCTGTGCCATCTGTTCCATCTGCGTGATACCCTGGCACTGCTTCTTCTCAATCAGCTCCATGCAGTCCAACTTCTCGCTGATGATACCCATGTCCGCAGCGGACGACTCTGCCTGTGCTGCTGCGACTGCGGACGAACTAGATGGACCTGCATCGACCCGTGCTATCCGCCGGTACTGCACGGATCCTAGCTGCTGCTGTGGTCTCCCCTATGTGTACAACCGGGTCTGGGACATCACCATATAATTCTCGGCCATCTCCTCGAAAATGGCCCAGACCTGGTCGTGATCCTTGGCGAAATAGGACCCGCCGCAAGAAGCATTCACCAGGCCCTGGAGCTCTGGTGTCAACCCGCTAAAGAAGCTCTGCACAAGGTTCGGCTTCGTGATGTCGTGGTGCGGGCATCGGTCTGTGAGCTCTCGGAACCTCTCCCATGCCTCATGGAATTGCTCGTTGGGGAGCATGGAGAAGTTGCTGATCAGGGCCCTTGCTGCATTCGTCCGCCTGAGTGGATAGTACTTGTTCAAGTACTCGGTGCGGAGCTGCTCCCAGGTGTAAACAAACTTCCCCAAATGCTTCAGCCAGGTGGCTGCTCTGTCTGCTAGGGAGAAGGGGAAGGCGATCATCCGAATCGTATCCTGGTCCACATGACGGTCGTGGACAGTACTGCAGATCATCAAGAACTCCTGGAGGTGGAGATGGGGCTCCTCGGTGGCAAGTCCGTGAAAACGGGGAAGCATCTGCAGGGTGTTCGGGGGGAACTTGAAGTCCCCCACGATAGCAGGCACCACTACCCAATGATGCATCAGTGTAGATCCGGGGTTGTGCAACTCCCGCATCGGTCTCGGTGGTCCTCCTGCCGCAGCGGCTGCTGTTGCGGCGGCGGCTGCTGCTGCTGCTGCAGCTGCTGCGGCTCGTGCCTCTGCATCTGGTTTGTCCTCAGGCTCGCTCTGATCTCTCTCTGCTCTGAGTCGCTCCAACTCTCTCCTCATCTCAATCATAAACGCTCCCTGATCTCTCAACTGCTGCTGAACTGTCTCTAAAGAGGCGATCAGGGTGGAGTTGATCGCTCCCTAGTCCAGGACAAAATGCTGATCTCCTCGTGGACCTCCGGGGTGATCCTCAGAACTGTCGGCCATGACGTCTGCAAAATCAAATGAGCCCAACTCAGGTGCTGTCAAATCTGCTAATCTCTCCTCGGGCTCATGTCTCTCAGTACCAAAAGAAAGGGGATCAAGGGGGAACAGGGTGGAGTCGTACTCGGGCTCGGAGAGCTGGTCTTGGCTCTCGCGGGCCAACCTAGATGATCGGGTAGACGTGCCCGAAAGCGGTGCAGCCAGAGGCTGCCTAAGAGAGCGTCTACCCATCATCTTGATCTGGCGAGTAGTGCGGATGAGATCTGGAGAAACTATGATCAGAATGCAAACCCCCGGTTCACCAACGCAATGCGAGCTGAAGACCGTAAAAGCTCGGTCATATTATCTTGTCAATTTTATTAGGTGAACACACAAAATATCAGAGCGCTTACGTGACCTGTTACGATACCCGATGCTACCCCAACCGACTGGCCCGCACGGAAGAGTCGGTAGTCAGCTAGAAATAGCACCGGAGGGCTCTACCTAGGGTGCGGGTCACTCTCTCGCGCATCCAAACCATACAATGAGGGGGTTGCTCTCCCCAAGACAGATTTTTAGGGTGAGTGTCTTTTAGGGTCAATAGTTTTATCCAGTCCCAATTTTATGATTTTTCTTTTTAATATTTTTCAAATAGCAAACAAACGCCTAACGAATTTTTCGGTTCTCCTGGTTATTAAGTCCAAAACAGGGGGGAGAAGATGAAAAGCCGATGCACGATAAATCAATGACGCATGTAAAGTAAGGAAGGCGTACCTGACTCCAGCACTCTACATGCAATATGATCCGCGCATAAATGTAAAGACAGGAAATAAACTACCTAAATGATGCAGGCGGAAAACCGAGGCCCTAAACAGCAGTGCTACTCGAAAGAACGGCTAGCCGACCACCAGCCTCCAATCCAAAAGGGTCCGGTCTAGACCCACCCCTCCTCTTCTCGACAGGTCGAGTTCAGGAGTAGCGCTTGATGGGATGGGCTCGCGGCGCGTAGGCTCGGAGGTGATGGAACGGCTATTTTATTATTATTTTTATTATAGGTCCAATTACCGCACTATAGGAACAGGCAATTATATTAGGGTGTTTGGATCCTATGAGTTACGTCACAATCAAGCAGAAAATCCTACGGCTAGGGACTCGATCAAAAACCGCGTAAACACTGGAAAAAGCAGTAAAAAGAAAGGAAAACAAAACTGCGTCAAAAGCCGCGAAAAACTCCTAAGGGTCCCCCGAGCACACCGGTGCTCGGCGAAACAGACCCACTAAGTGTTCAAGCAAAGTCCAAGTCCAGTCTCTGAGTCTCTGTATTATTACAACAATAATGATCAAATAAAACCTAATTTAACCTCACCCACTCAACTCTCTCTCTCTCGCTCTCTCCTGCGGCTCCGTGCAGAAGGGAGCCGCCTCCGAGGCTCGCGGTTGCGTCGGCTTCTCGAAATCGGCCACCTCGATCCTCGGGCCCTCGCAAGAAACAGAGACAAGTGGTCAGACCAAACTATTTAAATAATGTCAGGAAATATATATATATATATATATATACGCAGAAAGCTATACAAAAAGCCACGAAAAGGAAAAGCCGCGGAAAAACTCAAAAAGTGACTACTAAGCCGTGCTCCCCGGCAATGGCGCCATTCTGATGACACGAAACTCCGAGCGACTAAGGTAAAGGTACAAAAGTGGTCGTTGCGACCTCGGTCACTCAGATGTGTCAATCAAGAAAAAAATGAACCACTCAATAAAGATAAAATCGATCAAAATACGAAGTAGCGGTCCTGCTATTGGATTAACCTGGTATAACACCCAGGGTCGAACTCAAGGAGCACGGGTTGGCCTCTCAGCCTACGAAGTAGTCAAAAGAGATAAAATAAAAGGAGAAAATGTTTTTGGTGGTTTTTGGATATTTTATATTTTTTTGGATTTTTTTAGTTTATTAAGAAAATGAGAAAAGCAACCAAGCACGCACTTCAACAAATTATTAAATGCACTAAAAGTCAGCTAAAAATTCAAACAAAAATATTTTTGTGTGTTTTATAATTTTTAGTGTTTTTGGTGAATTTTTGATAATTTTCTAATGTTTATTTAATTTTCTAAAAATCAAACAGTAGCTAAAAGAGATGGTACTGTCCAACTGAGCTAAACAGGCCTAGATAAATCATCTAAGAGCCTAAAATAGCTGGGAGGTAATTTTCCTATAAAGAGAACAAAACAAGGAAAATTTAGGCACCAATTTTGTTGTTTTTGGATTTTAAATTTATTTACTAGAATTTTTATAGGTTTTTGAGTGTTTTTAAGTTTTTAGTGTTTTTCAGTAATGAAAAATAGCCAAAATTGGCTAGAAAATCAAACTAAGCAAGACAAACAGTGGACAAATTTTTTGTAATTTTTGGACACTACTTAATATTTTTTTGTGATTTTTAAATTAGACAGTAGCAAAATTAAATGTTTTTGAATTTTTAAAAATATCAAACGAGATCAAAAATGTCCTCAAAAATCCACAAATATTTTACACCATGGCAGGAGACATGTGTCCAATTTTCGTTGGATTCGGAGGTGTTTTGCTATTTTATTCAAAAATAAAGGAAGGGCACTGTGCACAGGGACCAAAGTGCAAATACCCAATAGTCTGGGGGGTCTGGTGCAAAATACCCAGCAAAACACGTGCCACACGCGTGCCTGGGGCACTCAGGGACCCAAATGTGATAAAATTAAGTCCTGAGGACTTATTAGTAACAAGTACCAAAAGTCCAGGGGCTTATCTGCAAAATACCCAAAATATAACGCACATGCTCAAATAAATCACGCACAGGGGTATAAATGCAAATAAGTAAAAAATTTCATTCATTCAATAACATCCAGAACTACAGGGGTCTCTATTGCAAATAAACCAAAATATCACGTGTCGATGCACGTGTCCACAACTGGCAGGGATATAAATGCAAATAAAGTAAAGCACAGGGTCCAATATGCAAATAACCCTAAAACATAAAATATCTAAGGATCTCAAGAGGGCCTGGAGGTAATTTTCCTGTATACTAGAGAAAATAAGGAAAATTTGAGCACCAAAATTATTGTTTTTGGGTTTTTAGATTATTTAATATGATTTTTATGAGTTTTTAGGTGTTTTTGAATTTTTAGGGTTTTTAAGCAATGAAAAATAGCCAAAATTGGCTAGAAAATCAAAGGACACAAAATAAACAGTACCTAATTTTTATAGAATTTTTCAAGGAGTTTTTATATTTTTTTGGGGTTTTTAAAACTGAACAGTGGCTAAAATGATGGTTTTTGAATTTTTAAAAATAACAAATAAACTCAGAAATGTCCCCCAAAATTCTCAAAAATCCTACAACATGGCAGGAGCCATGTGTCAAATTTTTATCGAATTTGGAGATGAATTGATATTTTATTCAAAAATAACAAGGGGGCACTGTGCACAGGGACCAAAGTGCAAATACCCAACGTTCTGGGGGTCCTGGTGCAAAATACCCAAGAAATCACGCGCGAGGCGCGTGCCTGGGGCACTCAGGGACCTGTATGTAAGAAAAACAAGTCCGAGGACCTTTTGGTAACTCGTACCAAAAAGTCCAGGGGTTGTTATGCAAATAACCCACTAAAAGACGCACATGTGCAAATAAAACACTCACAGGGGCATAAATGCAATTATCAAAAAGTTTTCATTCATTAAAGAACATCCAGAACTACAGGGCTAATGTCGCAAATACACCAAATATACACGTGACGATGCACGTGGCTCACACAAACAGGGGCATAAATGCAAATAAACTAAAGGATAAGGTCCAATGTACAAATAACCCTACGTAAATAAAGTACTCAAAATATTTACAGGACTAAATCTAAAAACATAAACTAAGAGGGGGCCTACGGTAATTTACCCCTTTATTACGTCGACGGCTGGATGAGCGCCACGTAGCAGATCCGACGAACGCGAGCGGTGGCGCCTTTGACCTTGAAAGGCTCGGCCTGATCGAACGGTGGAGGGTCCTCCACGTGGAGATCGGACGGTCCTCGTACGTAGTGGCCGAACCCTCGGTGAACCAACGGCGGGGATCACACCTCAACTGATCTGACGCTATCTGCAGCTCCGCAAATGGACGGTCGTGATCTGGTCTGGAGCTCTAAGGCTGATCTGACGGTCGGGGAAGATGGTGGAAGAACACTTCGCCGGCGAGCTTCGCCGGCTCGATGCACAAGCTGAGATCCTCCCCCGCTGCTCCTGAAGAGCGTAAAAGTTTCTCCGTAAAGCCCCGCACCCAATGCTCCACTCCGATGAAGGCTGGAAGCTCAGAAGAGCTCCGGCGACGTGAACCACCTAGAGCTGCTGTGCCAAGAAGCTCCGACCTCCAGATGAGGTCGATAGACCTGGAAACCTGCACAGGAAGAAAGAGGGGTCGAGGGCAAATTGCCTCGACCCGTAAGAGCGGACGAAAGGTGAACGGTGATGCGATGTGATGGCTCTCCGGCGAGCGGCGGAGGGAGGAGAGCTGATACCCTGCTCCGGGGCGAGCCAGGGGGAGCAAAGGGGCGGAGAAGGTGGATAGGAGTCAGGCGAAGGTGGTGGTGGTGTCGGATGGTCAGATGGGTAGGCGGAAACGACTGGCGGAGGCGGCGGAGGTACACTACAGGAAATCGAAAAATCTAACGCTACGCTAATCTACTGGCTAACTACGCTACCTGATGGGTGCATACGACTGGGCTGGAGCCGATGAAGCTCCTGGTCGTTGCCTCAAGGGGCCGTCGCGTTCCCCGAGGCTCAGCGCGCTCGCGGCAGCGCACGGCGGCGTTTACCACCGGATCAGTGACTCCCGACTGCCCGGGCCTCGCTGCGACTCCACTGGCCACGGCTGTCACTCAGAGATGGTGGAGGAGCTCACAGGCGCCGAGGGGAAGATCAAAGATGGCGTGAATTAGGTCGCCGGTGACGACATGATATAGTGTGGAAGATCCGAGAAGAAGGAGGTCGGGCGGGTGGCACGGAACTCGGATCCTCCAAACCCACCCCGGGCGAGGGTCCTGGATGTCCAGCGCGCAATCGGAGCCCGGGGTTAGATGAAATGGCGGTCGGATCGAGCGTGTAGAATTTCGAAAAATCGGGTCGGTTGCTTGATCCGCGAAAGAGGAAGGTCCGCGGGGGAAGTTGACCGGGGTCAACAAACCCCTGTGGACTAATCAGGAGTCGCCAATTATTGCATTTTTATTTCTTTATTTGAGGCTAGAAAATGACCGAATTTCTAAAAACTTAAAACATGAAAAATATTTATTTTATTTTTCTCTATTTTTTTGTGATTTTTAATTAATTTTTGGAAATATAAATAAGGTATTTATACTATATAGCTATATATGGGTATATATACTATATATGGGTTTTTTATTTTGATTTTTAATTAGTTATTTTTGTACAATTTTATTCCTATTTTATATTTTATTTATTTATAGAATAAAATGAGGAATAAAAGGATATTTTTATTTTATTTTTATTATTTATACACATAGGTGAAATAAATAGATATATACAACTATGTACATGGCATATGTACAATATGTTTTTGTAATTTTAATTTTTGTTATTTTTATTTGATTTTTGTTGTGTTTCTTTTTATTTATTTTATTTACAAAATATACCATAGAATATTCACAAAAAGTTTTGAAAATAAATACATTTATTTATAGGGTTAAATAAATAAAGGATGATGGTCTATGCACATGGTGAAAGGGTGTTTTGCATTTTTGATTTTTAGATTTTTATTTTGTTTTTAATAGTTTCATATGTACAAGCATTTTTGGGTGAGGAAAATATAATTTTATTTATTTACAAAAATCTATACACATGAGCCCCTATCTCCCTCTACTGTGGCTCTTATGCGGTCAGGCCCATGCTGAGCCCTCCCTTGGGTTAGGTTGTTCAATATTTATTCTAAATATTTCCCTCTTTTTCTTTTTGATCTTTATTCTTTTATTTTTGCACAAAAACATGCTAATTATAAGTTTTTACACAATGCATGCTTTTGGTAATTATTTGTATTTACACATATCTACATGTATTTGCAAAGGTTTTTGTAGCTAAAATATAAGAATAAAGAGTGATGAATGGGTATTCATCACTAAACAACTGACTTTAATATTTACAGGACTAAAATGAAATAAAAGTAAAGACAGGGCCTAAGGGTAAATTACCCTTTATTATGCGGAAGGGCTGGATGGCTGCCACGTGGCTGATCGAGCGGTCGAGGGCAGGTGGCACTCCAGCGCTGGTGTCCTCGGGCTGATCCAACGGTAACGGTCGAGCCACGTGTCAATCTAACGGCTGGGATCAGATCTCCTCTGATCGGACGCTATCTGCGGCTCCAAGAACGGACGGCTAGGATAGAATCTGGAGCGATGAGGCTGATCTGACGGCAACTGGAGGACGAGGAAGAACAAGCGGCCGGCGAAAATCGCCGGCCTCGTGGAAGCGCTCCCGGCCTCCTCTGCTGCGCCTGAGGATCGGAGAAGCTCCGGCGTGGCGGTGCGCAGCTAATGATGCCCTCCGATGGTCCAGCCGAGCTCGGGAGAGCTCAGGCGAGGGTGGCGGAGGTGAGGCTCCTGGTCTAAACGTCGAAAGGCCTCAGATGGCCTTTGCTGGACCTGCAAAGCAACCCAGAAGACTCGCGGGTCGAGGGCAAACTGCCTCGACCTGGTTAGGCGAGGCGACGGTGGCTGATGGGTCGAGATGGAGAGCTCCGACGAAGGGGGTAGACGGAGGAGCTCGGCTCCCAGCTCCTTTGCGAGCTGGGTCTAGCGAATGGGTGAAGAAGGTGCGTGGGGAGATGGCGAAGGCGATGGTCGATTCCGATGATCGATAGGGGTGACGGAGTGGTCGGAATCAGAGATATACGACGGCGGCGCGATTTGGGCGTAAACGGAAATTAAAGGAAAAGGTGGAGCTAAATGGGTACCTGGGTGAACGGAGAGACTGGGGAGGAGCTGCTGAAGCTCCTGGTCGTCGCCTCAAGGGTTGTCTCGCTCCGAGGCTCGGAGCTCACACTGGTGGCGGAGCTGCGGCGGCTGTGCTCGCCGGATCGATGGTTCCTCCTCCTTTCCTCGCTTCAACAGGTGGAGGCGCAAGCTGTCACTCTCGCGGTCTCTATGGAGTTCACAGGAGAAGAAGGTGAATGTCCAAAGATGGATCAATCGAGTGGCGGAGCTCGCTTATGTACGCTGGAGGGGTCTGGCTAAGAATGGCTCGGGTAGGTCGAGGAGGCGCGCGGATCCCAAGGTGTATGCCCGGCGAAGATGTCGGATGTGGGAGGATCAAAACGGAGCCGGGGTTTGGTAAAATGATGATCGGGTATGGATAAGGAAATTTCGAGAAATCGGGTCCACGACCCAGATCCGCGGGAGGTGGTCCTGGGGGGGGGTAGTTGACCGGGCGGTCAACATCCCCAGGACCCAATAGAAATCGGCCACGTGGCTGGATCTTCAAGTGCAAATTAAGGATAGCTATGGGCCGAATTTGCAAAAACTCAAAACATGAAATGTTTTTCTTTTATTTTTTTCTATTATTTAGTTATTTTTAATTAATTTTTGGAAATAAAAATAAGGTATATACATAGTATGTAATACATAGGTATATGTACACTATTAGGGTTTTTGATTTTTGATTTTTTTAATTATTATTTTTGTATATTTTTATTCCTATTTTATAGTTTATTTATTTATACTATAAAATAAGGAATAAAAAGGTATTTTTATTTTATTTTTAATATTTATTTGCATAGGTAAAATAAATAGGTATGTACATTTATATACAAGGTATATGTACAATATATTTTTGTATTTTTAATTTTGTTATTTTTATTTGATTTTTGTTTTCATTGTTTTTATTTTATTTATTTACATTATTTAACATAGAATATTTACAACAGTTTTGGAAATTAATTTTATTTATTTATAGGGTTAAATAAATACATAGGAGTGGTTTATGTACGTGATGAAAGGGGTGTTTTAGTTCTTTTTGATTTTTAACTTTTTCTTTTGTTTTTATGTTTTATAAATATATACAAGTATTTACAATCATATTTTTGGTGAGGAAAATATCTTTATTTTATTTACATAAATATTTACACATGAGCCCCTATCTCCCTCTACTTTGGCTTTTATGCGGTCAGGCCCATGCTGAGCCTTCCCTTGGGTTAGGTTGCTCAATATTTATTCTAAATATTTCCCTCTTTTTCTTCTTAATCTTTATTCTTTTATTTTTGCACAAAAACATGCTAATTATAGGTTTTTACACAATGCATGCTTTTGGTAATTATTCCTATTTACACATATCTACATGTATTTGCAAAGGTTTTTGTAGCTAAAATATAAGAATAAAGAGTGATGAATGAGTATTCATCAGTAGTCAGTATAATAATCATATATCTCAAAGATCGACTCATCCTTGCGAGAGGCATCAAGGAGAGAAGAATCAACAGACTCAGAAGATTCAAAATAATCAGGAGAATAAGGAGACTTGATCTCATCATTCGACAGATAGAACGCACTCCTAGAAAATGAAATTGAGTAGAGTGTGTTGATCAGTTGTATAGAGGTTCCTAACGCCTAGTCTTTGAGGGTCTGCGGTGCTCGATAAGTCGGATGTAACCATCGTTGTGTCGGTTGCTCTCGTAGTGATCAGAACGTCAACAATCGAATCGAACAAACAATCAACCCACAATCTAAGATAAATCTATGAAAATTTTTTAATCAAATTTTATTTTTAACTTAACACTACAAAATATATTTATAGTGAATAAGTGTAGAGTTTCGAACCACAGAGAGCAAATACGTGGGTTAGAGTATTTATTTTCTATAAAATAAACAACAAATAATTTTATGTACTTTTCTATTTTTAATTTTTGTGTTTTTAATGATAAGTTTTATAGTTTTTTATTTTATAAATTTTTGTATGTTTTTAATTTTACACTTTTTATTTTATTTTTATATTTTTCTATTTT
This sequence comes from Ottelia alismoides, assembly GCA_037367405.1. Taxonomy (NCBI): domain Eukaryota; kingdom Viridiplantae; phylum Streptophyta; class Magnoliopsida; order Alismatales; family Hydrocharitaceae; genus Ottelia; species Ottelia alismoides. The sequence continues at coordinate 947,635 of JAZKJV010002293.1, read as the reverse complement.
TAGTTTGTTCTTTTTAATATGTAATAAGTATATATATAATAAGTATAATATAAGTAATATAAAAATAGGAAAACTAGGTAAATTCAAACATATACATTCCTTTTTAGTTTTTCAAGGTATTAAAATATGTTTTAAATATTTATAATAATATAATTAATATTATTAAGTATATAAGCATTTATATGTATATATAATCTATATAGGTTTTATATTTATAAATATAGCTATAAAATTCAGAAATTTTCAAAATAAAATTTTTTGTCCTTCTATATTTTTCTCTATTTTTATGAATTTTTAATGATTTTTGCTCGTTTGTATATATTTTGGATTAAAAATATAAAATAAGAGCAAAATTTCTCAAAACTATTTTTAATATATATTATATAATATAAGTAAAAATACATAGAAGAAAACTATTTTTTTGATTTTATATAATTTTTCTAATTTGTTTAGGGTTAGGAGGGTTTTTCTAATTTTAAGATTTTCTTTTATATCTTTTTGTGATTTTTGGTCTAGGGTTATATTATATAGTAATATATAACATACTATTGATTACTTTTTCTAGTTCTTTTTGTATTTGTACATCTAAATAAGGATTAATTGGCTCCTAATTGATTTACAATACATGGAAAATGCAGTGAAAATGCTAAAATAAAAATATAGTATTAAGAAGAATCAGATCAAGCACCTTCATCTATTTTTCTGTAACTTTACATGCAAAAGAGCTATTTAATAAAAAAAATGCAAGTAAGTAAATAACTCTGCTTGTAAGGCTATTTTTGCAATAAAAGTTAAGCTTGAGGACTTACATGCAAAATACCTTACAGTTTTGAACTTAATTACAAAATTTATAAATAAAAATGAAATAATAAAACCCACAAGGGTACGTCTATAAAATATCCAACTCACATGTAGGACCGCGTGAGATGAGATGGCTTGGACCTAAGTGAAATATACAATAAAATCAGGGGCCCACTTGCAAATTTTACATACCTATTTAAACTACAACTATTATTTACATGGATAAAATAAAAATAAAGAAGGTAGAGGGGTATCGATGCAATTACCCCCAAAACGTGTGTGTGCGGTTATGAATCCCCATTCATCACTCTTTATTCTTTTATTTTATCTAATATCTTGGCAAAGCATCATGTAAATAGTTGTAAATACAATAAATTATCAATCAACATGCATTTGCTAATATTTAATAATTAGCATGTATTTGTGCAAAAATAAAAGAATAAAGAATAAAAGAAAAGGAAGGAAATGTTTAGAATCAATATTGAATGACCTGAACCCAAGAGAGGGTCCAGCATGGGCCTGATCGCCAAATAAAATAAGTAGAGAGATATAGGGCCACTCTACCTTCTACATATTTACCACCTACGTGTATATAATTTATTTTTACAAAAACAAAAATAAAAAGGTGTTTTTATACCCATGTATATACTTCTAAAAATAAAACAAAAATTATAAAAATAAAATAAAGACAAAAAAATTCTCTCTCTCACCTTGTATATAACACATGTAAAAATGTACATTTCCTCATTTAATTTATACTTGTAAGTAACAAATAAAAATAAAATAAAATTATTTTATACTCCAAATATTATGTTGTAAATAAATAAAATATAAAATTGGGGTATTTGTGCAAAAATAAAAAATAAAAATAATTGTACAAAATACATAGGTATTTTATACCTATATATAATACAACATACTGTGTATACCATAATTTATTTTTTAAAAAATAAATAAAAATCACAAAAAAATAATTTGAAAAATAACAAACATTTTCATTTTATACATTTTTTTATTTAAGTTCATTTATTATATTTTATTCAATTTGTAAATATTTTTGCAAATCCTAATTTCTGATTGGTCCACGTCGGGAGGTTGACCCCGATCAACCCCCTCTTCCCGGGCTTGACCCGACCCGACCTCCTCACCGGACCATCTTCTCGAAATTTCCTAGGATGGATCACGCGTACCCATGCTCCGATTCTCAACCTGCTCCTTACCCATGGAACCAAGATCCTCGCAGATCCCTAGGGAAGCGCGGATCCTTCTCGGTTCACGTGCCCTCGCCTGATCTCTCCAGCTACCTGGGACGTCCTATAAATTCTTCATTCGATTCCCCAGCAGCTTAGCTCGCTCCGCACCCCTTCTCGATACCCTAGAACCCTCCAGTGTAGTGACAGCCGTCAGAAGATGCCTTCGGTGGTCAGATTGGTGTCGTGTAGCCGATGCTCCCCCTTCGTGGCCGGAGAACCGCCGCGAGAAGCCTCCTTTGCCCGCTGCAGCTTGGTCGAGGCCATAACCCCGCTATTCACTTCTCCTGGAGCTCATGATCATATTCGAACCCTTAGGTAGCTCTTTGATCGTTCCTAGCTCCGTCATTTATCCAATCATTCATTTGTACGTCGTCAGAGCTTCGTCATCCTCACTCATCCGCTCCGATAGACCCACACCTTCACCCTCCATCTCCTTACGTACCCTGATCACCCTGAGACTCGATCTTCATATCAAGATTAGGCTCAAGGTTTCCATCTATCGTGATCGCCGAAGACCAACCCCACTCATCGCCGCTTCTCTTTATCTTAGGCCAAATAACCCCGACTAGAGCCTTGCTCCGAGTCTGAGCTTTGCCCTGCAGGTCTTAGTGCGCGTGGATCAACCCGAATCACCCTTTGACCACCCTCTTCGAAGCTCACCTAGGTCCCAGCCACTGTCCCAAAGATCCGACCATCAGCGAGCCCATCCGACCGACGCACCCGACACGGAGAGGCTCCATGTAGCCACCGCCCGATCATTCATTGGAGTCGCCGATCTCCCTTGGTGCTCCGGTGAACTTCGCCTTGACGATGTTCTTCCATAGCCTCTCTTCGTTGTTGGATCGCACCCTTCGCCCAGATGTCATCCTCGCCATCGCTTCACAGCAGCTGTCAGGCCGGTAGATGTCAGATCTAATGATTCTCGTACCGTCCACGTTTCCGACACCTGACGATCGTTGGATCTGACAGCTGGCAGAGCCAGAGCCGCACGTTCGCCTCCACTCAACACCTGCCACCTGTCCACCCCACGCGACGCTCACGTGCTGCATGGGTAATTTGTTCCATCTACCCTGCTTTATTTTAGCTTTCATTTCAGTCTCTAAAATATAAGTTATACAGTTGACCTTTTTGCATGTTAGCCCCTGTAGTTTTAGATAGGGATGAGCATTGGGTTGGGCTGGTCCAGCCCAGCTCGAAGCCCAGCCAGCATAGCCCGGCCCATCTCGAACCTGAATTATTTATGGGATGGGCTTGGGCCAAAGATGTAGGCCCATTTAATAATTGGGTCGGGCTCAGGCTTAGCTCGACCCAGCCCATTAGACCCGATAACCCGGCCCGCATAGAAGCCCAAAATTAGGCCCGTTAGGCCTGATAGCCTGGCTCGCATAAAGCCCATATGTGTCTAGACTTTGATATCTCACTTTGATATATTCATTGAATTTAATGAGGAAGTTGACGATGTCGACAGATTAATCCATTTGAGGTACATTTTCAATCTGTTTGTTTACTTGCACATGTTTCTATAATATCTCTATGAAACTCTTTCCATTAGATATTTTAGAAACATAGATATGACCAAATCCATGCAAAACAGTAGGAAAACTAAATAATAAGGACCTAAATAACTAATAAATATTTCATAACGAAGATTACAATCAAAATAACCAAATGAGGGTACGCCAAGTTTATGGGCCCACCAAGTCTAGACTCATAAGTTTTGGGTCGGTCCAAGCCCAATTGATTTTTGAGACATTATGGGCCGGGCCGGCCCGGGCCCGACCCATAATAATTGGGCTGGACTTGGGCCTGGGCTTTCAAAAAAAAATTAGTGGGCCTAGGCCCCGCCCAAAGCCCACAAACATAAATGGGCCTGGGCCTGGAAACAAACTATAGTTGTCAGATCTAGTGCAGAGTTAGAATATAGGTCCATGGCTCAAGGATGCACAGAGATGATGTGGGTGAGGTCGGTTCTGTCTGATCTTGCTGTTGATATATCTCTTCCTATGCAGCTTCTATGTGATAATCAGGCAGGACTATTTATTGCAATCATCCTGCATTCCATGAGAATACAAGCATATAGAAGTGGATTGCCACTATACAAGAGACATGATTCAGAAGGATCTCATATCAACCTCTCATGTTTCTACTGAAAATCAGACTGCAGATGTATTCACCAAAGCACCTATTAGAGGCCCTTTCCAAAGATGTTGTTCCAAGCTGAGCATGATAGACATATATGCTCCAACATGAGGGAGGAGTGTTGAGATTATTATTATCTTTTGATGTTATTTATGTATTTTCATTTCTTCATGAACCTTCTTGTAATTTACCCAAGGGTTTTTCTCCTATATAAGAGAGCCCATGGGGTCTATGAATATGAAGTCATTGGTTTTCCCAATTAATTTTTAGTATATTTAAAAAATTACAAGTACATAAAAATATAAGAAAAATAAAAATATAATGAATAAATATAATGAATTAAATATACATGTATATATTACAAGGGAAAAATGGGGCTGCCCCCTGGGGGTAGCCAACATGGTTGTCCCCACCCCATTTTTCGTAATTTTTTTATTTTTTGGAAAAATATCACCATGTATATTCATCCCTATATCCCTCCTATATGTCATTCGAATTTCATCAGAAACAGAGACTCGTACGACCTCCATCCAGATGTCATTTTTTTATGGTCGTAGGATTTTTTAAATCGACCCTGTCTGGATGGAGGTTGTAGGAGTCTCTGTTTCTGACGATATTTGAATGGCATATAGGAGGGATATAGAGATGAATATACATGATGATATTTTTCAATAAAAGTAAAAATATTTGCCCAAAAATGGGGCGGGGCAACCATGTTAGTTGCCCCCTAGGGGCAGCCTCATCAACCCCATATTACAATGGGACCCCATAAAGTCGGCTTTTGCATCTTAACTTCATTTTTAATGAAACTCCATTCATTAAATAGATAATTTAATTTTAAGAACGACAAAGATGAGTTTGATGAATTTTGAATTTGTATGGAGAAGATAATTGGCCTTTGAATATATGTTTGTTGCTTTTTCATATGTGTGTCACAATCACACTATGTGTCATTTTTATGTGAAATTAATTTTGTATTTTTCTATGTATTTTATCTACAAGTCGCATGAAAAATACTTATTATTTGAGGTGTGTATATTGCAAAATAAATAGGGTAGAAAATGATTATTTTTAGTAATTGAATTAGGGCATGTTTGTGTAATTATGTACAATTGTTCACCCTAACTCCCCTTACTTTATTCACAATCGACCAAGTCAATATTGCATTGGTCTCGGGGTCTAGGGTCATTCAATATTGACAATACTTCATTTTATTTTTATTTTCTTACCATTATTATTTTATTTTGAGATTAAATACATATATTTAAACATTTTTTCACATAAATTATTGAGCATTATTTTGTACAATTTAATGCTATTTATATGTATTTAACTAGGGATTTAAGGCCAAAACAAAAGAATAAAGGTGATGAAATGGAGACTCATCATTTCAGTCAACTCTTTGATTTTATTTTACCTAATTATAATAGAAAATATGAATTTCTACCTTCTTAGAATGTAATAGTAAGTAACATTCCATATTTTGTAAGTTACGATTGTGTTTCCATAACCATTTTTGATGAAATTTTGGAAATACTAAACAGTAAATAATAAATAATCATTGTAGCATAGTAAGTTTGATATGTAATTGCATGTAAGGAATTATTAACTAACAACGCATCAATTGTAGTAGTCAAATAACAAAGCACATGAAAAAATATGATATATATATGCCTTGATTAGTTAGATTGATGAGGTACATGGTGTCCAGTCTTGGAGGACTGACGGTGACCGATAAGTTGTATCCGACAATCATTGTATCGACGCCTCTCACGTCTCTCAGTACTCACACAATCAACTAAGACAATAATCAATCCACAATAGTGATAAAACAAAAAGGCCAAAAAATGGAGGAGGGTGGTCTAGGGTGATGGCGAGGGTTAGGGATGCGGGAGGAGCATGAGGGAACTTAAGAGGCAAAGGAAGGACTGTTGATCAAAGGCCAATAGTCGGGGGCTTCTGGTTGGTCCACATGGACCAATCAGAAAATTAGAGGGAATAATCCTCTTGTTAATCCATTTAAAATTACTAAATGATTTTATTAATTTTTATTTAAAACATAGAAATGTTTATTATTTTATGTACTATTTTATTATAATATTTATTTATTTTTGCAAGCTAATTTATTAGGAGTTAATATTTACATGTATATACTAAGTATATGTACATGTATTTAAGGTATTTTATTTTAGTTTTTTATTTGATATTTCATTATTGAATTTACACATTTTATATATTTGTAACTTTTTAATTACACATTTTCATATTTTTATTGTGTTTTCTGATTTTTTTATTTACTTAGATAAATATGTGCATGTATTATGTATGTATACTTTACTATTTAATATAGTACTTTTATTTATTATTAATGTACATTCCATATTTAATGTATTTTTCATGTTTTTTCCATGTTTATTATTGAAACAGATTTTAAAAAATATTCACCAGTATATAAAAATATAAAGAATAAATATATTGAATATGATATACAAGTATACAGTGCAACGGGAACCCAAAAGCTAACTCTTGCATCTCGACTTCAAACTAAATGAAACCACCTTCGTTAAATAGATAACTAAATGTATTTTTCTTTGTATTTTTATGTACAAGTTTCATGTTGAGGGTTTTATTTTTTAAGGTATAAAAATAGGATAATAAAATAGGTGCCAAAATGTTATTTATTGAGTTAAAGAATTGGGGTATCTGAGTATTTTCTATACAGGTTCTCTGCCCTATCTCCCCCCACTTTATTCCTTGTCAACTAAGTAATCATAATGACTGGATTTGGGGATTTAGGGTCCTTAAATGTCTTTGATACTTCATTCTATTTCTTCTCTTTCCTTTATTCATTTATTTTGGAATTAAATACCAATACTTATACAGTATTTAATAGTTAACTATTGAGTGTTATTTTGTACAATTTAATGTTATATTCACGTATTTAGCTAGGGATTTAGGGCCAAAATGAAAAAATAAAGGTGATGAAATGGATGTTCATCATCCCCCTATACTTACCTTTGCTAGACCCTAATAAACAATTATGCCAATGAGTGCAGAAAAAGAAAATAAAAAAGGAAAAGGAAAAAACTTGGAATAAATTTTCACTTTTAAACTTGTCTTAGTAATATCAAAGTTTGGAGATCAGTTAAGACCTTTGTATTCTTAGTGTGTTCGTAACCACATTCATATTAGGAAGTGTGACTCAACACCCCTTTGTTCCATGCTCCTTTATTCAGTTCAATTCACAGCCTGGTCAGAACCATCCTTTCAATCGCATACTCTTGCAACCTTGAAATGACAAGCACCATATGTGTGGATCGGATTAGCTCTTCCCAGTCAAACTACTGAACTATCAAGTGGTCTCTTCCTCTGGCAAATCCTCCTTAGGGAGAAGGATATTTCCTTCTACGTTTAGGTACAGGCTAGTTCACTATCGAAAGAAGAAGAAGCTAGAAGAGTCGGAAAAGAAGCAGAAATGGATCAATGTACTCGCATTTCCTTATGAAGCTCGACAAGTGTAACCGAGACTTCACTAAGAAGCATGCTTTTTCTGTATTGGATTTTTTGGGTATAGGCTTCCTTTTGGATATTTTTCTTTGTTAGCGTTTCTCTACATTCTTATTTTACTCTGACTGATATAGGATCTTTTGTTCTGCTCATGTTTTGGGGTCTTGGATAAAGTTATGCTAGTTGACCATTCCTCATCTAAAGTTTTATTTCAATCCTATCTCATGTAGTTAGATGCCCAATCTATCGTAGGAAGTGGGTTGATGTACCGATTTTAGTAGTCCCCAAGAATGGTTCTTGAGCCACCCCTGACGAAGCGGTCTAGTATCGTCCCGACCTAGACTCCAAGATCTTTCAATAATCCATCTGGGTTGAGAGTGTTAAGTGTGAGGTCTCTAGTCAAGCCATTATCTCAAGAGTCATATGGATAACATGAAGGGTTCCAGTTAGATACAATAAATTGATTCATGAACAAAGTCTAATGGAATGTAAAGAATTAAATTGAGGTGACCTCAAGCGTCTCAATTCTAATCTTGAACAGGATCCTTTGAAATTAAGTGGATTAAGGTCTAAACGAAGCTTCAATCTTCAGATTTTATTTACACTTGTTCAATTGTCTACTTCATTCCAAAAAATGCAAATGCAATGCGATGCAAAGGAAAATTTTTGTGAAGCTATTTTCTGATTTTGATTTTTTTTAGATTTTCGAAGGGTTTACACATTTTTATGCATATTTTTGAAAACATTTTCATCTTTTTTATAAGTTTTTAAGAATTTTGACATTTTTAGGGTTTTTAGATAAAAGTTATTGAAAGAAGTAGTCACAAATATTTACACGAGAGTGCATGCTTATTTATAAGAATTAGGTGCAGATTTTACAATGGGAATTCATACAAGTTAAGTCAGTTGTTATTTATTAGTTATATATAAAGGTTATACGTATATTTAAGAAGAATTTTATTTTCTAAAAGTATATACAAGGTTTTCAAAATAGTTTAAAAACATTTTGAAAACTTATTTTTGCAAATAATTTGACAAACAATTTGATAAACATTTAAAAATTTGGAAATTGTTTTACAAAGATTTTTCAAATAGTATAGCCAGATTTTGCACGTTAAGTCAGATGTTATTTATTAGTACCATATAAGGGTTAAAAATATATTTATGAAGAATTTTATTTATTATAATTATATACAAGATTTTCAAATATAGTTCGAAAAATTATTTTTGCAACCATTTTCCAAATCATTTGCAAACTGTATTTTTAAAATTTTTATTTAAACAAGTGAAATAAATTTTGCAACTATTTACAAAAGGTTTTCTACAAAGGTTTGAAAACATTGCATTTTTTCAAACAATTTTCAAAATATTTTCACAATATTTTTCAACCATTTTTAAATCCTTTTGCAAAATATTTTAAAACAATTTATTGATGAGATTTACAAAGAATTTTGAAAAATATTTATGCATATTTATTGTGTATACTTTATAATTGGTTGATCATATACCCTTTCTTGTATAGTATTTAACCATCTTATTCAAAAAAAAACGAAATTACTAGTTATGGCAAAAGTATATACAACGTATATATGAGCCCCCCTTTACTCAGCTTGAGCTATAACCTCGTAGTGATAAAAAACAAAAAGGAAGACATAACTCGTGCTGAGAATATAAAAGCCTATACTACGTCTAAAGAATGAGAAGTCAATGACCCCCCTCCCTCATATTTAGGATCAATTAATCCTAAGTATAGCAAACTGTATACAAAATAATGGGCTTGGCTTGTCCCCCATGTACTTAAGGTGAAATATCCTAAGTATAAACAACATATCAACAAGTTGAGAGACAAGTGAGAGAATAAATAATGAATAACTCGAATACACTCATTCCCCCTATACTTAATATGAAGTGTATCCCAAGTATAACACAGATGAATGGGATGAGTGAGACGCAGAAGAATGAAAGAATTGAAATATAGAAATGAAAAGAAGAAAATCAATCAAGTTTATTTTTGGCTGCACTATCTAGCTCTACTGATGTTGCAGCTGTGAACTCTTCATCAAAAATAACTTGAATCAGAATCGACTATGGAGAGGAATGTGTCGTGATCTAGTTATGGCTTCAACAACTGACCATTGACAATGAATGGTTGTACATCAGGGGAGGCCAGTACGGCCAACAGTGAGAGCAGCAACAACCCCAGCTCCCACCACAGCAGCAACAAGCACATCCATACCAGCAGCATGGTCCTCGTCCCTATCAGCAGGGACAGTCATGGAGGCAGCAGTATCAGCCTCAACAGTATCACTCGCAGTACCCCCTCTCACCCTCCTCCGCAGCAGCAATCTCAGTTTCAGAGAGGCCACCTGTCAGGTTCTCATGGGCCCACCTATGAGAACCTCGCTTTGGATGATATAGCCCGCCTCATGATCGAGCAGCAGGACACCTTCCGATGGGAGATGGACGAGTTCAGGCAGGAGATGAGAGAGATTGTGAGAGGGAAGGTCGCCATTCCTACCCTAATTGAGACAAACCCGAACAACTTGAAGAGGAAGTCTGAGCAGGTAGAGTTCACAGATATTACCACTCCTAGTGCTTCACTTGGTGATGTTTCTACATATCATTTTGATGCTGACTTTGTTACACTTAGGAGCGGTAAGATTCCAGCAGGCGGTGCCTCATCTGAGCGACGACCACTCGCAGCTTCAGGAGCGCCAGATGAGGAGGAGAGCGGTGCTGATGCCGCTAGAGATGATGATGATGACGGTGGTGCTGACACCACCAAGGACGTTGATCCAGCCGGTGGTACTGAGGTCGTCGTTTCACCAGATCCAGGAGGAGGTTGTACTGATGCCACCATTATTGTTGAGCCAGAGCGTGGTACTGATGCCTCTATTCCAGATGCCGAGGGTGGTGCTGAGGCCACCATTTCCAGTTCTTCTCCAGTTGCTTTTCATTCAGTTCATGCATCTCAGGACGAGTCTGTGAATAAAGGAAAGGATTTATTATTTGTGAATCCATCTTTGGTGATTGATGATTTATGTATGGATTCTACTTTGCCTGAGCAGCATAGACCCGATCCTAGTCCTTCATCTGAGAAGGACCCAGCCGTCCCCTTTCCCCAAGCACTCCGCTTGGTAAGGGGACCAAAAAAGATCCAAAAAAATCACACCAGTTAGAGTTAAGCCAGCAGATCATGGACCGATTTCACATTCAGCTGACTCTACAGGAGGCCTTGGAGCACATCCCCCTCTTCCAGAGATCCCTCAGAGACAGGACCACCATTTAGAGGAAGAGGAGGAACCACCAGTCTGAGATCCATGTGCTCACTCGCGCCACTTGCTTCGCCATTCAGAACCGTCTGCCAGCCAAGAGACCAGATGTAGGAGCCCCGTATGTCACATTCATGAGTAGAGGTTCGATCGGACTCTATTAGACAGCGGTTCTTTGATTAACCTACTTCCGGAAACCTTACTCGACCGCTTCGAGTTTGGCCCTCTTAGACAGAGCAGGACAGCCCTTCAGTTTGCTGATCGATCTGTCAAGAGCCCGAAGGGGTTAATGAAGGATGTGGTCGTCACAATTCAGGGCCTGCAATCCCCCGTGGACTTCGTAGTGTTGGACACGGAGATCCCTGAGTCTGTGGCCGATACCCCCATCATTCCAGGATGCCCGTTCTTGGCCACAACCAAGGCAGTATCCGACCATGATGGCGGGAAGGTATACTTTCGCGTTGAGGGCAAGAGTATACAAATAGAGACGATCGAGGAGACTAGAGCCAGAGATTCGTCTTGCTTAGAGCCGCCTTCGGATTCAGAGCAAATGACAGAAGCAGAGCGAGACATCCACCAGGACTGTGATTTTTGTGATTACAGATGATGAGGCAGTTTTGTTTGATCCCATTTGACGAGCCATCCTCTCACCTTCACAGTCCGTTGATGCACAGATACCAGTAGAGGAGAGCTTGGTGAGCGCATTCTTGGTCCAGGATACATTTCAGGCAGCAGAGCCGGTTCCCGATCGCGAGGCAGTTGATTGGTTTGATTCAGATTCAGATCCCTCGGAGTCAAACATAGATTGGGCAGAGTTTGATGATATGATTCCTTGTCTTATTTCCACAGAGCCAGCAACTAGGGTGGAGACCGAGCCGATTCAGAGCAGAGACACACCAGCAGAGCAGTCTCCACCAGATTCAGATTTTCAGCGAGAGTCCTCATTTTCCCATGCAGATTTGGTCGCGTTTACTCAGACATTTCAGAGGCCAGATCCGCCAGCTCCCAATTACCCAGAGCAGAAGACCTTGCCGCAGTCGTTGAAGTATAGGTTCCTTGTGGGTGAGCATGAGATGCACCCAATCATTATCTCAGCAGATTTGACTGGAGATCAAGAATCCTGTCTGATGGAGATTCTTGAAAAGAACCGCAAAACGATAGGATGGAGCGTAGCCGATCTCCAGGGGATAAGTCCGGCCCTGTGCTCCCATCATATCTATCCCGAAGAGGATGCGAAGCCAGCACGTGAGTTCCAGCGGTGGATGAACCCGAATCTTCGAGAGGTTGTCATGAAGGAAATTTCGAAATGGTGGAGCGCCGATTTTATCTACCCCATCTCCGATTCCAAGTGGGTTAGTCCATTACATGTGTCCAAGAAGACGAGCATCACTACAGTTGTGAGTGAGTCTGGAGAGGAAATCGCTTCCCGGGTACCCACTTCTTTGAGGGTCTGCGTGGACTACAGACGATTGAATCAGGCCACCAAGAAGGATCATTTCCCGCTGCCTTTTATTGATCTGATTACAGAGAGGCTAGCAAGGAAGAGTCATTACTGCTTTTTCGACGGGTACTCCTGGTACAATCATGTGGCCATTGCGCTAGAGGACTAGGACAAGACCACATTCACCTGTCCCTTCGGGACATATGCTTTCAGACGCATGCCCTTTGATCCATGCAACACTCCAGCGACATTCCAAAGGTGTATGCTGTCCATTTTTTCGGACATGATGGGTGAGTGCTTGGAGGTCTTCATGGACAACTTTTTGGTCTACGACGATGGGTTTGATGCTTGTCTTGAGTACCTAGATCGAGTCCTACAACGATGCTTTGAGGTTGACCTTGTTTTATCTTGGGAGAAGAGTCACTTCATTGTGACTCAAGGGACGGTGCTTGGCCATATCATCTCCAACAGGGGCATGGAGGTTGATCCGGCCAAGGTGGATATCATTAGAAAACTCAAACCACCATCCAACTTGCAACAGTTACGGTCTTTTCTGGGGTACGTCGATTTCTACCAACGATTCGTTCATGATTTCAGCAGGATTGTGATTAGCAGGTAATCTCACTTGGGTTTTAGTTGATTAATGGATAATGTCATTGTACCCAAAGAAAAACCGACTGAATCAAACAATTATTAAATTCAAATCAAAGAGACCAAAGAAGATGATGGATTTTTGCTATTTAGTTATTAACCTGGTATAGCTCCCATGGTCGAATTCAAGGAGGCAACAATTATTAAGCACGGGTTATTCAATTCAAAGACAAGCAATGAAATAAAAGAGGGAATCTAAGCAAGCTACTCTTGGATTTTTGTGAATTTCGAATCTTTTTTTATTTTATGGGGGCAATATATTTTTTTATAAGTTTTTGAATTACTAAAAATAACAACTCAAAGTAATTTGCGAAATAAAAATTATTGGAGATAGAAAACAGTAACAAGATCTTAACCAATTTTTTGTGACTTTTTTGGAGCAAAAATGCTATTTATTCCATGCAATAGAGATAAGAAAACAAATTCTGGAAATACAAGGACTGCAATGTAATTTCTGAAAAGTTATTGAACAGATTGTAATAAAGATGGAAAAAAGGGGTATGTGTGCAGATTTTGCAGCAAATGATATGCAGATTACATGACAATAACTTGTCCAACTTCTGTGTGCAAATACAATAATGGCTGAGGGAGAACTTAGCAAATTACTTAGAAGATGTGAGATTCACGTGACCGTCAAGTGGTGAGAGGACGTCCGTCAGATGTGCAGTCGATCAACGACTGTTGTAAGTTCTGGATCAGCCGTGTTCTTCCCCAAAGGGCTACATGCGGTGGACAGAACACGGGCGGACAACGGCTGGGTTGATCTGCTCGGATGATCGCGCGCGATCTGGAAAAGAAATTTGTTCTTCCGGCCGAGGTTTCGCGGGTGGCGTCGACGTTCTTTGAGTCTCAATGGATCTGATCACTCTAGGTACCACACTATGTTGCTGCAGATGCATGCGTTACTGCTCCAGATGATGCGGATCTCAGCTTCCCCTATTGTGTTCCTGCAAATATGAAATTTCTCTCTCGATTTGGAATAAATCGGAGATCAATTAAAAAGTAGCACCCATTCAAATCTATGAAATCGTCGAATGGAATTTCCAGACCTCAATATTTTGGAAACATTTCTAATCCAAATTCCACCAAATCCCTTTTGTTTCCAACGTGGAATTAGCATGCAACACCCCCAGCAAATTGCATTTCCGTGGAATCTTACCTTTTTTGATCAAGTTGAATCAACAAAAACGAGTTTCTCTCATAAACTTGAAGGCGTAGATGATCGGCTATTGATGTTTTAGATCTTCGGCCACGGTTCAGTGCCAGTGCGCAGGAGGCTAAATTTCAACGATGGTAGTCCTTTGTAGGTGCTCTAGAACAACTCCTGTGAATTTTCTCAAACACTCGAGAATGCAGATCTCAGCCAAACACAAATCGGAAATTGATGAGCGGGGTGGTTCTTGCAAGGGTGATGAAAGGAACCACAATCTCTGACCATCGTGTGTGGTCAGAGGGTATTAGATCTGGACAGATTGAATAGGAAATGGAGGGGATCGAAGGTGATATGGTGTTCGAATTGGTCGAGATGGTTTCGGAAAAAAAATAGAGATTAGATCTACGGCTACTGAGATTTCACGAGCTTCGAGCCAAAATCGAAATGAAAATTAAACCTAAAATTACAAAGATGGAGTGGATTTGCCTGGGCTGAGGATCGAAGATCCTCGGGTCATTGCCTCGACGGATCGGCTTGGCCGGAGGCTGGGCTCGCCGGAGGCGGAGCACGGCGACGGAACGCCGGATCAGAGGCCCTCACATCCTCTCCTCACTGCAGCTAAGGTCGGCTGTCACTCACGATGATCGGAGCTCCTTGGAGGAGGATGAAATGGCCAAAGATGGGAGAGGAAGAAGAAGGGGCCTTATTTATAAGATGTGAAACATTAAATTTCAAACGAAAATTCGGCGCGCGAATCGAGGCGGGAATTTTGAAATTTAATATGGGAGAAAATTAGAGTTGTGAGGTCATTATTTTGGTGAAGAAATCATCTTGATCGGATCAACGACGTGCTCTAGAAAATTTGGAGAACACGACTCGGTTGAACAGATTATTTGGGTTGAAGGAGGAAAAAGACGAAACAGGGAAAGGACGAAACAACAGATTAAATAAAAGATAAATACAATAAATAGATAAATAAATGGTTTTAAATTACAAAATAATGAAAATAAATAATGTTAATAATTTATTAAATAATTTTATGGTGATTTTTAATAAATAAAATTACTTAATTAAATAAGGTAAAATAAATAAGAACCTTTATTAATAGGTATAAAATACCTATGTGATACATACTTTATTTTATTTTTGATTATTTTCAGATTTTATAAATTTTATTTTTATTTTATATAATTAAAATAAATATATACAAAACATTTAAAAATACAATATGTGCACAAATAAATAAATAAATAAAAATATATACAATATATACAAGTATACCCATAAGGTCCCAAAACCTACTTTTTGCATATTAACTCTGATTTCAGTGAAACCACTTTTATTTGATAGATATTTTTTACAAAATTAATTTTAAAAGTGAGTACACTCAGATCGGAGTTCATATGGCTTAGTTATGAGATTCGGAAGTTATGCTTTACAGCTTTTAGATTTTGAGAATTTATCGGTATTTATTCACAATTATTTTTAAATTATATTTTTTGTATTTTTTATGTATTTTTATGAACATTTCAGAAAAAGAATTAAGTTATTTGGAGTTACAAATAAATAGATAGAAAATAAAGAAGTTTTATACACATAATGTACATATATACAAAGGAGTCCAAACGCCAAAACTCACATATTTTATTCTCAGATTTTTTTTAATATTTTTAATAAATAGTATTAATTATAAAATGAAGTTTAAAAGTGAGTTTGGTCAATTTGGAGTTTTCTATAAATAGTTATGAACCTGAGAAGTTGGACTTTTAGGCTTTTTATGTTCATTATATTTATTTATTAGTTAAATAATTTTTTCTGATATTTTATAAGTTAGTATACAATATTACATACAACTTTCAAGAAGTAAATATTTTTATTTGAAGTTGTTTTATTGATAAATAAAATAGGTGAAAATATGTACAAGGTGAAAAATGGTGAATATGTACAAGTGAGATTTAGTTTTCTTGATTTTTATAAGTTATGGACCATATCTCCCCCTACTTTATTCCTGGTCGATCAGGTCAAGTCTTGACCTTCTCTCAGGGTTCGGGTCAGTCTGCATTTATTCCATAAATACATCATTCTTTATTTCTTTTCTTTTTCTTTTCTTCTTTATTCTTTTATTTTGGTTAAAAAGAATGATAAATATACATTATTAACAAATAGATTGTGAATGGTAAATAATGATAATTAATGAATATGTACATGTGTTTTACTAAGGATTCTAGCTAAAATAAAAGAATAAAGATGATGAATCATGGATTCATCATTCCCCCTATACTTTACCTTTGCTAGTCCTTAGCAAACACTTATTCAAAGAAGAAGTGAAAAAGAAAAATAAGAAAAGAAAAAGGAAAGAACTTAGAACAATATTGATTATTAAACTTATCTTCATAAAATTGAAGTATGGAGCTCGGTCAAACCTTTGGATTATTAGTTTGTCGGAACCTTATTGGGATCTAGGTTTAAGACTCGACAGCCTCTAAGTTCCACCATTCTATGGTCAAGACTCCTCAATAATCCATATCAGAACAAGTCTACATACGCAAACTCTAATGACCATGCATCTTTCCTTGTACTGTGTAAGTGATATGTAGCTCCCCACCTCAGAAATGACAAAGAAACAACCTCCCTCAACAAGGTAACTCTAATTCCTCAGTCTAGCAACTCTTTCCTCGAGGAGCGGGTATTCCCTTCTAAGTTCAAGTTCAACCGGCTCAAGAAGAGGGGGAAAGAAGAGAATGGACAGTGGCCAGTGTAGCCACGTATCCCTGGGAGCCCAACCAGTGTAGCTAAGTCTCCCGCTGCAAGCTTCATGAGATGGGAACATGTGATACATAAGCTTTGCTTTATTTGACTATATACACTCCGATGGGATTATTAAATTTTCAATCCGACCTACCACTTTTTTGGAGTTTTTCTTTCTTTGCACATTTTTTCTTTTTCTTTTTTTTTCTCTTTTTTTCCTTTTTTTGATGTGCATATTTACAACATATCTACATGGTGCAGCATATACATAAGGAGTTTTTCCTCTTGATCCAGTAGACTATCCCTCTTTTGAAGCTTTATTGCAACCCACAACTCCTGTCTTTAGACTTCATCACCACCAGACCAAATTGAGATGCACTTCCTTCACTAAAAGAAGATGAGAGGTTCCGCCTAGAAGTACTACCCTCATATGCTACTCCAAGTCAAAGAAAGCTGCCTCCTCACCACCTCATCCGTGGAGAGCTAAGTGTAAAGTGCTGGTGCAAGTAAAGCCATTGTCTTTGAGAGTCATGCGTGCGTTGTTAAGTGCTCTACTTAGGCTCATCAAGATGACATGTGAACATAGCCTAGTGGACTCAAAGAATTAAGTCACTAATGGACCTGAAAAGTCTTAACCCCAAATCCTATAAGGTTCCTCTGAAAATTAGGTGGATTAAGGTCTTAACCAAGCTCCATCTTCTAATTTTATTCTAGACTAGTTTAAATGTCAATACTATTCTGAAAAATGCAAATGCACATGCAAGAAAATATTTACAAAACTTTTTTAAGGGAAGAAAATAAAAAAATCTTTTTGAAAAGTTTTTCAAAGAATTTTGCAATTTTTATGAATTTTAGCTTTTTTATGTATTTTCAATAATCAATTATACATATTTACAAGAATTCACAAGGCTTTTACACACAATTTACAAAGAGTTTTATACAACAATATATACAAGAATTATACAAAGTTTTACAAAAAGACTTTTTATTTACAAGTTTTATGTACAAATTTTACAAGTGGATTAAATATATATTTTTTATACACGGATTTTATATACAAGTTGTAAATTACATAAATTACAAATAATTATGGATTTTATTCACACGTGGATTTTATAAGTTTACAAAAATAATTTTTATACCCATAATTTATATCCCATGTGACAAAATATTTTACAAAAATTTTACAAACCATTTTACAAAAATTTTCAAAAACATTTTACAAAATATTTACAAATAATTTTGAAAATAATTTTACAAATGATTTTACAAAAATTTTACAAATCATTTTACAAACAATTTTACAAATGGTTTTTGCAAATATTTTATTTTCACACATTTTACAAACAGTTGTACAATATACATAATTTTGATAAAAAATAAGTTACAAACATTTTACAAACAAAACATTTTTACAAACATTTTACAAATCATTTGTACAAAAATAATTTTACAATGGTTTTTACAAATAATTTTTACAAATCATTTTACAAAATGTTTTACAAAATATTTTACAAAACTTTTTACAAAAGAGTTTACAAACCTTTTTACAAACATTTTTCAAAATATTTTTGTTCTAATTTTATAAATAATAGCCATATTATTAAAATACAAAGTACGAGTTATGACTAAAGTATATATACAATATATACGACACCCCCCTATACTTAGCTCGAACTATGTCCTCATAGTGATCAAAGAGCGACAAAGGAAGACATAACTCGTGCTAAGTATAGAAAAGTGAAAAGAATCCTATACTACAATGACTCAAAGAATAAAAAATGAAATGAATGGAAGTCGGTGATCCCCCCTATACTTAGGATCAAGTGATCCTAAGTATAGAAGACTGTACAAACGGGGAAGATCGAGGAAGAGAATATACACGAAATCAACGACTCAACTTGTCCCCCCATACTTAGGGTAAAAAATCCCTAAGTATAGAAAAGAATATCAACAGTTGAGGGATAAAGAGAGAGAATAGAAGAAACTGAGACAAATATATACAAGATAAAAGGACGACATTACTCCCCCTATACTTAGGGTGAAGGATCCCTAAGTATAGGCAACAACAAGAGTAATGAAACGGAACGAGAATGAACAACTCGGTGTCTATACCCCCCCATACTTAGGATAGAGTACATCCTAAGTATAGCAAAAATAATCCTAAACGAGACCTGGGGTGTAAAACAAAAGCGGAAGAAACAAGGAACAAATAAAGACGAAACACGTATATACAAAGTAGACAATGTTGAGGTGCCTCTCAACAAGCGCTATAGTTTACGCCCCTAGCTGGGCGTAAAGGCTAGGACAACGTAGTATCAAGGTTCAGGACGACATCTGTAAGGCGAATACCGTACTGTCGTTGTAGTCTTGGTATGAGAACAACAACGAGCTCAATAGTGTAAATAAAGATACTCAGGTATGCAATCAGGCGGGCGTCTGCTACCGGCCAAGGATATGGGAAGATGTGATTGGGATCCGGTAACACAAAGAAATCATCGGCTAAGGATCAGACTGGAGTGGAAGTGTGGAGCCGAAGAAATCAAATGTGGAGAAGGATGGGTCAGTCATGGAATCCTCCACGTCAATCAGTGTCTCAAAAAGGTGTGGAAAATCAAGATCAGGAGACTCTATGAGAAAACTGATATCCGATGCATATAATGAAGAAAAATCAGTCAGATCATTGAATATCTCAAGGATCGGCTCATCCTCGCGAGGGTCGTCGAGGTGAGACAACTCAGAAGTAGAAGGATCAGAAGACTCGGTTTCGTGGTCCGACAGATCGGATACACTCTCAGAAAATGAAACCGAGTACACATCGTGTATGGAATTCTCCCGCAGATAACCCTCGAGGAGAAATGCAAGATCATCAGTGAGGAGTAGAGGATCATGATCTATAAGGGCATCTGCGCTGCTGTCAAGCACCCATTCTGTGCACCAGGCTGCATCATCATCTGAAATCTGGCTCTCGACAATCTGGAAGCAGGAGAAGGTACTAGTCATCATCGCGGAGGCTGGTAAGGTGACTGCGGCTGATCCTCGCTCTGCGGCAATGCTGGCTGGTATCTGGTCCTCAGAAAACGTATCTGTCTCATCAAAGTGGAGGACAAAAGGCTCGAATACGGGACTCTCTATGTCTGTACTCTCAAAGTGGTGTCCCATATCGAACTGTAGCTGCTGGGCTGAGTCATGAAATCTGTCGGTCTCCGAGAAGTATCTCTGCAGAAAGGAAGCTGACTCCTCCAGGACTGGGAACTGAAGTGGCTGAATCAATGGCTACAAAAGCGGGGGCTCCTCCGGCTCCTGGAGTATCAGAAGATCTGATATCCAAGACTCGTCAACTGGGAACTCTGGGGCTGACTCGAACTCCTGCTGGAAAACCAACGGGAACTCAAGTAGACTCTGGGTCCGAACCGCTGCTACCGCAATCATCTCTTCTGTACTCTGTGGTGCTGTATGCTCCAAGTCCTCTGGCCGGTGTGTAGAAAGTGTATCCTCCTGTAATGTGACACATTGCACTGGTACTGCATCGTCCGCATGTGCTATCCCGACGAAGGTATCTCGTGAAGTAGATCTATGTGAAAGTAGTCGCGAGATGGTATCCAGTAAGTGAATGTCGGAACTGCGGTGTGAACCGCTACATGTGGTAATCACCAGTGCTATCTGCTCTGCGGTCATCCCCTGCATGGAGATCTCTATAAGGTCTGTCACTGGAAGTCCGTGGTCTGGAAATCTCCTCAAGAGGGCAAGAAACCTCGGCCATGCCTCATGCAGTGGCTCCTGTGGGTCTACTGAAAAGTTGGTGATCAAAGACCGCATAAACTCTGCTCTACGCGGGGGGAAGTATCTCTGTAAGAACTCTCGGCGTAACTCTCCCCACGTATCGAATGTCCTCCCCAATCGTCGGTGCCATCGCATAGCTCTCTCGTGAAGTGTGAATGGAAAGGTCCTCCTCATCAGCTCCTCTGCAGTGATATCAGAATATCTCTGTGCTCTGCAAGACTCCTCGAATGCGGACAGGTGAAGATAAGGCTCCTCGTGCGCCTCTCCTGAAAATGTCGGCAGTAGCTGAATGTAATCTAAATCCAAGACGAATGGACGTAATGTAGAAGCTGATTGAGCTCCCTGTGCTATCTGCTCTTCCGTCAATCTGGAATAGGATCTATCTGCTGATCTCCACTGCTTTCTCTGATCATGAACGGAGTGCGCTCTCAACTCAGCAACGACATCGTCCGGGTCTTGCATCTGCTCTGTATGGTATCCTCGGACGTCAAGCGCAGCATGCCCAGAGTAATGAATGGGATGGGAGGGAGGGAGCGGAGGTTGGTCGGAGATCCGACCTCCCTAGAAGGTGGACTGGACTGATGGTCAGATAGCAAAGAAAAAGCCGCAAGAGTCGGCTCGAAGTGAGGGGGATCCATCATCCAGGGGTAAAGGAGAAGAAGAAGAAGAAGAAGACTGAAGGGAGGGTGGGTGGGAGATAGAAGAAGGGAAGAAGATGGGGGGAAGGCAGAAAGGATCTGGAAATCACATAAGATGAAAAAGCAAACCCCCGATTCACCTACGCACACGAGCTGAAGACCGAAAGGGATCGGTCAATTATCTTGTCAATTTTATTTTAGGTGATCATTCAGTCTATCAAAGCGATTACGTGAGCTAAATAGGAATCCAAATATTTCTCAACCGATTGTCCCGTACAGAAGAGCCGGTAATCAGTTGAGAAAAATTCGGATGTGGCTCTATCCTAAGGTGCGGGTGACTCTCTCGCTCATCCAAACCAAACAAGGAGGGGGTTACTCTCCCCAAGACAGATTTTTTAATTCGGTGTCTTTTAGGTCAAGTGTGATTAGCGGTCCCGATTTTATTGTTTTTCTTTTTAGGTATTTTTCAAATAAAAACAAACGCCTAACGAATTTTCCGATACCCTTTTTATTCCTAAGTCCAGAAAACAAAGGGAGGAATACGGAAAAGCCGATGCGCGATGAAATCTATGAATGCATGCACTAGATAGAAGGCGTAGCAGTCTACATGTAATATGATCCGTGCAAAATTTAAACTAATCTATATGAATGCAATGCGAGAACCGTCCTAGACAGAAACTTCTATTGTCGTGAAGCACAGATTTATTTGTCTAAGTCCAAGTGAGTTCTATAGGAACATATATTTTATTAGGGGCTTTGGACCTAATGCTACCTGGCTCAATCAAATAGAAACCTAAATCTAGGGGCTCAAGCACAAAAATCCACGTGAAACAAAATAAAATAAAGCGATAAAAACAAAACACGGTGAGGTCCCCCAAGTGCACCGGCACTTGGCAAAACAGACTCCGAAAAAGTTAAGTGTCCAAAGTCCTAGAAATTATTACAACTTATGACAAGAATGATAATGGAATAAAATGCCAAAAAATCCTCAAAGGATCTTCCAAATCTTCTGCTCCTCTTCTCATACGCTCTCCTGCGGCTCAATGGAGAAACAAGCCACCTCCGCTTTGCTCGGGTGCGCCGGCACTCCTAGGAATGCTTCCCTCACTCGTCGGGCCCTCGAAAGAAAGAGAGAAACAAAAGATATGTCAGATCACAGTTATGAAAAATATATGAAATAAAATGAAGCGAAAAATCAAACAAGCAAAGAAAAACAAGTATATACACAAACCAAGAGCAGAAGGCAAGGAAAACCTAACTACCCTCGCCGTGCCTCCCCGGCAACGGCCCCATTTTGATTAGTAGGTAATCTCACTTGGGTTTTAGTTGATTAATGGATAATGTCGTTGTACCCAAAGAAAAACCGACCGAATCAAAACAATTATTAAATCCAAATCAAAGAGATCAAAGAAGATGATGGATTTTTGCTATTTAGTTATTAACCTGGTATAGCTCCCAGGGTCGAACTCAAGGAGGCAATAATTATTAAGCAAGGGTTATTCAATTCAAAGACAAGCAATGAAATAAAAGAGGGAATCTAAGCAAGCTACTCTTTGATTTTTGTGAATTCGAATCTTTTTTTATTTTATGGGGGCAATATATTTTTTTATAAGTTTTTGAATTACTAAAAATAACAACTCAAAGTAATTTGCGAAATAAAAATTATTGGAGATAGAAAACAATAACAAGATCTTAACCAATTTTTTGTGACTTTTTTTGGAGCAAAAATGCTATTTATTCCATGCAATAGAGACAAGAAAACAAATTCTGGAAATACAAGGACTGCAATGTAATTTCTGAAAAGTTATTGAACAGATTCTAATAAAGATGGAAAATAGGGGTATATGTGCAAATTTTGCAGCAAATGATATGCAGATTACATGACAATAACTTGTCCAACTTCTGTGTTCAAATACAATAATGGCTGAGGGAGAACTTAGCAAATTACACAGAAGATGTGAGATTTACATGACCGTCAAGGTGAGAGGACGTCCGTCAGATGTGCAGTCGATCAACGACTGCTGTAACTTCTGGATCAGCCGTGTTCTTCCCCAAAGGGCTACAGGCGATGGACAGAACACGGGCGGACAACAGCTGGGCTGATCTGCTCGGATGATCGCACGCGATCTGGAAAAGAAATTTGTTCTTCCGACCGAGGATTCGCGGGTGGCGTCGACGATCTTTGAGTCTCAATGGATCTGATCACTCCAGGTACCACACTATGTTGCTGCAGATGCATGCGTTACTGCTCCAGATGATGCGGATCTCAGCTTCCCCTATTGTGTTCCTGCAAATCTGAAATTTCTCTCTCGATTTGGAATAAATCAGAGCTCAGTTAAAAAGTAGCACCCATTCAGATCTATGAAATCGTCGAATGGAATTTCCAGACCTCAATATTTTGGAAACATTTCTAATCCAAATTCCACCAAATCCCTTTTGTTTCCAATGTGGAATTAGCATGCAACACCCCCAGCAAATTGCATTTCCGTGGAATCTTACCTTTTTTGATCAAGTTGAATCAACAAAAACGAGTTTCTCTCATAAACTTGAAGGCGTAGATGATCGGCTATTGATGTTTTAGATCTTCGGCCACGGTTCAGTGCTAGTACGCAGGAGACTAAATTTCAACGATGGTAGTCCTTTGTAGGTGCTCTAGAACAACTCCTGCGAATTATCTCAAACACTCGAGAATGCAGATCTCAGCCAAACACAAATCGGAAATTGATGAGCGGGGTGGTTCTTGCGAGGGTGATGAAAGGAACCACAATCTCTGACCACTGTGTGTGGTCAGAGGGGATCAGATCTGGACAGATAGAATAGGAAATGGAGGGGATCGAAGATGATATGGTGTTCGAATCAGTCGAGATGGTTTCGGGAAAAAAACAGAGATTAGATCTACGGCTACTGAGATTTCACGAGCTTCGAGCCAAAATCGAAATGAAAATTAAACCTAAGATTACAAAGATGGAGTAGATTTTCCTGGGCAGAGGATCGAAGATCCTCGGGTCATTGCCTCGACGGATCGGCTTGGCCGGAGGCTGGGCTCGCCGGAGGCGGAGCACGGCGACGGACCGCCGGATCAGATGCCCTCACGTCCTCTCCTCACTAAACGAAGGTCGGCTGTCACTCACGATGATCGGAGCTCCTTGGAGGAGGATGAAATGGCCAAAGATGGGAGGAGGAAGAAGAAGGGGCCTTATTTATAAGATGTGAAACATCAAATTTCAAACGAAAATTCAGCGCGCGAATCGAGGCGGGAATTTTGAAATTTAATATGGGCGAAAATTAGAGTTGTGAGGTCGTTATTTTGGTGAAGAAATCATCTTGATCGGATCAACGACATGCTCTAGAAAATTTGGAGAAAACGACTCGGTTGAACAGATTATTTGGGTTGAAGGAGGAAAAAGACGAAACAGGGAAAAGGACGAAACAACAGATTAAATAAAAGATAAATACAATAAATAGATAAATAAATGGTTTTAAATTAAAATAATGAAAATAAATAATGTCAATAATTTATTAAATAATTTTATGGTGATTTTTAATAAATAAAATTACTTAATTAAATAAGGTAAAATAAATAAGAACCTTTATTAATAGGTATAAAATACCTATGTGATACATACTTTATTTTATTTTTGATTATTTTCAGATTTTATAATTTTTATTTTTATTTTATATAATTAAAATAAATATATACAAAACATTTAAAAATACAATATGTGCACAAATAAATAAATAAATAAAAATATATACAATATATACAAGTATACCCATAAGGTCCCAAAACCTACTTTTTGCATATTAACTATGATTTCAGTGAAACCACTTTTATTTGATAGATGTTTTTTACAAAATTAACTTTAAAAGTGAGTACACTCAAATCGGAGTTCATATGGCTTAGTTATGAGATTCGGAAGTTAGGCTTTACGGCTTTTAGATTTTGAGATTTATTGGTATTTATTCACAATTATTTTTAAATTATATTTTTGTATTTTTTATGTATTTTTATGAACATTTCAGAAAAAGAATTAAGTTATTTGGAGTTACAAATAAATAGAAATAAAGAAGTTTTATACACATAATGTACATATATACAAAGGGGTCCAAACGCCAAAACTCACATATTTTATTCTCAGATTTTTTAATATTTTTAATAAATAGTATTAATTATAAAATAAAGTTTAAAAGTGAGTTATGTCAATTTGGAGTTTTTCTATAAATAGTTATGAACCTGAGAAGATGGACTTTTAGGCTTTTTAGGTTCATTGTATTTATTTATTTATTAGTTAAATAAATTTTCTGATATTTTTATAAGTTAGTATACATTATTACACACAACTTTCAAGAAGTAAATATTTTTATTTGAAGTTGTTTTATTGATAAATAAAATAGGTGAAAATATGTACAAGGTGAAAAATGGTGAATATGTACAAGTGAGATTTAGTTTTCTTGATTTTTATAAGTTATGGACCCTATCTCTCCCTACTTTATTCCTGGTCGATCAGGTCAAGTCTTGACCTTCTCTCAGGGTTCGGGTCAGTCTGCATTTATTCCATAAATACATCCTTCTTTATTTCTTTTCTTTTTCTTTTCTTCTTTATTCTTTTATTTTGGTCAAAAAGAATGATAAATATACATTATTAACAAATAGATTATGAATGGTAAATAATGATAATTAATGAATATGTACATGTGTTTTACTAAGGATTCTAGCTAAAATAAAAGAATAAAGATGATGAATCATGGATTCATCAGATTGCTCGACCACTGACTGATTTGCTGACCAAGGACACCGAGTTCATAGTTGATGATAAGTGTCTTGCGTCATTTGAGACTCTCAAGAGTCTAGTTGTTGAGGCTCCTGTCCTCCAGCCACCTGATTGGTCTCTCCCATTCGAGATCATGACGGATGCCTCCGATTTTGCCGTAGGGGCTGTGCTGGGACAGAGGAGGGATGGATTGCCTTTTGCCATTCACTACGCTAGCTGAACATTGGATGCCGCGCAATGGAACTATACGATCACAGAGAAAGAGATGCTAGCCGTAGTCTTTGCCCTAGATAAATTCAGATCATACATCATTGGATCTAGAGTGACTACTTACACATCATACCGCCCTCAGGAAGGGCTAAAATGCAAATAGTGAAAACCGCAGGGGTTTAAATGCAAATAGTCCACAGTGTACTAATTTGTTTTGCAGACTAAATAAAAACATAAAAGAAACTATGGGGATAAGGGAGAAATTTACCCAAGCCGGGGCGTGTGGCTCACGTGGGCGACAGGTGGCTGGCAACGTACGGTGATGGCAAAAGCATCTGGTGAATCCAACGGCTCTGGAGGAAGGGCGCACGTGGGGGGTACGTGGCCGTTAGATGTCAAATCTAACAGCCTGACACGAGCAGGCACTGGACGATCCAGATACGTTCTGTAGAGTGGCATCAATCAGATGGTGGAGGAGGATCCTGGATGAACTCCTCCCTGGCGAGGTTCGCCAAAGGACTGGGGGTGCTCAGGGCGTCCGATGAATAATCAGGAGGGAGGGCTCGACTTGCGGCGCTCCTCCACGTCGAGTGGCGATGTCCGATGGCATCTTCAACGGTCAGATCTTCTGGATGGGCACTGGGACCTGGACGACCTCCGACGAGGGTGGCTGAAGGCGAAATGGGGGTCTCCAAGCGCAACGTAACCTGCGGGGTGAAAGCTCCTGCTCAGAGGGAGACTATGGCCTAGGTTATTGGATAAAAAGCAACATGAAGCGACGGTGGGAGGCGGAGGAAGGTTTCGGTGTAGGCGGTAGAGGGAACCTAGCCCAATCTTTGCTCGGGTAGCCAAGATCGGGATGCAGACTACGGGGGAAGGGTAACAGTGGAATGGGGAGTCGATCCGAATGACGAAGGATGGCAGATGGAGCTCCGACCACTAGGTCGGAGCTGGCGGAGGGGCAAATGAAAGATAGGATAAAATCAGAGCTAGAATCGATGAGAGGTCTACCTGAGGGTCCAAGGTCAATCATGAGCTCCATGAAGATGCGGCGATATGGGCCGTCGCCTCGACCACGCTGCGGCAGGCGCCGATGGGGAGGCTCGAATGTTGCGGCGCTCCGGCCACGTGCGTCGAGCTACTGCTACAGCGCCTCAATCCGGCCACCAAAGGATGCTTCCGGTCGCTGTCACCGAGAGGAAAACTCTCTAGGGTAGAATGAGGGCTTGAGGCACGAGCTACGGAGCTGGGAAATAAATGGAAGGATTTATACGCAGTTCCAGGTGACGAGGTTGAACGGGCACGGGCACGCGAACTAAGAAAGATCTGCCTCGCCCTAAGGATCTGCGAGGGTGGCTGATGCAAGGGGAAGAGGCAGGCGGTGGAATCGGGGCAAACGGTGGTCGGATCTGCTCTAGAGATATTGGAGAAATCGGGCCGGTGAGCAAGATCCGCGAAGAGGGGACCGGGCGGGGGAGTTGACCGGGGGTCAATGATCCCCCGTGGACCAATCACAAAAATCCAAAGTCAAAATTATTTGTAAATTAAATTAAAAATAGAAAACGATTTTATTTTAAAATATTTACAAAATAAAAAATGTTATTATTATTCAAACTTTTTTTAGTGATTTTTATGAGAAATAAATTATGTTATATATTATATTATATACATGTATAAAATACTTATGTATTTTATACTTTTATTTTTATTTTCTTATTTTTTTTGTACAAATACTCCTATTGTATATTTTATTTATTTACAACATAAGATTGAGAGTATAAATGATTTTTATTTTATTTTATGAGTTATTTAGAAGTATTAAATAAATAGGTATATGTCACATATATACATGGTATGTACAAGGTGGAGAGAGAAAAATATTTTGTTTTTATTTTTAATTTTCTAATTTTTGTTTTATTTTTAGAAATATATACAAGATAGTATAAATACATTTTTATTTTGTTTTTTTGTGAAAAATAAAATATTCATATACATAAAGGGCATATGTACAAGGTTGAGTGGCCCTATCTCTCTCTACTCATTTTATTTGGCGATCAGGCCCATGTTGGGTGACCACCGCCCAAATGACAGAGGTAAAGGTGTAAAATAAATGCTAGGTCGTTGCGACCTCAATCACTCGGGCTGAGTAAATCAAGAAAATAAACTACTCACAAAGAGATCAATCAATCAAAACACAAGAAAGAGCGGTCTGCTATAGGTTTAACCTGGTATAGCTCCCAGGGTCGAACACAAGGAGCACAGATTGGCCTTGCGGCCTACGATGTAGTCAAGTATCCAAAGAAGTCTTTTTTATGGTTTTTATTTGTTTTTATATTTTTTTAGAATTTTTTAATTAATGAGAAAATGTGAGAAAGTAACTGCAAGGGGACTTCAACAATTTATACAAGACACACAAATGATGCAAAAATTATGGAAAAATGGTTTTTATGTTTTTCAAGTTTTTTTACTGTTTTTGGTGAATTTTTGGAATTTTTCTAATGAATAAAATATTTATTAAAAATCAAACAAGGCAAGAAACAATGGGTACTGTCCAGCAAGGTTAGAAACTCAAAAATAAAATATTTAAGAGCTTCAAACAACCCTGGAGGTAATTTTCCTATAATCTATGAAGAATAAGGAAAATTTAGGCACCCTAATTATTGTTTTTGGATTTTTAATTTATTTACTACAATTTTTATGAGTTTTTAAGGGTTTTTCAATTTTTAGGGTTTTTAAAGGATGAAAAGTGGCCAAAATTGGCTCGAAAATCAATCAACCAGTAAACAACATTACCTAATTTTTTTAGAATTTTTAAAGGTGATTTTATATTTTTTTGGTATTTTTAAAGTCAAACAGTGGCGAAAATAAGTGTTTTTGAATTTTTAAAAATAATAAATGAAATCAAAAATGTCCCCAAAAATCATAGAAATTCCTACACCATGGCAGGAGCCATGTGTCAAAATTTCATTGGATTTGGAGGTCGTTTGATATTTTATTCAAAAATAAAAGTGGGGCATTGTGCACAGGGACCTAAGTGCAAATACCCAAAAGTTCTGGGGTCCTGGTGCAAAATACCCAAGAAGTCACGTGCCAAGCACGTGTCTGGGGCACACAGGGACCTAAATGTAAATAAAAATAAGTTCCAAGGACCTATTGATAACTCGTATCAAAAGTCCAGGGGCTTATATGCAATTTACCCAAAATAATTCGCACATGTACAAAATCAATGCTCACAGGGGTATATTTGCAAATAAACGAAACATTTCATGCATTCATTAACATTCCAGAACTACAGGGCAAGATATGCAAATAACCCAACAAAACACGTGCCAAAGCACGTGGGTCTCTACTGGCAGGGGTTTAATTGCAAATAAAATAAAGTCCGAGGTCCAGAATGCAAATAACCCAGAAAATAAACAACTGAATCTAAAATTACAGGACTGAAAAGTAAATTACAAACTACGAGGGGGGCCTATGAAATTTACCCCTTTATTAATAGCAATGGCCTGATTGTTGACGCGTGGATGATCGAACGGCTGAGAACAAACGCGCCTTTACTCCTGGAAGCGTTGGCCTGATCTGACGGCTGGTATGCGTCCACGAGGTTGATCGGACGGTGGAGATGCGACGTGGTTCTGTGAAGGGAACCAGGCTCAGATCGGATGGTCGAGAGAGATCCACGTGGCTGATCCGACGGTGCTGGGCTCGGATCTCTCTCCTCTGCTACGGATGGCTCCGATGCGCTCCTCAGATGGATCAACGGTCGCTGCTCCTTCAAGGATGGACGGTCACGATCAGATCTGGAGCAGAGGGTGCATCGGACGGCTCTGGAAGGTGGAGGAAGAACTCGACGCCGGCGAACTTCGCCGACGTCCTGCGTGAACTCCGGTCCTCCTCAGCTGCGCCTGAAGGTCGGAGAAGCTCCGCTGGGCTGTTCCGCAGCTGCTGGTGGTGGCCAAGGGTCCAACCGAGCCCTGGAGGGGCTCCGGCGAGGCCTATGGCTCGAAGCTCCTGGCTGAACTGGGAAGGAGGCTCAGACACCTCCCTTGGACCTGCAAAGTAGACAAGGAGCTTCGCGGGTCGAGGGCAAAGTGCCTCGACCCAAGAAGACGGGGTGAAGGTGGACGGTGCTGCGTGGCGAATGAGCTCCGGCGAGGCGACGGCGGTGGAGCTCGACTCCCAGATCCTGTGCGATCTGGGTTGTGTGGAGGGGTGAAGAAGGTGCGTGAGGGCACGGTGAAGGTGATGGTCGGGTCGGATTGTGATGAAATCACGCGAGATGGTCGGAATCGAGAGGATGCGTCGGAGATGAAATTTGGGCGAAATCCTAAATTAGACGAAATTAAAAGGAACTAAGGGTACCTGATGGCTGAAGTAGACTGGGCTGGAGATGGGCTATCTCCGGGTCGTAGCTTCGAAGGGCGTCAAGGCCTGAAGCTCGATGCTCGACGCGGCGGCGGAGCAAGGACGGCGAGGTTACGCCGGATCAGAGGATACACCTTCTCGCCTCACTGCTACAAAGGCAACGGCTTGCTGTCACTCTTGCGAGGCCAATGGAGGTCACGGGGAAGAAGGAGAGGGTCCAAAGATGCGGCGCGAGGGCGGCGGAGATGGTGGTTTTATAATGTGACCGGGCGATTAGGGTAGCGTGAGGACAGCAAAGGAAGGCGTGATTTTGATGGCGGAGGATCCGGCGAGGGAGAGGGATGTGCGGCGAAGAATATGGGCGCGGGGGTTGAGTGGAAGACAGGCTGACGCGCGTGGATAAATCGGGGAAGAAGGGCGCGGCGCGCGTTGGCCAGAAAAGGAAGGAGGCGCGGGGGAGTTGACTGGGGTCAACATTCCCCCGTGGCCCAGTCAGACTCTGCCACGTGTAGCGGATTTTTGTTTTATTTTTTTAGGGTAGAAATAAGTCGAATTAAAGAAAACTTAAAAACATGAAATATTTTTCTTTTATTTTTTTTCTATTTTTTGGTGATTTTTATTTAATTTTTGGAAATAAAAATAGGTTAGCTATATACATAGGTATATGTACACTATATGGATTTTTATTTTTGATTTTTTATTTGTTATTTTTATGTGTTTTTATGCTCATTTTGTATTTTATTTATTTACAAGATGAAATATGGAATAAAAGAATATTTTTATTTTATTTTTATCACTTTTATACAAGGGTGAAATAAATAAATATATACATTTATATACATGGTATTAATACAATGTATTTTTGGTATTTTCAATTTTGTAATTTTTATTTGATTTTTGTTTTGTTTCTTTTTATTTATTTTATTTACAAAAGGTAATATAGAATATTTACAAAAAGTTTAGAAAATAAATGAATTTATTTATAGGGTTAAATAAATACAAGGGTGTGGTTTATGCACATGGTGAGAGGGTATTTTTGACTTTTTGATTTTTTTATCTTTTTATTTTGTTTTTAATAGAATATACACACAATATGTACAAGTATATTTTTGGGTGAGGAAAATATAAAGGTTTATTTATTTACAAATATATACAAAAATGAGCTCCTATCTCCCTCTACTTGGCTTTTATGCGGTCAGGCCCATGCTGAGCCCTCCCTTGGGTTAGGTTGCTCAATATTTATTCTAAATATTTCCCTCTTTTTCTTTTTGCTCTTTATTCTTTTATTTTGTGCACAAAAACATGCTAATTATAGGATTTTACACAATGCATGCTTCTGGTAATTATTTGTATTTACACATATCTACATGTATTTGCAAAGGTTTTTGTAGCTAAAATAGAAGAATAAAGAGTGATGAATGGGTATTCATCATTGGGCCCTCTCTTACGATTAGGTCACTCGATATTTATTCTAAATATTTCTATATTTTTCTTTTATTCTTTATTCTTTTATTTTTGCACAAATACATGCTAATTGTTGAGTATTAATAAATGCATGCTTTTTGACAACTTATTGTATTTACAATTATATACATGGTGTTTTGCCAAAATATCTAGCTAAAATAAAAGAATAAAGAATGATGAATGTGGATTCATCAGTCAGCTGCCAATTTTGATATCAAAATGTTTCCATTGTCACATACAGTCTTCACAATGTATGGCCCTGTCCATTTACTTTTCAATTTGCTTGGAAATATCTTCAACTTCACATCAAATAGCCAAAATTTCTATCTAGGTTCGAAAGTCTTTCATTGAAGTGTCAGCCATGCCAACGTTTGGCCACTCAAGTCGGGGCCCACCCTCACCAAAGAGGGGCTTGGGAGTAAATATCACAATGCCTCATGTGGCGCAACACATGAGGCACAGGGACCTGATGGCAATATTCAAGAAATACAAGGGGTCCTATGCCATATTTTCAGAAATATATAAAATGTACTTAATATTTACAAGACTTGAAAAGAAATACAAAAAGCGATGGGGATGCTTTGAAATTTATACAAAATAGCACTTCATCATGCGACCGGGCGCGTTTCATGTGTGCTCCACTTAATCCAATCAACGACATGAATCGATCTTTCATTTCATCCCTAATTTGATGGGTATGAAAAAATATGGAGGGGAAGATGATCCAATGGTTCCTAGGTCTCCTTTAAGAATAAGCAAGAACATGTGACGTAGGCTGTTTCGATCTGCAATTTCCTTTCACTATGGCCACCGTTCTTCGATCTGACCACCTCAGCACGTTGCTGGAGCTCTTTTACACATGCATGAGGGTCTAAATGGGTCTGAGCCCCATAGGAGGGGGACTAGATCTCACGATCGTCTAAAGCCTATGGTAGAGCTCGATCTTGTCTCCAGACGACTCCTATGGTGCTTCCTCCTGCACAAAAAAACTACGGGCTCGAGGCACGAATGTTGGTTTCAATATTGAAGCTGGGCATCACGTGGATGAAGGGAATGGGGAGCTCTGGTGTATGGTGGTGGAAAGAGCTCTAACCTCCTCATTCCTTATAGGAACATGGGTGAAACAATGGGGCTTCGTTGGCGAAGATGCCAGGGAAGAAGATGATGGTGATGATGAGTCGAAATAGGGTGTGGATTATGATGATTTTGAGCTAGAGCTTAAGGCTCCAACAAATTACAATCATAAAATTAAATTAAACTAATGATTAAATGCTAGAATTAAATCTGAGCTATGATGCAGGAAAGAAATGCAACAAAAAACCTAATTAGCAGCTCGTACCGGGTGTTCGAAGGAATAGAAGGAAGGGCTCGCTGGAGGTGCTCTGGTGAGGCCTTTGATCACCTTATTCCACTCCTTTTCCATACCTACAAGGAGGGGAAAATGAAGCTGTCGCCCGATGTCTTGCTACGATAAAGTCCTATCGAGGTTATGGGATTAAAACTGGTATCAATATCAAAAAGTCGATGAGGAGGGTTTATTTATGGACACGTGTATTGGCAAAAAGGTGAAGAAGATTGCGTGGAGAAGAAGGGTGGTGGGTAAGGTCTAGGGTGATGACGAGGGTTAGGGATGTGGGAGGAGCAGGAAGGTGGTCCTGCTCAAGGAAGAAGGTGTAGTGGAGGAAGGCCAAAAAATGGAGAAAAAGCAGGTCTCGTGAGCTTTGACAGAAGTAAGAGGCGAAGGAAGGACTGTTGATCGAAGGTCAATAGTTGAGGGCTTCTGATTTGTCCACATGGGCCAACCGGAAAATTAGAGGGAATAATTTCCCTATTAATTCATTTAAAATTAATAAATGATTTTATTAAATTTTGGGTAAAAGAAAAAATGTTTATTATTTTACGTAGTATTTTAATATAATTTTTATTTATTTATACAACTAATTTATTAGGTGTTAATATTTACATGTATATACATAGGTATATATACCTGTATTTATGGTATTTTATTTTTATTGTATCTAAGGTGCACTGTGTATTATTTTTATGTGAAGTCAATTTTTATATTTTCTTTGTATTTTTATGTACAAGTTTCATGTTGAAGGTTTTATTGTTTGAGGTATAAAATAGGAAAATAAAATAGGTGACAAAAGGTTATTAATTGAGTAAAAGAATTAGATTTTTTGAGTGTTTTCTATAGAGTTTCTCTGCCCTATCTCCCTTTACTTTATTCTTGGTCGATCAAATCATCATGATGATTGGGTCTCGGGGTCTAGGTCATTCACTGCCTTTGACACTTCATTCTTTCTTCTTCTCTTTCCTTACAATATTTAATATTCAATTATTGAGTGTTATTTTGTACAAATTAATGCTATATGCATGCATTTTAGCTAGTGATTTAAAGCTAAAATGAAAGAATCAAGGTGATGAAATAGAGATTCGTCATGCCTCCATCATGATGAATATGATGGACCCCTCCATAAGATGGTTTGGTGGGAGATGATGACTCCATGGAGGAAGACAAATGATGATTGTGGTAGAAATAATGATCTTAGTTCGATTTGAGATGATGTCATATATGGATCCTCGATACATTGCAAATAATTACAAATATGGAACTCCACGTGAAAGAGTTGATTATTGCACGCGAAATGATTGAATGGATGGTCCTCAACTAATTATAAATCAAATGATCTAAACAATAACATGACAAAAACATAAACTTTTATAATTTCGATCACTCGTGTATTATTGATGTATAAAGTTGTGAAAATAAAAAAATAAAGTAATTTTGGTCAACACATTATAAATAATATCAATTCATGTTGAAAGTTATAATAATAAAGAAGATATTTTTAATATGTATTCATTTATTCTTTACTCATTCCTTACTTATTAGAAAATTAACAACAATGATTGAAAAGTTATGATTAGGTATTTATTAGTGCAGGTAAGTTTATTTGGATCCAAACTATTATAAAATACCAACGAACGAAATATGATTGGTATTAATGGATCTAACGAGAATATTTTACAATGTCAATTAAGCAATGTTATATATAGTTTAAAAAGAAATCATCACCTCAACTTCGAATCATATCATAAATCAAGTTAGATGGTGCTAAAAAATATAATTAAAATTTTGTTAATGTGCAAATGATACAATTGGATTTATGAAAACCTAAATTAAATGAAAACAAATAAAAAGGAGAATGAGATAGAAGATGAAAAATAACTTACATAACTTATGAAAAATTTGAGCAACAATATCTGGCAATGATCGGTCCTTTTTGGTGCAGAAAGATTGGATCTTTAAGGGGATATTAGGGTCGTCGAGGGGTTAACGGGTTAAGGAGGAGAGCAACAACACAACGGTGGTGGCTGTGCTGACATCAACATCGATGGTGATTTTGCAGTGGTGGAAGGAGTTGAGGGTGAGGTCAGTGGAGCGGTCGGGGGAGAGGAGGTTGTACTGGATAAAGTAGGAGGAAAGTTGGAGGTGGCGATCAAGGATTTGGACATTAGTGGTCAACTTCGAAGAGATGGTGGTTGTCTAGGTTAAACTCCAAGCCTATGGGACCTCCACGGAAACATGACCCCCCTTCAACTTTTTTAGGTGAAACATCCGACACCATTAGCAAGACCATCTGAATACCGGATGACCCCAAGACATCAGTAGAGTGGACCTCTTCTCGGGAGATTTGCCGCTCATTGGCTGTTAGTAGAGGAGGCTCGATCATGAGTGAAGGGCATCCGGCATCGCCACCCGGCTGGCATTGGGTTTCACAAAAGGGAGAGGAGGATGAGGAAAAGGAAGAAGAAGAGGAGAGAAAGAAGATGCGAGATGTAGTGAAAATCCACATTTGATTTTGGAATGGTTTGATTAACTCAAACTTTACTAAAGCAAGCTGACTCGAGAAGAGTTAAATTAACAGTCCGGTTCGTGGTGTTAATCGGATCAAGTTTACAGGGTTCGAGGTGATAAGTACAATGTTTACATCATCAGTAAGTAATTGATAAAATTTGCAGGATTCATGGTATAAAAATCTCTTATTTTTTACTGAATACAAAATATTTCAAGACAATTTATTCTGATTAAGTAACGGGCCCTATTTGTCAGTCCAAGTAGAGTAATCCGAATCCATCAAAGATGAGTCCATTGTTTCTAGAAGGTCAATTTAAATAAATACGGCACGTACTTCGAAAGGTCCTGCGGTCGAGACGAGTCGCACCTCACCCCCTGTCGATCATACCTTGTCCATTCTTCTCCGGCCACCGAACCCAATGGCCTCTCCAGAAAGGCGCGATCTCTGGCTCGTGGGCTTCCCGTGGATGCTGATTCTGCTGTTCACCGGATTGTGCTGTTGTCAGACGAATCCACCGCAGCAGCAGCAACCGCTTGTTGGGTTCAATTCGATGGTCTCCTCTGTGAGATACCCCAATAGGTGGCTTCCGCCTCACGATTCGACTTATCTGCGAGGTGGGTTTGCTTTATTCTTCTGATTCTTCTTGCTTTATCCTCCTTTTACGAGAGAAACATTCCCCTAAAAATCGATTCTTTCGTTTCCGCACGCTTTTTTTCTTTGCAGGAGACCCTTTTCGTTTTGTTTTTCAAGAAAAGTTTAATTTTTGGGCAGTGGGTATCATGGAATGAATCAAGTAGAATTGATATGTTAAATATGAAAGTGCCATTTTTCTCATTTCGACATCAGATGTTTGTGCTCAATTTCAACGTTTTATTCTTTATGCATACATGATATTTTCCATTTGAGTTTCACCGATTTTGTTATGAACCAGAATCACGGAGTTATAATTTGTGGTTTATATGGTGGATTCTAGTATGTGAATTGGGTTACAAATCAGATGGATATGTAAATGTTAGTCCTCATGGTAGATAGTAAATCTAAAATGCTTCTGTGAATGATATTTTTCTGTTGACTTGTTTGAAGCATTCCCATGCTAATCTTCCCCAGTAATGACACTATTCTTTTGCTCACAAATGCACTTGTACTAGATCCTTTACAATACTAAGATACTGCAGTTATCTCATGCGGATTTAGTGAAAAAGAAATCATGATGCTACAATGTTCAGAAGAATTTAATTAGTCCATGGTGCAGAAGAATTACTCGAAATTATTATACTTGCCAAATACTTAGGCCATGAATGGTCATATGCCGCACTTTTGCAAAACCTGTATACTATGCATACTATTTGATGGCTATTAATATTCTTGATACTTTTCATAAAATTTTTAAAGTTTTTATAGAATTAGTCATTTCAGTGCATTTCTATTGGTTTTTTTATATTAGTCTCGGTCGTCGCTTATTTTTTATGCAACTAATCTTATGTAACTAGCATCTACTTTTGCAAGAATTCGCCATGTAGTAGTTGGTGCATTATGTGGGTGTCTCTCAGTAGATACTTTGTGATGTAAATGATACAGTCTTCATGATACTTATATTAATTTATTGATTTGCATGTGCCGATCAAAATATCGACAAAATCATGAACAATTGGAATCTGAATACCTCCTGAGTTTACTTTATATTCTCAGCAACTTCACTGGATAAGGAGTGCCCTGCGATTTACAAATTTGTTCCAGAGTCTTCTTGGTGATGGTTGATTTGAAGTCCCTGATTGTGAGATGACAATGTGGTGTCTACCCTGATGACGTCATATGATTTCTAGAAACAAAAGCCAAAAAAATCCTTGATGAAGATTTAAACCTAGATAAACTCTTTCCTTGGCATTTACATGTAGTTAATATTTGATTGGCCATAGACTATCTTATTCTTGCAATCTTTTACTTTTTAAATTCAGTCTGGAACAATCTTGTCCTTCACAAATTTTGAGGGGAAGTAGAGCCTTGTTTTACTGACAGATGTTCTTTTTGTAGGTCCTATTTTAACACGTTCTTAGAAAATTTTAAGGGAATGAAGAGTTACTTACACATGGATTTTGGATGCAGTGGAGTTACCACCTTGGTTTTTTGCCCTTACCGTGACCTTATTATCAGATATGGATGTTGTAAGAATGATCAAATGTTATTTTTTTAAATGAATGATCAATTTTTGTCATTTAGCTTTTAATATGAATACAAAATGGATAATGCATTTTCTGATGATTTCGCTGTATGTAATCACATTTACAAGACAATCGAACGTTTCGTTGTGTTTGTTTTGTTGGTCATCGGCAGGTTTTGTGACACCCAAACATAGTCCCACATGGAATACTCATGAAGTGTGAGAGTAAGATATAAGTGGCAAGGATTACTACTTGCCAACTTGGGATTAATTATTTTATGTGGTTATCAACTGGTACGATTGGACCTGTCAGATCCAGTTTCCTCCATAATGGTCCATTTCTAGGTCCTCAATAATAGAGGACATGTTACCCAAGAGGTGGAGTGACATTGACTAAGAGATATAGGAAAAGACCACATTGAGTGTGCAATCGTCACTGTAATTGGGAATAAGTGATGAAACATATCGTAACAAGGATATTGTTAATATAAGTGGGGGATATTGTAACACCTCAAACTTAGTCTCACATGAACTACTCATGGAGTATGAGAGTGTGTGTGATAAGTGGTGGAGATTACTACTTTCTATCTCGTGCTTAAGCATTTTGGGTGGTTGTCCACGAGTTCAATTGAGTCCGCAACCAATAACTTGTCCGGGCGAGTTTTCCATAATAACAACTCCAATCTAGGCCTAAGAAGTTTTATGTTTCATGTTTAAGTCTATCATCCAAGTATGGGTCTTGGCAATGGGATATTTTTGTAACTTGTCCATGCTTAATTACATTTGCAAAGGTGATGTAAAGATAACTCTTAATTATCCTACATGGCTAAAAATGATATTTCTTGCAAGATTAGCCTTTTGGGCCAAGGACTATAGAATACATGACGATATATTAGTCATATTTCGATCACATATTGAAGGGTTATATAAGTTAAATGTTGTTGGGGAAGACTATAATGGAAACCAATGGGAAAAAAGGGTTATAAAGGTTTAACCTATTCAATACATGCTAACTGATGTAAGTCATTTCTTTTTCTATATTTCTTGTAATTATTTAATTTTAAAATAACATGGAAATGCCTTTTTATGTAAGGATGCTCCTTTTAGTTCAAGCCTCTTGATTGGGATTAAGTCATTTCTTTTTCTATTTTTCTTTTAATTATTTAATGTTAAAATAGCATGGAAATGTCTTTTTATGTAAGGATGCTTCTTTTAGTTCAAGAGGCATGTGATTGGGATTGGCTCTATCTAAGATCACTCATACTATTGTATATGGAATATATATTGAGTGAATGATATATGGTTTATCCATTGGCTTTATCCCTTTTTTTTAATATTCTGTTTCTCCTATGCCCTTCCCTTCTTGCCCCAATTCTTCTCCCTTGCACAGTTTTACGTGCTCGCTCTTTTGTGTTGCACATCTTCTCGCATTCCCACCCTAAATAATATTTTTTTAGATAATATTTTTTCAGCTAAATGAGGGTTGCATTAGGTAGCTGACAACCAGTGTAAAACAGTCGGAGACAACTTCCTAAATAATATTTTTTTAAAAATACTGTGCAGGAAGTTACCTCATGACAGTCAGATCTCTTCAACATGGACGTCTAGTATGAGCTCACTCATTTTCTGAACGTTGATGAATCTTATATGTGTTGCCTTATAAAAGAAAAAGAACTTAAGCAAACACAAATTTCGTTGGGGCGTTCCCTACTTTAGCTGACCCTACTTAATTGTGTGAAAAGGCTTTGTTGTTGTTTGTCTTTTGTGCTGCACATCTTCTCGCATTCCTACCCTAACTCTTGTCTCACTTGCATGATTCTTCTTCTTCGTACCCACTCTCATTTTTGCATCCTTCATTCTTCTTTGAAATTTTATGCTACATTAGTTGTTGCTAGAGCATAACACTTCTATCGTTCCTGTGATACGACGGTCCCACTATTATGCATTCCACCCTAATCGACAATTCCATTTAGGATATCTAATGCAATTTAGAAGACCAACTTGTGAATAGAGGCGTTTTAAAAGGGGGATAACTAGTGCAAACCAAGTTATTCCTTTTCATTCTTTTCTAGTTGTTTTTTATTAGTATAGCATGAGCATGCCATTTTGTTTATATGTGCTTCCTTTGGTTAACCCATTCAACGGTCTAGTGTTAATGCAATGTATCTCCCACCCAAAAGATCAGAGTTCAAATCACCGATGTAAAAATCGGCCGACTAGTCGAGTCGGGGGGGGGGGGGGGCGACTCGACTAGGCCTAGTTGGCCATTAGTCGGTCAACATGACTAATTGGGCCGACTAGTCGGCTAACTACTCGATCGACTTTTACATAGTTTTTTTTTTATTTTTTTGCTTTTTTAAAAGCAAACTCTGTTGAGATTTTGATGCAGAGAGCTTCCAGGTTCATGAGAAAGAGCTGAGAGTTGCTATGGATGAAGTTATGAGGGTAAATGGGGTTTGTGGTCTCTAAACGTTCATATATGAAGACCTGAAAAATTTGAAACGGGGGTGACGGAAGGTGGGGCGGTAATGGCTTCTCTGTCTGGGGGAAGCTGGGTGAAGGTTCGTGCGAAGAGATCTCGCCGTTTGAAGGCACTGGCTCGAGCGTAGCCGCGGAAAGCATTCGCCAACCTCTTTGGGAGAGGCTGCTTCCGCTGCAGCTCCATGAGTCATTGGGCCTGACAATGCAAGGAGCAATTTGTTGTTTCCAGTGTCGGGGATTCTCTCGCCGACGCAACTGTTGCCTGCTGATGCGGAAAAATCCGCAAGAGGTGAGGGAGCCGGCGCGGATGTGCTTTTCCAGGGTTCCCCGGATATGGGACTGATATCGGCGGCACAGTTCAAGGGGACGTGGTGCAGTTGAGCCCTTGGCGTGTGCTGGCGAGAGGTCTCTCCACAGAGGAGTCCAAGGAATTAGTGCGGTGGATGAAAGAAGGATGGACGATGCTGCTGTGGCGAAAGCCATCGGTCACTGATGGACTTGCACAACCGAGGCTCTGGAGCGCACTCATGTGAGGGGAATCCTGCTTATCGCGCGAGGCTGCGGTTGGCAAGCCTGTGGGGCACTTCCAAGATCGACCTCGAGACTACAAGGAAGGGAGGAGCTCTGGTTCAAGATGAACGACGATTGAGAGGCGGTGGGGCTCCGAGCAGGGCGGTTGGCAAGTTTGTGGTTCGGGAGGCGTTGGCGGTTGGCGAGTCTGTGGGGCGCTTCCAAGATCGACCTCGATGCGACAAGGAGGGAGGACCTCCGGTTCAAGACGAACGGTGATCGGGTGACAGTGGGGCTCTGAGCAGGGCGGTGCAACGTTCGGGAGGGGAGCCGGCGCAACCTTCGGGGGTGACCCCTCGAATCCCACGAAGAATCAATTTCGGCGCATTCAGTGCGATATTTCCATGCGAGGCCATTACTCGGGGCCGGTTCATTTCCAAAAATTAGCGGCGATAAAGCGTGACGAAGATTTGTGTCTTGCTGACGTGGCTCTGGGTCCTCATGGGCAATCTCCTCTGGAGGCTCTGACAACCTTATCAGATCCTTCATCGGATGGATTATAGGACCGCGGGGAGAGACCCGACCCGAGCCTCATATCGGGGACCCGGTATTGGAAATCGATCGCCATTGCTAGCACGAAGAAGGCCCGTCAGATCAGGGGCTCGCATTCGACCCACGAACTTGAAGGCTTCTGCTCGAAGTCTCGAATGAGGACTCCCCAACATATTGACAAGAGTGAGAAGTTGGGCTCAGGGAGGCGAGGGGAGAGCTTGGAAAGGAAGGGGAAGCTCCGTGGGGGATGTGTCTGGCACCCTTTCGGCAGAAGGTGAGGAGCCCGCTAGCAGCGGTGGGTTGGGCGAAGGAAGAGCTCCGGAAGAAGAGAAGGGTGGGGAGGGGGATGGTCGGACAATAGGGTGCTACAGAGAAACCCGAGGATGTTCCGTAACAGTTAGTGGCCAGAGAGGCGAGCCTCCAAGAGGTATGATTATTTGGGAGGGAGGGTTTGCTTATGAGCTTGGAAAGGGGAGGGTCTAGATTTGGAGCGTGTTATGTAAGAAAGGAACACACTAAGATGTCGAGGAAAGAAAAGCGGTGGAGGTGCTTGCTTGGGCGGAGGAGCGTGAGGTGAACCTACATGAGACAACTACATCGACAACGACCCCAACGGTTCTTCGGAATAGATATGACATCCTGGACAGGGCGGTAGCAGAACACTTGGTTTGATCCCACCTACGAAGACCTTACATGTTGCCTTATGAAGATACTCTCGCGCCCGCGCATGGGAGAAAAGAACATTATTCTGGAAGCCAAGGCAGATGTGTTCCTCCTACAGGAAACAAAGTTGTCAGGAGAAGCAGAAGTGGCTAGAAGAGGCCTGGATGGAGGCGGTCAGTTTGAGCTCGCGGAGATGGAGACGCAGGGCACGTCGGGCTAACTAGTGACTGGATGGAAGAAAGATACTTTCGACTTCCTGGAGGTGTCCAGGTCTCAATTCTGCCTAACTCTTTTGCTGAGGAGGAGGTTGGATGGTGTTAGCTTGCTCCTCACAATTGTCTACGGCCCAAATGGCAACGACAGAGGTTCTTTGGCGTTGGATCTGGAGCAGTTGGGTCTCGCGCGTACAGAGGGGTTGTGGATCATCGGGGGACCTGAATGTCACCTTACTCTCGGATGACCGTCCGCGCCGGGGTGGTGATGGGGACCCCGGATCTGAGGAGTTACGGATGGTGGCCCACCGACTTGGGCTCTCGGTTATCGATGCTGCTGGCTGTGCTTTCCCTTGGCGCAATGTGAGGGCACGATCAAGATTGGACATATTTCTGTTGTCTATCGACGCTTCAGAGTGGTTTCCCCTTTCGCGCGCGTGGCCCTCTCGCGAGCGCACTCTGACCACATGTCGATTATCTGGTCCCTGGGAAAGGCGGAGAAGGGCAGATTCTTCTTCCGATTTGAGCACAGTTGGTTGTTGGAGGATGGATTCAGGGATACCGTAGTGTAGAAGTGGAGAGGTTGGACTCCGAAGGGCTCCTCCGTATCGCGTATGGCAGCTAAGCTTCGGTTGTTGAGAACTTTTCTTACCTCCTACGAGATGGAGGTGAGGGTGAGGCGGAAGGCTAGGAGGGCGGAGGCCCATGCTGGGGTTACTATATTGGACGACCTAGATGATGAGAGGGGTCTGGACCAGGAGGAGTTCACGGAGAGGGAGGTCCTGCTGGAGGAATTACGCTTGGAGGACAACAAAGAGGAGGTGGAGTGGCGACAAAGATCTAGGCAGAAGTGGTTAAAAGAAGGGGACACCAACACGAGATTCTTTCATTCTATGGCATCGGGGCACCGGAGAAGAAACTGCCTGCACAAGATTGACGTGGGGGGGGGGGGGGGGGGTAGAGTCACGGGGGAAGCGATGATTGGGAGTACTTTACGGGGGTACTTCGTCGAGGCGACGATAAGGAAGAGTAGTAGTGGCTGGAGATGGTTTGGGAGAGGGGTGGAAACATTGTCGGACGTGCAAGCAGAGGGTCTCTTAACTCCGTTCACAAGATGAGGAAACGAAGAAGGCGATTTGGGGTCTGGATGCAGATAGGGCTTCGGGCCCGGACGGCTTCCCTGTGCTTTTCTATCAGGAGTTCTGGGACCTCTTGAAGGGGGAGGTGGTTGAGTTACTTGATGAATTCAGGGAGGGGAATAGAGGATTCGAGAAGGTAAACTGGGCGCTGCTATTCCTATTGCCAAAGAAAGATACCCCCGTTCGGGTGGAGGACTTCATACCTATAGCACTGTCCAATGCATGGCCTCAAATTTCAGCGAAATTCGGTTGAATTTCTGT
Source organism: Ottelia alismoides (assembly GCA_037367405.1). Lineage (NCBI taxonomy): Eukaryota > Viridiplantae > Streptophyta > Magnoliopsida > Alismatales > Hydrocharitaceae > Ottelia > Ottelia alismoides. Next base: position 903,599 of record JAZKJV010002293.1, on the reverse strand, counting down.
CGAATATCGATATCCAGTAGAAATCGAAATTCGACCGAAATGACCGAAATATGGGGGTCATAGTATAAAAAATGACCGAAATGACCGAAATTTCGGTCGAAATTCCATCGAAATTCCATCGAAATTCTGTTTCGGTCAATATCGAAATGGTGACCGAAACCGACATCTATGGCCTTGGTCCAATGCAATCTACCTTATTGTGGTTAAGATCTCGGGGAACCGACTAAAAGGCATTCTGGACTCTGTGGTGCTGGAGGGTCAGACGACGTTTATACCTGGGAGACAGATGGCTGACGGCTTAATGATGGCCACCGAGATATGTCTCGATTGGAAGAGGACAAAGATGAGAGGGGCTCTGTGGAAGATAGACTATGCCAAGGCTTACGACTGCGTCGATTGGAGATTCTTGTTGGTGTCTTTACGAAGGTGTAGTTTCCCAGATATGTGGGCCGATCGGGTGAAGCAGTGTGTCACTACCCCATCTTATTCCATCCTGGTGAATGGTTGATGGGGGATTCTTCCAGCCACAACACGGTGTGCGGCAGGAGTGCCCGTTGGCTCCCATGCTCTTCATCCTTATGGCTGATGCTAGTGTTCAGAAAAACGGCCGAGTAAGCCGCATACTCGGCCGTATACTCGTATTCGGTAGCCTTGCCGCTCCGAGTACGATGAAACGGTCATGTATACGGGTTGACCCGCATACTCGACCGAGTATACCCCCTATGCAGCCGCATCCTCGGCCGCTTTTCTGATAGAGCTATTTTTTATTTAATCTAAAGCCAAATAACCCCACCTGCATAACCGTATACTCCCCGTATAGAACCGCATACTCCCCGCATAAAACCGCATACTCTCCCGCATAAAACCGCATATTCCTCGCATACTCTCCTGACTGAGGATATTACCATAATATTAAATATTTATTTATATTTTTAATAATAAAAAATACCAAACCGCATACTCCCCGCATACTCTCCCGTATACCGCATACTCTCTATGCAGTGACCCTTTCGACTGAATACCGCATAACGCCTTCTTGAACATTGGTTGATGCCTTGGGCGTGCTCTTCAGACATGCCATTGAGGTAAGATGGTATGAGGGCTTCCGCAGGGATGACATCTCTATCCCTCTACTACAATATGTAGATGACACGATCCTCTTGCTTGGAGGAACTGAAGAGCAGAATGTTAACGCGGTACAACTGGTCGAAATTTTTGGTAGTATTTCCGGCCAAGCAGAATTCAACGATAATCACCTTCAGGATGAGTGAAATGGAGAGTGTCAGAGTGGCAGAGTTGACTAACTGCCCACTTGGCGTCCTCTCTATCTCCTACTTGGAGCTACCATTGGTTGCGGGGAAACTAAAAAGGTTGACTGGGATGATGTGGTTTAGAGAATGGAGCAACGGTTGGCGGGCTGGAAGGCGGTCATCCTTTCCAGAGGGGGAAAGTTGATTTTGTTAAAGCACGTTCTCTCGACCATACCTATCTTCTTCCACTTCACAAGACTGATGCCGATGGGGGAAGAAGATTGAGACTTTGATGAGGAGATTTTTCTAGTCGGACGGGAAACAACAGGGACATGGAATGCACCTGGTCAGTTGGGAGGAGGTTACAAAGGGGCACAAGGACGGAGGACTTGGAGTGCATGACGTCGAGTGCATGAACAAGGCGTTAATTGCAAAATGGGTAACTCGTATATGGGGGCCGTCGACCTCGCTGGTTGTCAGGCTGGTAAGGATACTAAGGAAGATATATGAGGTTAAAGCAGATCTGATGGTGGGAAGAATTCGTTTCGAATCTCCGCTGTGGGCATGCATATGTGAGGTCTTGCCGATGATTGTGCCCAATCTTCGACCGGAAGTGGGTAACTGATGACTTTTCAGATTCTGGCAGGATGATTGGACTGGGGAGGATACTCTGCAGGAAAGATTACCGAGGATCTACGCTCTGTCGGCATCGAGGGAGAGTTCTTTGGCGCAGGTGGCGGCATCGGTTTCGTGGACGCTGACATTCCAGGCGGATCTCTCCGATCAACGTATGGAGGAGTATCTTAGGTTGTAGGCTGACACCCCCCCTCCTGGTGAGTTCTCGATGATTAGAGACCATTTTGTTTGAGGGAGGGGGGGGGGCGTGATGTTCTCAGTGAAGAAAGCATACATGGCCTTGAGACGGACTACTCGCGAGCAGGATGAGTAGCTTTGCCACGACATGAGGGTGGTTTAGGCGTCGAAGGTTCTGTGTAGGATCAAAGTTTTCCTGTGGTGCTTGAGAAGAGGCCGCTTGTGCGACAAGGTCAGGAGGAGAAGGTTGTTGGGGGTGGTAGATACACATTGCGACATGTGCGAAGGGATGGAGGAAGACACCGAGCACTTGTTCTTAAAGTGCACAACATCAGAACAGGTATAGAGGGCGGTGGGGATACCTTGGTTAGCGAGCGATGACACTGCGACATTCTGAAGAACAATCCGGACGGTTGGCAACAACTCAGCTGACGAGTGCACCAAACCTTTTGCCGTCCTATGAACAGCTTGTTTAGGACGAAATGATATGATCTTCAACAACAAGAGATTTTCCTTTGAAAATGTAGCACAACCTCTGGCTTATATGATAATGTACTCTAAACTTTGGTTAATGAAAGCTGTTTTACGGTGACCCCCCAAGTGGGGGCTCACCCTCTTTACCATAAAAAAAGAACGTTCATACATGGAACTTCACAAACACTAAAGTTGTTGGGACTCATCATCTCCAAATTTCTTCAGGAGCAGATGCAGCTTCAGCTAAGAAGCAAGTTTCACATATCTTTCATGATGCTGGAGTGAAAGATCTGACCATTCAAACAGAATATGTCACGTGTCTGCAATAGATCTGTGGATCATAGAGAACCTTCTGATTTTAAATCTTCTCCTGTTGCCTCCCACATTCCAGTAAAAAGAGATGATATTTTCACTATGCTTTAATGGTATTCTAAGTCCATTAACTAGTTGTGGTGATCTGTCAACTTTTGGCCATGTAACATTTAAATATAGTTAAGATTTCTGGTAAGAAATTTCTTTCATATGATTTTAGTTGTATATATCATTATTATTTACTTGCATATACATATTAGTTTATCATATTTATTATTATGGTGGCAAGATAAAATCTTACATGTCTATTTGACTAATTTTTGTTGACTATGTAGAGAGTTCAACTATTTTTTTCACTTCATAGAAAATATATTTTTGATATATGTATTGTAGGCTCATATGATTTTAGTTGTATATATCATTATTATTTACTTGCATATACATATTAGTTTATCATATTTATTATTATGGTGGCAAGATAAAATCTTACATGTCTATTTGACTATTTTTTGTTGACTATGTAGAGAGTTCAACTATTTTTTTCACTTCATAGAAAATATACTTTTGATATATGTATTGTAGGCTCATCTTCATGTCACCTTAGTTATCTCCCTCATAAGTTGTGCGTTCTCAAATGCCTCGCTTATATGACGACCCCGCTTAATGTGGGAAAAAGGCTTTATTGTCGTTGTTTAAAAGCAAACTTATTCTAATATACTTAATGTTATATTTAAAGTCAATTACTAGAATTGTTTCATTATTATAGTATAGAAAATGTACAAATGTATGCAAATATATAAGAATATATGTATAAAAATGATTTATATGTTTAAAATAATTAAAAAAAAAATCAAAATCGACTAATGGCTGACTAAATTCGATTACTCGCCCGACTGCCGATTAATCCTTAGTTAGTGACCCCACCGACTGAGTACCGACTACCGATTTCTGCAACCTTGGTTTAAATAGCTTCTTGAAGGATTTGTGTCAGATAGCCGACAACCATCGTAAAAAATAGTTGGATCTTTCAATATGGATTTGAGTAAGAATCCATGTAGCCGACCCTACTTAAAGTGGGAGAAGGCTTCACCACATGTGCTTCCTTTGGTTCCAGAGAGAGACCTTCTCATTGCTATTTACTCTAGATAAAGTTACCAAACTTTTGTGAAGGGGACATATATTGTTTGAATGAATTATGGATTAACCATTGACTTTATCCTTATTTTCCCTTGATTTTCTCTCTTCTCCGTTGCCCTCCACTCCATTCCTCGACCTTGTTTCTTCATCCTCATGTAGCTTGGCGTACTCCCTTTCTCACTTAGCACATATCTATGCATTCCCACCCAAAATCCCACACAACCACTGTGCTTTAAAGTTGAGGAATGAGGGTCAAGAAAGTAGAAGAGGGTAAGTAAAGTATCCGAATCAGGCCATCCATATAAGGTTTTGCATGGGAATGCATAAAGATGTGGGGGGCGAGGGAGAGGGCACGCTAAGCCCTGTGAGGGACAATAAATGTGGTCTTGAAGAGGATTAGAGTGTAGATGAGAATCAAGCAGAAAGAGGAATAAGTCCAATGGCTAAATCATAATTCATCCATTCAATCTAGATGCCTAATTCGCAAAAATATGAGTAGCCTTCTCTTGGACCAAAGAAGCATCTTTACATGAAAAGGCATGATTTAGGTAGCTATCTTGAAAGACATCATCTCCCAATGAGTTTGCCTTTTATACATGCACATTCCAAATGGTGCCATCGGTGAGAGTAAAGAGAATCAAATTGGACCATCATATAGTGGGAACGATGTGAACGCCGTGTTCTGATACCAAATGACATTGTATGTGTTTTCAAAAAGGGAAAAATGGGGGTGGGAAAATTTAAAAAGATAAGAAGAAGTTTGAGAATCACATGATGTTTTGGATACAAATGGTGGAAATAAACGAAATGAGGGAGGGGGCATGCCAAATTGTACGAAGAAGAAGAATCATGATGAGAAGGGGATTAAAGGATAAAGGAGAAGAAGACAATCATTCATAAAGAGGGATGAAGCCAATAACTAAATCATAATTCATTCGTTAAATCCATCTCCATTTTCTAAAAGTATGGACGATCTTATATAGAGCCAATCCTGATTAAGAGGCTTGCTCATTTGACTTAAAGGAGAATCGTTACTTGAAGACATGCTCCTCATATTTTAATATAAAAGTTACAAGTAAAAATAGAAAAAGAAGTGGCTACTTGAAAGAACTCGTGTCATGACGAGTTGATCTTACAAATAGCATCAGCGTTTTCGATGAGGGTGGAGAAGGCAACGCGGAACCATCATACTATGGTAGTGCATGAAGTAGCCATATATTCAAAAGTGAAAATGGGGATTGAGAAAGTGAAAGGGTAATAAGAAGAATGAGAAACATGCTAGTTGCATAGATTTTTTGGGTGCGAATGCATAAAGATGTGTAAGTGAGGTGTGGAGCACATTAAGTTGCGTGAACGAGAATAAATGATGTCGAGAAAGGGATGGAGGGTAAAGGAGAAGAAATAAAACCAAGGGTAAAAAAGAATAAAGCAAATGAAAAATCCACAATTATTTATTCAATTTAAATGTTTCCTTTACAAAAATATGAGTGGCTGTATATAGAGCCAATACCAATTAAGAGGCTTGCCTTTTGGACCAAAGAAGAACCCATACATGAAAAGCTTGTTCCTAGTATTTTAATAACAAGCACTAGAAAAAGAACGAGGAATCACTTGGACTGCATCAATTCTCCATGTCTTGAGAGAACTCATTTCCTTTACAAATAGTTGTTCTTCCACATAGCATTTGGTCTTCTGAATGATTTCATTGGCAAGGTTGGAGCGGATAACAACGAATCCTCGTATCATGATGATTGACCTGAATGACATTCTTTGATACCAATTGATGTTTCTTGGAATTTGCAAAAAAAGGAGAATAAGCACTAAAAAATGAGAGGGTAAGAAGAAGAGAAACACATGGTTGCTTGGAAGTTTAGGTGGGAATCTATGGATATGCATGGCATAAGGGAGTGAGCATAACAAGTCACGTATGGGAGAAGAAAAAGGTTGAGAAGGAGTTTAGACGAGAGAGAAGGGGAAATAAATCAATGGAAAAGAGGGATAAAGCTTATAACTAAACCTCAACTCATTTATTAAATCTATATCTTCTTTAGAAAAGTATGCGGGCTTTATATAAAACCAAAATTAAAAAGACACACCTCTTGGACCAAAAGAAGCATCCTTGCATGAAAAGATACACCCCTACTATTTTAATAAAAAATACAAGGAATGTAGAAAAATGACTTTGACTGCATATTCTCCCTGCTATGAAAGAAATTATCTCCTGATGTCGGTGACAGTAGATACGGTAATGCTGTATCATCGTATTGTAGGGAAAATACAAATGCCATGTAGATATCAATATACGTAATTTATATTTTCAAAGTGGAAAAGTGAGTGTTGAGAAGACGAGAGAGGATACGAAGAATGAAAACATGCCTATTTCATGAAGTTTTGTGTTGGATGTGGAAATGGATCATGCATGGGATTGGGGGCGGGGAAGGCAAGCACACCATACCATGCGTGGAAAAAGAAATGAGTTTGAGAAGGGGGTTAGAAGTATCTGCATTGGGATGCCTATCTTTGGATTGGCCAACTTGTCAAGACGTTGGTTGGCCTTGGCCATCTCAGATCAATGGGCGGTGGACTTCATGATGCTGATCGACTTGCGACTACCTCTTGGTGGTAGGAGTCCCTCATGTAGGCCTGACCACTGGACTTGGGCAAATATTCCTTTCGCTATGAAGAAGACATACAAGGTGTTGTATGCCTCAACCGTTTTTTGATCCGAGGACCAATATAGTAGAGTACAGTAAATTTTGGGTATGGAAGATCTCTCTCATGTTGAAGTTCTTCCCCTGGTTAATGTGGAAGGATTTGATGATGAATGGAACATGAGGGCTAGGTTATTCCATAGAACAAATGCGTTTTGCTCAATATGTACTCCCAATATGGAAGACATTGCCCGCTTGTTCTTCTTGGGTGTTACCTCCGATATAGTTTGGGTTATAACAAATATTAACATGATGACAGATGAGAATGCCACTTTGGGAGCCTATTGGGCCTCAGGTTGACATAGAACGTATATAAATTTAGGTGGCAACTATTCTATAGGCAATCTAGTTGCGAGGAATAAGTTGATTTTTCAAAGGAAGAGATTCCGTGCAGAGAATGTTTTGGAGTATGCTAGGATTCTTCAAGATTATGATTTTTGTAATTTTAGTATGTAAACTTGTGGATATAAAAGTTTTTTTGGTGATCGTCTTTATGACAATTCACCCTTTCCCTTTCAATAAAAGTTCTAATGAAGCACGTTGAGAAAAATATGGGTTTTCTAGTGTATGACTAGCTTGCATAAAAAGGTGTATCATGATAAAGTCATTTTTCATAATGGTGGGTGGATCAAACTTGACATGAATATCTGATGATTCTTATATTATCGACCTAGTTACATGTGCTTTGACTACAACTTTGTTCCGTGCCTACCAGATGATGTTGTTCTCATGCTTCTCGGGTAGAGATTTAACATATATAATAAGGGATTCTTTGCTACAAAGGACACCATATATTCACCCAATGATTGTTTGGAAGACATTATGTGGGGACCTTGATGCATATCTTCAGCGTAGTTTCATGCTTGAGATTCAGTAATAAAAAATATTCTTTTATGTCCTTTGACATAGGGGATGGAGAAACAAGAGGTTTGTGGGGAAACATTGATATAGGCGTACAATTGCTTTTAGTATACCTTGGCTGATAGTTAATGGGCTCCTCATATATATTCGTAGACTGGGGAGCAATGTTGGAGATGGTGAAGATGATGCTTCTATGGGTGCTTGGCTAATGTTATTCAGCTAGGTCCTCTCATCTTCACTAGTGTCTTTACATGTGTCTTCAAGATACCAATGAAGATCACGAGATAGGGTAAAAAGAAGAATGCTTTGGATCTGGCTCAGAAGGAAAGGTGAAGTATGTACTTGACGGAGTAAGAGGATGTCTGCTGGTTGAAGAAAGTGGGTTGTCTAGGGAAAATAAGCTTCGAGCTTTTAATAAGGCTCTTAACCAAATAGGCGTTGAAGTTGTTTTGGGGGGACTCAATTTCCAGCACAATGGGCAAACAAGGAATGGTTAGTTGGGGCTTAAAAAAGGAATGGTTAGTTGGTAAATCATTTCCTAGGTTTTTTAAGTCTAGGAGGACATGCAAATGTTGGTTACAAAATATGAAAGTGGTATGTAGCTCCTTTTGTTTCGGTCTCCCCTTTCTTACTATAGCTGTGGTAATTTTCTTTAGTTCCATGCTTTAATGGATGGTTGGCTAGTGTTATTTGGCTTTGGTCCTCTTATCTCCACTAGTGTTCTTTACGTGTCTTCAAGATACCAAGGAAGGTCATGAAGTGCATTAATTGGGTAAAAAAAGATTGCTTAGGAAATGTCTCAAAAGGAGAGGTGTGGCTCATATTTAATGAAGTAATAGGTTGCTCGTTGGTTAAAGAAAGAGGGTCGTATAGGGCTTAGGAGCTTTTGGATTTTAATAAGGCCCATTTTACCAAGTGCATTTTTCCGAATAGGGTGGGGTGCGCAGTTCTGTTTCTAGCTCAATGACTAGACAAGGAATGACTAGTTGGTAGATGCATTTCCTAGTTTTTTTTAGTTTAGGGGGGATATGCAAATGTTGGTTACACAATAGTAAAGTTGGAAGTAGCTACTTTTATTTTGATTTCCCCTTTCAAACCAAATGGTGCATCAATTTGCATCTATGATCATGCTATTGGATGACATAGCACAACACAACAACAACAAAGCCTTTTCCCACAATTAAGTAGGGTCGGCTACGTGGATTCTTCGCCTCCATTCAAATTTATCATGGATCAATCTCAGGATTATATCCAAAAACTAAGATTCCGTCGTATAGTCTCTTTCCAACACTTCTTGGGCCGTCCTCACCCTTTCTTAGCCGGCTCAACATCCCAACACTCGCATCTCCTAACTAGTGCATCAACTGACCTTCTTTGCAAACGATCAAACCATCTTAAATGGTTTTCTCGCATCTTATCCTCGATCGGAGCTACACCAACTTTCTTTCTGATGACATAACATAAACAAACAAAAAATCATGTTTTGGGCATAATGGGAGAATGACTTTTCAGTTGGGGAGGCTTACGAGTCACCCGGACACGTGTTGGCCCTTGATTACGAATTTATCATGGACTATCATTTAATCATAGTGCTAAGGTCCCAATAAGGTTAGGTTTCATGTTGAGCTATCAAGGAGGAAGTTAGTTATTTTTTTATTCTGAGAATGTACTTAAGCATTGTAGGGCCATGCACTCGGCCTAGTCAATGTAAGTTTTCTTCTTATAATTCTATATAATTATTGCGGTGGGTCCTAGCTCGGGATATCACCCTCTTTCTTCTCTATAAAAGGAGGTTAGTTATAAAGTACATGATGCAATATGGAACGAAGAATTAGGATAAAAAAATAAGACTTCCATCCGTTCAATTTTGTCCAATTAGAATTTTATCAAATTAGATTTTTTTCCATCCATCTAATTATAGTCGTCAAAATAAACTAGGATTATGGTTCTTGTTATTCACGTCCCATTGAGTCCATCATAATTTCCATTTTTATTTAAATAATGAGATCTTCAACAATCTTTAATTAATTAATTATTTTTTGAGAGATATTTTCGATCAGTTAGGATCTCGATGATTCTAATTTCTATTTTTGCAAGTCCATCCCTCCTATTGAAAGGGGATGGTAGTCATTATAACAGTTAGTTCATGTTGAAATTGATTTAAAATTGGATTTTCTTATACTTATCTCTCCCCCATTTCTCCATCCCTCCGCATGTCTCCATGCTTTCTTCTCTAAAAACCTGGCACAACTGGTGCGTCTTCTCTTCCTCCTCCAAAGTTCTTCCATCAAATATTTTCCACTGCCATTTTTTTTCTATTTGCATCTATTAGTATCAAGGCATGGCTTACGGATCGTTCTCACGAACTGACGATCCGTCAAGGCAACTGAGGAATTACCAATCGAAAGATAATTACTTAGGGGATCGTTCATGGCATGTTGAGGTTAAAGAAGCACTATCATATATGCTCCAGATTTATATGGATATGCAAGCTTTGGTCAATATGCTGCGAGATCCAAGGGTTATCAAGTCCCTGAAACAACTTGCGAAAAAAGCTGTTGAAGCCACTGCTTAGAAAGACACCAAGGTGCCACCTCCGATCCTTGAAGCCACTGTCCAGGAGGTTTTAGAATTTCAACCAACTCCTTTGACGCTACAACCACCCACATCATCACCACCGACCCTATCAAACCCGACGACAGAATCGTCGCCGACCCCAACACCACCATTACCTCCATCGAACCCAATGCTTCCAACCCCAATCTAGACCCCGACCATTGCACCACCCCTTGTTCCACTCCCATCGAACCCCCTTCCAATCTCGCTCCTGGAACCCTCCCCGTTACTTACCCCAGCACAGGAATTGGCCCCTTATGTAGCCCACAACCTATCCCCCACCCTTGCGTCAACCCCGATGCCATCCTCGTCCCCGTTGGCGCTACCCCTCTGACGATGCCAACCCTAGTATCCCCAACACCCCCACCTCCTAGACAAGCGGCACATGTCCCTTGCACAATGCTTCTGCTACCAATACCAAACCCTCCCATGATGCTCCCATCACCGCCAACAACTCTCCCATCGCTATACGCCCCGCTGCCAGCACCGTGAACCAGCCCTCTCCTTGCCACGCACCCTCGCCACAATCACTCCTACGTTGCCATCCTGCCACTCGTCACCCATGTCAACGCCCCCTCCCTTTGATGGCTTCTTCCAGTCCAACACCGTCGTCATTGGTGCAAGGGAGAGGGAATCCTATCATGGGTTCTGTCAGGATTAGAAAAAGGAATTCCCTAATCTTGGATTGGTTCTCTAAAAAAAACAAATTGGATGCTAATGTTGGAATCTTTCAAGGAAGCCCCTCTTTTAAAGCCTTTTTATCTAATGGTTATAATGTAGGAAAGCATATGAGTTATTTAATTGAAGGGGTAGGAAAATCGCATATACACCCCAATGGAAAAATTACAAAAGTAATGCTGAATTGAAGAAGAAATGGCTCACATATGGAAAGATTAATCTACCAAACTCGAGTGAATTCTCCCTCGCCACATTCAAGACAAAACCACTCATATGGAGATGAGTTTTTAGAAGCGGTTGAGAGTTAATGCGACATGGAACGAAGAATTAGGGCAAAATTAGGACTTTCATATGTTTAGTTTTGTCCAATTAGGGTTTTATCGAATTAGGATTTTTCTTTCTATCTAATTAGAGTTGTCAGAAGAAATTAGGATTATGGTTAATTTTATTTAATTACAATTAAGTCCGTCGTAACTTCCATTTTTATTCAAATAATGAGATCTTCTGTCCCACAATAGATTAATAGAGCTAAAAGGAAGAACCTTCATATGATTTTTGTTAGAAAACGAGAATGCGAAAGCGTAATACGAGAAAAAGAATAATAGCATGAAGAACATCAGGATTTTACATGGAACCCTACTACCTAAGGAGTGGGATGAAACCACTGGAGAACGCCTCAATGGGATGATGTGTTCATTGAACTTTCTCATCTGATACATGTGCTGTATGGCTTCTTATATAGCCCCCACTGACTCTCCAAGTCCCACAACTAGTAGCTGTGGGACTAAACATAGGAGGATGTGGTAATTGGACTCTAGAGGGATCCAATTACCTACCTACACATGACGCATACTCCAACACTCCCCCTCAAGCTGGAGCATGCAATGCTCAGCTTGGACACATAAAATGAAATCTCAAACTCACAATACAAGACACTACAGACAATATCAACTCAATGCATACACAACTGTCGGTTGCTGTCAAGGACGTTGTTTCTCATGCCGTACATGTGAGGAGGAACAAACGAGCTGGAGTGTTAGTCGAACTGGGTCTCTTCGTTGGAGAATGTGTGCTCTGTACTATGCCTGTCAGAGTCACAAAAACTGAATGAGTCTCCTCATCGGAGTACTCTGGCCCGCCACATGTGAATCATGTGGACAACTGCTCAATCTCTGAAGGGTCGAACTGAAAAAGTCATGAAAACATCATCATCAAGGTCCACGATCGTTGAAAGTCTCTTCGTCGGAGAATTGGGTCTCTCTCATACTGGCTCAGAGAATGAGATCTCTACCCTGGAGTCCATATGAAACCACATGTAAATCCTAGCCCACAATGACATAGAGAATGTGATCTCTACTCTGGAGTCCCTATGGATCACATGAAAACTCCGAGATAAAAACCCTAGATGGAGACCACACAACTAACGATCACATACATGTGCGATCAAACAGAAGACCCTGAAACAATATATCAAGTCTGAATATGAACTGTAAAGTATGAAATCTGATTGGCCTGGAATATGGAGAATCTGAAAATCTGACATGTAGAATTCTACACAATACTTCCACTTTCTCTTATATTTGTCGAAAAACAATGACATCGACAAAGTTGGAATAAGACAAAAGAATGTGGAGAAATAAAGATCACATAAGCCTATCTAAAATATTTTTTCTTTTCAGCTTTTCTTCTCACAATTTTAATCATATTTAAGCTATTCCCCCTTTTCATAGTTGTCTCATTTTTCTGCATATGGTTTTTTTGTACGCATCTTTTTCCTTTTTTTAAACGAGATCCTTGGCCCAAATAATGGGCCCAAATACAACTCATCTCAATTGGGCTTAAAAAATTAGGCCATTTTTTCTCTTTCCTTTTTTACTGCTGGACTCTCTCTTTTTCATTTTTGGGACATTCGGTCCACCTAGACCCTTGTTTATTTAGCGTTCCCCATAGTGGGAACCCTTCTCACGCAAGAGCCGCCCTCGATCGAGGCTTCTGCAGTAGCGCCACTCGGAGGGATAATGACGATGGGGGCTAGCATCGTTGGAGGCCAACGCGACGATGCAGATGGATTGACGCCGCCTGGAGCAATGACCTCGCACGAGAGATTCGTCGCTCCGTGGAGGACTGCCTGGTATCTTCTCGTGCTGGGGCAACGCCACCTGGAAGATGAGCACTAGGGTGGAGCTGTGCCGAGATCGAGGGGGATCGCATCGGGCCCCAATGGTAGATTTCGAGCCCCGTTGCTAGGGTTCGAGCCATCGGAGGAAGGAGACGAGGGGCTCTTCATTAGCATCATTGATGCACCTCTGCCTGGGGATGGGTGGCTCATGGGAAGTGCTTGAAGGGTGAGGTGTCACTACTTGCTCCTCTTCTTCTTCTTCTTCTCGAACTTGGGGCCAATGAAGCACCTTGCTTCTTGGTGTCACTCGGGATCATTGCCTAGAGCGCAGTGGTAGTGTTGAAGTGGTTGGGTTGCCTTGAAGATGTCGCTGCGCCGACATGGAGAATTAACTCACGCGACGTTGTGGAGCTCCTGATGGGTGGCGCTGGAGTTGATGGTGCCATGAACGCGTATGGAGGGTAACCTTGCCTGGAGCGGAGAGTGCATCCATGCTTGAGGGTAAAAAAGAGGCGGGGACTAGGGGAAGCATAACATTGCCTCCTGGATGCTTGGAGGTGTGACATGGGTCTATGCCCTTGCAGGAATCGCCTGGAGGAGCGGTGATGTTGGTGACATGTAGATCCAGGATTCCAACCCTTGAAGGAATCTTGCTCGCCACGTATCTTCAAAACTTCAAAACTTAGAAATTAGGATTTTAGAAGAAACACTAGAATCTTCTTGAACTTGAACAATACGAACAGATCTTGGAACTTAATCAAAAGGCATAATCAAATCTCGAATAAACTACAAAAATAAAATAAATCTTCAATAATAAATCCTCAAGAATCGAACCCGCTCTGATACCATGTTAGAAAACGAGAATGCGAAAGTATAATCGGAGAAAAAGAATAAGAACATGAAGAACACCATGATTTTACGTGGAACCCTACTCCCTATGGAGTAAATGAAATACGAGAGCACCTCAAAGGGCTGATGCGTTTATTGAACTTTCTCATATGATACAAGTGTTGTGAGGCTTGACTCTCCAAGTCCTACAACTAGCAGATATGAGACTAAACATAAGAGGGTGTGGTAATTGGACCATCGAGGGATCCAATTACCCACCTACACATGACGCATACTCCAACAATTTTTATTTAATTGGAGAAGGCTTATGATTATGTCCCATAAGAGATATTGTGGAGAGTTTTGGAGAAGAGACACGTACTTGTCCTATACATTAACCTCATAAAAGATATGTATGATAGGGCTTCATTGTGTAAGGATCCAGTATGGGAAGACTGATTATTTTGACATCAACATTGGTCTGCATGAAGGTTCATCTTTGAGTCCATTTCTTTTTACTTCGATTATGGACAAGTTGACAAGTCTCATTCAGGATGAGATACCTTGGTGTATGTTATTCGTTGATGATATTGTGTTGATTAATGAGACTTGAGAGATTGAGTAAATGAGAAGCTTGAGGTCTGGAGACATGCATTGGAGACTAAATGATTTTGTATAGTAGTGTTAAGACTGAATATATGGAGTGTACTTTTGATGGAAGCAATGGTGAAAGAATCAATGTGAAGATTGGTGACGATAACATCAGAAGAGAAGTTCTTTTAGATATTTGGGATCTATTTTGCAATATGATGATGAAATTGATTGAGATGTTATAAATGCATGTTGGCTAAAGTGGAGAGGACTACTATTCTCTGTGATAAGAAAATTCCTTTGAAAATCAAAGGAATGTTTTACAGAGCAGCTGTAAGACCTGTTATGCTCTATGGATCTGAATGTTGGCATGCAAATCATAGAAATGTGCAGAGAATGCCAGTAGCAAAAATGAAAATGCTAAGGTGGATGCGTACACACACATTTAAAGATCGAATTCAGAATAATGCAATAAGAAGGAAAGTTTGTGTAGCTCCGATCGGGGATAAGATGCAAGAATTCCGCTTAAGGTGGTTTGATCATTTGCAAAGGATGTCAGTTGATGTACCGGTTAGGAGATGCGAGTTTTGGGATGCTGAGCTGTCTAAGAGATGATGATGAAGGTCTAAAAAGTGTTGTATTGAAACTATATGAACGGATCTTAGTTTTTTACATCTAAGTCTAAGATTGACCCAAGATAGATTTGTATGGAGGCAAAGAATCCATGTTGTTGACCCTACTTGATGTAGGAAAATGCTTTGTTGTTGTTGTCATGAAATCTTCTGCAAACCCCAATTAATTAGTTATTTAGTTCTGGAGGAGTTCCGGAGGGTAGTACGCAACCTGTGACTGTTAATTATCGATGCTGCTGGCTGCGCACACACATGGCGCAATGTGAGATCACATTCCAGACTGGATAGATTCCTTCTTTCACCATAAGGAGCGGAGATGTTTCCCCTTTCAAGGGCGTGGGCGCTTCCGAGGTCGCGTTCGGACCACACATTGATTCTGTGGAAGTCTGGTGAGGAGGGGAGGTGTCGATTTTTCTTCCGTTTTAAGCGAAGTTGGCAATTAGATGAAGGTTTTATAGAGGCAGTGGAGGCGAAGTGGCGAGGCTACATGCTGGAGGGTACGGCGGTCTCGAGATTGGCGATGAAGCTCCTGTCCTTGAAGGTGTTCCTTACGTCTTTCGGGAGGGAAATGAAGGCAAGGCAGAGGGCTAGGAGGACGAAGGTCCAGGCTGAGGTTACCAGGTTGGATGGTTTAGACGATGACAAAGGACTAGATCAGGAGGAGTTCACGGGGAGGCAGGGTCTGCTGGAGGAGATACTGCTGGAGGACAGAAAAGAAGAGGTAGAGTGGCGACAAAGATCCAGACAGAATTGGCTAAAAGAAGGGGACACCAACACGAGATTTTTCCATTCCATGGCCTTGGGTCAGCGGAGAGGGAACTACATACACGAGATAGAGGTCGGAGGGATTCGTGTAGTAGGTGAGGTGACAATTGGGAGTGCATTAAGGGGGGCACTTCGTGTACGCAACATGGAGGAAAAGAGGGGGTGACTGGGGTTGGTTGGGGAGAGGAGCGGAAACCTTGTCGGCCGTGCAGGCGGAGAGTTTTTTTTTGAAGACCAAAAGTGGGGAAACATGCAGTGGTGTCCGCCCCAAGATTTTATTAATTAACTATATATAACATGACACCAGTCTCCATCACACCAAACACCATTCCTCAACAAGGCCCTTCTCTTGGATGCGTACATTCTCACGATAAAACCTTTGTTCTGAAAAAAGCAGCGCATTCCTCGCCAACCAGATAGACCAGAGAAACACCATCGGTCTCAGCAGCTCTCTCCTTGTGCGATGTCTTGCCACCCTTACAGAAACCCAGAATGAGTCGAAGCCTCTCACGCAAATCCAATCCAATCTGGATTCATCCCACATGTCTGCCGTCTGCAAACAAAGGAAAAAGAGATGCTCCACGGATTCGATTTCATTTTCACAAAGAGGGCATCTGTTCGAGATCGTCCCGAAGAACCTCACACAACGATCCCACATCATCAGCCTTTTCCGTCCACACAACCAAAGGAATAAATCGGTCCTTTTGGCACAAACAGAGAGTTTACTGGTACCTTTTTCGATGGAGGAGGCGAGGCATGTGGTTTGGGACTTGAATGTGGATGGCGCCCTTGGCTCGAACGGATTCCCGATGTTTTTCTACCGCGAGTTCTGGGATCTTTTGAAGGAGATTTTGGAAGTGCTGAATGAATTCAAAAAAGGTAACAAGGGATTCGAGAAGATCAACAGGACATTGATATTCCTGTTACCAAAGAGAGATACTCTGTTGAGGGTGGAGGATTTTAGGCCTATCACGCTCTCCAACGTAATCTTCCTCATAGTGGCTAAGATACTAGCGAACATGCTTAAGGGGATTCTAGACTCGGTGGTGCTCTAATGCCAGTCTGCATTCATTCCAGGGAGACAGATGGCAGATAGCCTAGTGATGGCCTCGGAGATCTGCCTTGACTGGAAACAGTCGAAGATAAGAGAGATCTTATGGAAGATAGACTACACAAAGGCTTATGCCTGTGTCGAATGGAGGTTCCTGTGGGTGTCTTTGTGAAGGAGAGGCTTCTTGGAGGCCTGGGTGAGCTGGATGAAAAGATGTGTCACCACCTCTTCCTACTCTATCCCGGTGAATGGTAAACCTGAGTAGGGTTTCTTCCGACCTCAGCGGGGTGTGAGACATGAGTGTCCATTGGCTCCTATGCTGTTCGTCCTTGTAGCAGATGCTTTGGGTGTACTTTTCAGGCATGTGATAGAGATTGGGTGGTGTAAGGGGTTCGGTAAGATGACTATCTCGGTCCCTCTTTTACAGTATGCTGATGATACGATTCTCTTCTTGGGGGGAGGGGGGGAACGGAGGCTCAGATGCAAAAGGCTCAGATGCAAATGCGGTCCAGCTGGTCAAGATATTTGGTAGTCTCTCAGGCCTTGAGATCAACAAACGCAAGTCGACGATTATTACTTTTAAGATATATGAGGCGGAACGTTCCGTCGTAGCAGGGCTGACTGACTGCCCACTGGGGGACCTTCCTATTACATACTTGGGGTTGTCGTTGGTGGCTGGGAAACTGAAGAAGGTAGATTGGGATGGACTGGTACAAAAGATAGAACAGAGATTGGCAGGGTAGAAGGCAGTTATCCTGTCTAGAGGAGGGAAGATGGTTTTGTTAAAGCACGTGCTCTCAGCTATACCGAGCTTCTTCTACTCCACTAGACTGATGCTGGTGGGGGTTAGAAGGAAGATAGAGACTATGATGAGGAGATTGTTCTGGTCAGATGGGAAACAACAGGGGCCTGAGATGCACCTGGTCAAGTAGGACGAAATTACGAAGGGGCACAACGATGATGGTCTTGGTATTCGTAATGTGGAATGTATGAACAAGGCACTCATCGCCAATTGGGTAACCCACATATGGGGTCCCTCTATTTCGTTGGCTGATAGACTTATAAGGACAATATATGGGGTTAAAGGGGATCTTGTGTTTGGAAGATGTCGATTTGAGTCACCGCTTTGGGCTGGAATTCGTTAGCTCTTGCCACTATTAGTCCATAAGCTTCGGCCTAAGATGGGCAATGGCCACCTGTTCAGATTCTGGCGCGATGATTGGCCTGGGGAGGGCACGCTGGAGGGCAGATTCCCGCACCCATTTTCTTTGGTTGCATCGAAGGAGGGTACACTGTTGCAGATGGCCGATGCTGGAACGTGGCTGCTGCAGTTTTGTCGGGCCTATTTGACCAACGCATGGAAGATTATCTTAGGATGTAAGCCGAACTCCCGTCACTAGGGGACTTCTCGCTGGACATCGATCACTTTTGTTGGGGTGTCTCAAGATTCTCTGTGATGAAAGCTTACAAGGAGATGATAAGAAGGGCAGAGGAACATGATACAAATCTTTGCCAGGACATTAAAATCATTTGGACATCGAAGATACCATGCAGGGTAAAAATATTCCTTTGGTGCATGAGAAGGGGATACTTATGTGATAAAGCAAGGAGGGGGAGGTTGTTAGGGGTGGATGACACTCTGTATGACATGTGCGATGGGAGGGCGGAGGACTCAGAACACTTGTTCTTCAAGTGCTCGGAATCCGAACGGGTCTGGAGGGAAGTAGGTGTTCTTTGGGTCACGAGCGAGGGTGCGGCGGAGATCTGGAGATCAATATGGACGATCGACACCAACTCAACTGATGACTGCTCGAAGTCGTTTGTTGTTCCATGGGCCATCTGGGCAGGGGAATGATGATTTGATTTTCAACAGCCAGAGGTTTTATTTTGAAAATGTAGTTTCTCACTATAAGATGCTTTATAGATAGACTTCAAAAAAAACAGAACACAAGACTTCAAAAAAAAGATGCTTTATAGTTTCTGGAGCTTATGGTAATGTATTTTAAAACCTTTTAAATGAATTTTATTCGGCGGTGACTCCTACAAGGGGGGATTACCCGTTTTACACTAAAAAAATTAGTTATTTAGTTTAATATATTTTAATATAAAGTTAGGATCTTAATTTATTTTTTATTTCTAATTTTGTAAGTTCACCCCTCCTATATGATGAGGATGGTAGTCGTTATATCATTTAGTTCAAGTTGAAGTTGAATTTAAATTGGAGTTTCTCCAACTTATCTCTCACTCTTCTCTCCTCCCTCTGTGCATCTCCACACTTTCATCCAAAAACCTGTGTAATCGGCACGTATTCTCTTCTAGTGTTTTCAAAAGCCCTTCGGGCGCTCACCTATGTGCCCAGAACAGGTAAGGCCCTAGCGCCTTGCCTCCCTCCAGGCGAGGCTTTTTGCCTCTAAGCAACGCTTAGCTTGAGGCTTTTGTCGCTCAATGCGAGCTCCTGAGGCAAAAGTAGGGTTTTTTGCCTACTTTTTGTTATTTATATTTAGGTTTTTATATTAGATATATATTAGTTCTAAGTATCATTAACACGCATACTTATACATACACACACATGTGTATGTAATTTATATACACACATCCTTCACATCTATGCATACATATAAATTCATGTTTTAGTCTTATTACATATACTTTTGACTGAAAAGGTATATATTCTTCTACATTTGCATATGTATATATACATATATTAGTCTGAAGTACTACAAATACATACATTTACATTTAAATAGACAAAAAACACATGTATAAAAAATGATACAAACATGCATACTTAGGCATGCACACATACATATGCATCGACACACGCACACATGTATACAAATATCTATGTATACAGACACACATACGTGTGAATTCACATACAAATACAAATATTTAAGACATAATTACATATACATACATACACAAGTATATTTATGTCATGCATTACATATATACATATTAATAAATAGTGGAGTAATTTTAAAATATAATTTTGTGATAGCATACAGACACACATATATACACATACATATACATATGCACATGTATACACACATTTATATACACACATCTAATCATACCCATAAATATATTGGAATGATCTTAGATTGAAATATAAGTTATATATACATATAATTACAATTACACATACATACACATGCGTGCATGTGCACATTATGTATACTCAAACATACTTTATTTATTTAATATATGACGCCTTGTTTTTCTCAGGTGAGCGCCTAGGTGAGCCCCTAATGCCTAAGGCGTTTTGCACCCCCTAGCACCTTGGAGCGCTTCTCACCTTTAAGAACATTGTTCTCTGCTTCAAAAAAAAGAACATTGTTCTCTTCATCCCTCTCTAAATTTCTTCCACCAAATAATTTTTACCGTCGGAATTTTTTTTAGTTTGCATCATTACATAAGTAGAAGGGGCATTGGCTTGGACAAGATTTGTCCAATTAGTGAAGATGGTGAGGGCAATGTGGAACATTGTTCATATTATTGTTAAAAACTTCTCCAATCTAGAGTTTAAAGGGGACAGCTTGGGTAGACGCCAACGATTTAGATGGGTTCTGGATTTTCATGATCAGACGGGTTGACATGTGGAAGCTGACTTATATGAGGCACTAATAGAAACTGTTGATTTTATATGCCTTGTGGGCAAAAAGGAATGCAGTGATGTCCAAGTACAAGCAATGTTATATTGAAAATGCAGTATGCAGTGCCATGATCTCGCATGCTTAGTGTGTGTATTCTTATTCTTAGAGGGGATCGTGCGTCATGGTATACCTTTTTATTTCCAGTTGATTGAAGCACGAGTGACTATCAATTCTTTTTTTCTTTTAAAGTGATACTGTAACTCAAAACACCAATATTATTTCCTCTTCTGTCTTCTATTATTACTGCCCACTCCATAACACTAGAAGACACGGCGATAAAAAACAACCTCATATTGAGTCCCTTAGACCAGTGGGTAAAAACCTCATACTTATCCAAGTTGATCGATATGAGGCGAGGTCCCTTGAAGGACTATTGCCCCAGGCCTCTCCAAAACTGAGAAGCAACTAAAAACAAATGGCATGTTTTTAAATAATGCTGTTGTTATCGTATCTAAAACACAATAAAATCACTGTCTATAGGGGTGCGAACTCAATTTGAGGAAGCTGATCCGGAATCACTAGTATCTCTAAATGGAATGAAATGAAAATATGTTACTATGGTGTAATAACTATAAATTCTGGATGGGTGTTCACCATCAAGAAGCGTGGCTAGAGATATCTTGAAGCGAGCTCAATGAGCAAATAACAAGCTCAATTTAGAACGACTTGTACCGAGCCCGAGATATAAAACTCATTATGCATATATGAGAAAGCTGGTTCGATAAATGTGACACTTTGCTATCAAGTATGGTGACAAGAATGCCAATGCTCTATCGGCCGCATCATGAGACATTCAACTGACTCTCGGTGCTGTCCTACTTTGCGCATTTGAAGTCAAGATACAAGTATCCAGTGTTGCAGAAGACGGTATTCGGTATTCAGTCAGAGGGGTCACTGTATACAGAATAATCGGTATTCGGGCGACTATTCGGAATTATTCGGTTTTGTATTTTTTAATATAAAAATATTTATAATACATATATTCTTATATTTTATATATATATATGGTCATTATTTAGCATGAATCCAAGATAAAAGTACCAATCAATATAATAGACATATAGAATTTGACATTTATGGCGATACCATGGTAAAATGTAACCCATAAATATTGAAAATTGAAAATTAAAAAATCAAAATATGAAGAGTCAAACTCCAGTCGGCCTCATAGTCGGGCCAGTCGGCCGAATAGTCGACCGACTATTCGGTCGGGCTGACTATTGCCCGACTGGAGGTTTGTTTAGTCGGGTACCCCACCGCACCTCATAGTCGGACCGACTATTCGGGATAGTCGGCCGACTATTGCAACACTGCAAGTATCTTGATCACCTTCATCCACTGAGGTACTGGCTTTGGTGATGCGCACTTCCAAGTTTGAGCAGTCTTGGATGTTGAAGGAGGGCTTCAAAGATTGGTGGTTGACTTTGGTAAAACATTTATTTGTGTCCATCAAACTTCAGAATCGTTCCAAACTGGTCATGCTAAGCCAGGACTTGTAGGAGTTCCAGAAGCATTCTCGGATGTAGAGATTTAGAGGAGACACGCTATGCAAGTGATGGTTGATAGACTCGATCATATGGAGGCCACTAGGAGTCTTGACGGTGTTGAGAGGTGGGAACACTTGAATGTAGTGTTGGAGGAAGATAATAAATAGGTAGTGGAGATAGCAGTCGGGGTAGACCTTGGTGAGGGAGGGCGATGCAGACAATACATTCTTTCATGCCATAAGCTCGTGAAAGGTAGAGAAGGAAGCCCATTCATTCCATGAAGTGTGGGTTGTGTCTTTTCAAGTCGATCATAAGATGGGAAGATCAATGGTTAACCATTTTCGACGATTTAGCCACAGGAAGAGGGATACTCGTTGGCCATGATTTGGATGTGTTTCTGGTAGGTTGCAGGATGACTACGCAGACATGCTGGTTCAAAGGGTTTGCGGTTTAAGAGATTTAATAATGATCTTTTTGAGCTGAATGCTGACGGTTCTCCTGGTCTAAATAATTTTCCTGTCTTTTTCTTCAAGGTGTTTTGTGGCATTGTGGGTTTCAATGTTATGGGTTTGATTGAGGAATGGGGCTGGCAATTCTGATTTTGTGATAGCTAATGTGGCCTTCATCTTCTTATTTTCCAAGAAAGATGTGGCATGGCATGACAAGTGGAAGACTTCAGGCCCATTCCATACGATACTACTATCTATTTAATCATAGCGAAGCTCCTCAGTGACATCTGCCTGCAACAAATGCATTTCTGCCAATCAGACTCATTATGGTCAGTGTGGTTAAGTCATTCGAGATAGTAGTAGATTAGAGGAGGATAGTAGGTGATTAGAGGTGGCGACACATACAAAGCTTGCTCTAAAATGTGGTCTTTTCCAAAGCATATGATTATGAAGATAATAGATTTCCCAGATAATTGGATTGCTTGTATTAAGAGGTGTCTGGCAGCTGCATCTTATGAGGGGTTGGGGGTATTTCTTTCTACTGTAGATTCCACCTATAATTATGTACAAGATCAACTACTTACCAATGCTCAAATTCCTCCTATCGAGGAAGCCTATAGCCGACTTAGTTAGATTATAATGCTTATTAGTTTTTGCTTCATTATACTGATTTTACCTTTGCTGTGGAGGCTATGTATTGCCATGGAGGGTTCTTTGCGTCAGGGGTTGAGGAGGTATGTAGAGAATGTGATGGTGGTACTTGATCCATGGACATGGATGATTCGGACTACCTTTTTTTTCAGGGGTTGAGGAGGTATGTAAAGATCTTTGGGATATGGCTGCCACTCTTAGTGCGGTGGTCAATGGTGCCATGGACTTTTTCGAGTTGGTTGGCATTGGCTAGTTTTGTTTGACTCCGTCAATGGTGCTGTAGATTTTTGCGAGTCGGTTGGCATTGACTGGTCTTGTTCAGTCTCCATCATAGCCACTGTTGGGCTTTCTGGTTGGCCAGGTTTAGCATGGTTTTCCACCAGAAGAGGTTTTATGTTCAGAACATGCTAAGTCTCTTTCTTAATCTCAGCACTCGTAGATTGTATTTGGTCCATTTAGTAATAAATAATAAGAGTTTATGTGCGCATCTTTTCGACGTGCACCATTTTTACCCCTACAAAAGAGTTTTATAGGATCCTTGGTTCAAAAGGAGATTTTGGTCTGCCCTCCGCAGTGCGATATGAATAGCATTGTAACATTGTTACGCAAAATGCATTAGATTACAATTCTCTGTTATGATTAAACTTAATAGTTAAAGTTCCTTAAAAAGATTTAAAATTCCCCATTATGATTTTTCTGTCATGTTATAATCTTCCTAGGATTCATGTTCCCCTATAGTTCATAAGCATGCCGGCATCTTCTTATCAAAAGGAAAATACACATAATTAAATAGAGTCCAGTCAATATATTAGCTGAAAAATTATACAGTTGTCCGGAAACAGAAAAAATGAGAGCGTCATAAGCATCAATATCTCTCATACTTCTGAGTTGCACCAAATTTTCAATTAGATAGCTTTTGATAAAGTTGGAATTTTTTATATGATGCTATTTCTTCTTAATTACTTGCATGGATCTTTAATAAATATCCGTATTTTCGTTATGCACTTCTTTAGGAGGAGAAAGTGGAGAATATAGGAACGGCTGTGCTTCCAATTTTATGTTTCAGAGATGGGGGCCTTCCTCTTCCAGATTTCTCGGACGACTCACTAAAGGGCTTGAGTATGCTCATATTGAATTTTATTTGGCATAGTACTTAAATGTCCTCCTGCTCTCCAATTAATTGAAATATTTTTTAAATGAAAAAAAGGTGTGATGCCGTAAAGACAAGCACCAAATACCTGAAATACTTATTCAAATATAGAAGAGATTCTGCAATCTTTTTGTTGCCTTTTGGCTCTGATGTTGGGTTTAAGGTGCAGAGCACAATTTTAAGCTTTTTAGGGCTATTGAGGGTTTGTGTATTAGTTAAATGGTTTAATGGATCTCTCCTAGATCCATAGAGTTATAATGCTCACTTGGCAGGGTGGGAGGGGGTTGTTTCCGAATTTGGAACTTGACGGTTACTATTGTTTGGTTCATTCCATCCACGTTTTGTTAAATAAATGGGAAACAATTATGGATAAATTACTTTTGGTTATAGACCTTGTTAGTCTAATTAATTAGATCTCTATTAGGATCAGACTAATTAGATTTAATTAGGATTTGATTTTATTTTGTTATTTCCTTTACAAATCCATCCAGTCATATACAAAGGAGCTAGTATATGTTTGTAAAACAAGCTATGAGTTAACTAAATCAGAGTTTGACTCCCATATCTCCATATGTTCTATTTTTTAGTGGAATCTAACCTCTCATCCTCATTCCTCCCTCAGCATGTAAGACTTGTCATGTCTCTTCTCTCTTCTCGTCTCATCTCCAATATTCATGGCTGCATCAATTGGTATCATAGCATGGCTAGCGAGCTACCCGTACTACTTGAAAATCTTACAAGGCACACAAGAAATATATATGAAAGAAGAAGCCATATTCAGTTGTTTTCCTACCATCATAAACAGAAGGATTCCTTTCAAGAAGCCTCTATATGTGTTATACATTCATGAATATTGTTCATATATTGACAAATCATATTCAATGATGCTAAATAAAATGTATTTTATACGTGTTTTCTTTTGTAAAACAATAAAGAGAGGAGTGATCCTGTGAGAGCAAAAAGTTGTGAGAGCATGAGATGAGTGATTCTGGACCACTAGATTCAAACAGGAGAGAGAAGATCATGAGAGAGGAAACAAAATCTAGTGGTCCAGAATCACTCCTCTCATGCTCTCACAACTTTTTTCTCTCACAAGATCACTCCTCACAATAAAGATATATAAAAAAAAGAAGAAAAGAAAGTAGATGTATTTTCAAAGGTTCACATCTGACTTGACTACCTTGAAGTCTCCGATCAAACCATGCAACATGCTGTTGTTTAGACTGCATCTCAAATGCCTTTGGTCCCTCTGGAATTAGTGCCACAAGATCACATCCCATTTGATGTGGTCATCATGTTCAACCCTACATGCGCACGTTTTTATGAACATGTAGCAACCATTTGCTTCATATCATCCTTACTTATTTGTGCCCACCACTATCGGTCACTCATGCTACATCATCATCCTTTTAAGTCGTGGAAGGAAAATAATGAGATGCATTATTAAGGGGCGGTAGAGTCCTCTTATATAGAATGGATAACTCCTGTCGGGAAAATCACATAATAGAGACGGAAGGGAATAGAAATATAAGAAATAAAAAATATAAAATATCTCTCAACACCCCTTCACAATGGAGCATAGATGTTAATCGTGCTCAGTTTGGAACAACACAACTTATCCGAAATGACCCTATGGCTAGAGCTTGGTGAAAACATCTGTTGTTTGTTCCCATGAGCTAACCTGCAAAGTAGAGATAAAACCCTTCTGAATCATATCACGAGTGTAGTGACAATCAACCTCAATGTGCTTAGTTCTCTGATGGAAGGTCGGGTTGTTGGCAATGAAAAAAGAAGCTTAGTTGTCGCATTGTAGATGCATGGGAAGAGGGACGTTAATAGTTAGGTCAGTTAAAATAGTTCTAATCCACATCATCTCGGTGCTCCCATGTGTGATGACTTTGTACTCTGACTCTGCACCAGATCTGGAAACCATAGTCTGCTTCTTGCTCTTCTATGACACCAAGGAGCTCCCGATGAACCCTGCTAAACTTGAGGTAGATTTCTTGATTAGTGAAATAAACGGAATGAGTTCTTGAAAGATGCCTTAAGACCTAGTAGCTTAAGCCTCCAACCCTCCTGTCTTCTTCCTTCAATTCCTTACCGCTCCACTTATCTATCTTTCATATGGTCGGTAGTTCCTTCTGATTTTAGGGCCCTCGATCAAGACCCTTATAGGAAGGTAGGCCGGCCATTCCTTTAGGCTCCACCTCTTTATGGAGAGAGATGGAACCTAGATAGCTCATGGCCTCCAATAGCCAGGGGCTCAAATCATTGCTTTTGAGAAGAAAATATTTCGTTCCCACACATCTAGAAATCAAACAAATAAATGGTTTGGGATATCCAATATCCCAAGCCTATATGTTAGGATGCGATTCTTCCAGCAAGCCCCCAGGGTAAGCAGGCAGGTTAGTCTCGCACTAGGGAAAGAAAGACCTGGATGGCTAATAGGATCGGAACAATCAGGCTTCTCCCCAACATCCAACTTGAGAGCTTCTGCTCGAGACATACTTGATGAGGGAAGAGGGAGGTGCAAGCTTTGTTATGCCGAAACCTACCTGAATATGTCGAACCTGCTCGAATCAATAGAGTAGGCTTTTATAAGTTTCTTCGACCCTCATTCCTGCTCCTAGCTTGAAGCCACCCCTTATATATGAAGTTCTCCTCACTACAACATTTGAGGACCGCCTCCGTCTCATTACGCTTCAACCCTAGCGGAACTAATAGTAAATAGGGGTTCACGCCTATCATCTAGTTTTGAAGAAGCACTTTGGGACATCCTGCATAATCTGCATCTGCATATATTGTAACTGCGAGGGATGCCTCTTTGCTATCAGAATCATGTGAACCCATCCATATATGCCTGTCTCGGTTGCTCCATGAATTGGCTAATTCTGCTCACCACAAAAGAGATGTTTGGCATAGTGGTAGTCACATATAGGAGCTTCCCAACGAGCTTCCTATATCACCTCTTGTCTATTTCCTCTATATCCTCATCATATAGCTTCATGCTAGGGTACATGGGAGTAGTGGCAAGCTTGCAATTCGCACACATGTCCTAGAGTGAAGATAGGTAACATACTTCCTCTGGGCTATAACAAGACACTGCTGATTCTCTAGCAAGCTCAAGCCCAAGGAAGGTAACGTAAATTACCAATGTCCTCGGTGATAAACTGCTATCCAAGGAACTCCATAGCCGTATGAATACCTTGCACATCATCCCCTGTAACAATGATATCATCAACATAGACCAGTATAACGTCAATACCTCTTTGAGTCCAACAAATAATGAAATGATATGAAGTCGATTTCGTAAAGCTCCACTGCTCTATCAAGTCGGAGAGCTTCTGAAACCATACTCTAAGACTCTACTTAAGGCCATAGATAGCCTTACAAAAGCTGCAAACCTTTTGACACTCTCCTTCAGCAAGGAATCTAGGGGGCTGCTGCATATAAACTTCCTCTTGTAAGTCACCATAGAGAATTGCACTCTTCATACCAAGCTGAGACAAGGACCAATCTGGTCGCATTGCAACTAAGAGAAGGATTTGCAGTGTAGAATGACGAGCCATAAGAGAGAAGGTATCCTAATAGTTCACCCTATAAGTTTGGGTAAACCCACAAGCCTCTTGTAATGATCAATACTGCCATTTGCATGGTGCTTCACTGTGAACACCCCTACATGCATCCAACCACAGAGGCCATTGTAGGGGCTGTAACAAGGCTCCACATAGCACACGACTTTAGCACAACCATCTCTTTGTAGTTCCTCCATAGAAAGATGCTATTGCATGTCTTGTATAGCCTCCCGGTATGTCCGTGGGATTCTACTACTGATAGACCCACGATAAGCTATCTGAAATCCGCTGCAACAATGAGACACGAGCATCGAGAGGATACATGACACATTTATGCCTCCGCTTCCATAGAGAAATGAGCACATCAAGGTCATCTGCATCCTTAATAACATATAAAGTAGCCTCTTGTGAAGGTACCGACTAGTCCTGGAAAGTAGACTACTGCATAAGCAAATCACCAGTGCCATTAATAGAAACAATATGCTCAGAACATATCTGTACCATGCTGGATGATGGGGAAGACCAATGAACATGGGAACATAGGGAGACCTGCAAATGTAAAAATGTGGCAAAATTGAGCCAACATACTGGGTGGTGGGGGCGGGGGAACAACTACAGTAGGGGGTGGATGAGTAGGTGAAGCTGGTGGTGGTGGAAGTGGTAGCACAACGGGAGGAAGTGGAGACATTATAGGAGGAGTGGGGATGTTTACTTCCTCACCGAACTCAGAGGCAACCATCCGGTCACTTGTAGGAGTGAAGTACATGAGCGATTCAAAGAAGTTGACATTATCTACTTTCATCCAATTGGATCAAAGCATCGATACCTTTTTGGGTCCGAGAGTATCACACAAAGACACACAACAAACTTAAGAACTCTAGGAGAGAGCTTGTCATGATCTGTGGTTAGATGGTGTACAAAAGCCACTGAGTGACTGAACCAAAGACATGAGGGATTAGAGAGAAAAGAACCTTATCGAGTAATACAATCGAAAAAGGAATCTTTTTACCTGGTTGTTAATGAAGATCCTATCTTGGAATGTAAGGGGTCTGGGTGACCTGGAGAAGAGGAGGGTTATGGGGTCGAGGTTCCTGGATTGGGACTGTGACGTTGTCTTCCTGCAGGAGACTAAGCTGGATACACTCATGAGCTCGGACTATCAGTCTTTTGGGCCGGGTTCGATCTCTGACTTCTGTTCAATTGGGGCGGTTGGTTCTGCGGGCGGGGTGCTTGTTGCTTGGAGGGGCTCGGCTTTCAGCGCCGAGTCGAAGGGGACTCATTTGCTCACGGTTCTTTTGGAGTGCCTGCGGTCAGGAGTGACGTATGCGCTGTCCTGCATATATGGTCCTTGTCTTGCGTTTGCGCGGCATTAGCTTTGGTCGGACTTGAAGGCAACTAGGGAGGCCTTCCCTGGCATCCCTTGGCTGGTGGGGGGAGACTTCAATGTTACGTTGTTCTCTTCAGACCGGCTGAGATTGCGGGGCGGGCATGACTCCGGATCTGAGATTTTCGTGGAGATTATTGATTCGCTAGATTTGGAGGTTCTGGATGCTACGAGAGCGAAATATACTTGGAGGAACTCTGGCTCCAGGACTCGTCTGGATCGGTTTCTTGCATCGACAGAGTTCTTGGTGATCTTCCCTCTCTCCTTTGTTGTTGCCAGGCCTCAGTCTTGGTCGGATCACACGTCCATCCTTTGGGACTTTGGTGAGATCTCGCCTCTGCGTGGCTTTTTCCGCTATGAGAAGGCTTGGCTGCTCGAGGACTCCTTCAGGGACTGGTGGTTTCACACTGGAATTCGGTGGTGGTTGCGGGCTTAGCAGCGTTGAGATTTGTTCGGAAGCTTGAGTCCCTGCGGGCGAGGTTGTGCGAGTTCAAGCGGGATTCGAGGGTAGCCCGCCGTGCCCTCAGGGAGGAGGTTGAAGGTGTGGTCGACCAGATTGATTGCTTGGAGTATGAGCAGCCTCTGTCGGAGGGCGAGTTGTTGCAGAGGGCGGAAGCGCAGAGGAAGATCATTGACGAAGACAGAAAGAGGGTTACCGAGTGGAAGCAGAGATCCAGGCACAGATGGCTCACTGAGGGTGACGCGAACACTGCCTTCTTCCACAGGGTTGCTAGCGGAAGGCGGAGGGGGAATGCTATCAGGACGATGTTCATTGGTGGTGTGCGGGTGGAGGGAAACAGGGAGTCGGGGACAGCATTTGCAGATCATTTTCAGGAGTTCTTGGCGAGAAGGGCTGGCAGTAGGGATGCAACCGGATACGGATATATCCGTATCCGTCCGCTACTGTATCCGCTTTTATGCGGATACGGATATACATTTTCGGATTTTAGCGGATACGGATACGGATACGGATACTAGTTTTAAATTTTTTGCGGATACGGATACCATTATAGAATTTTTTTCGGATACGGATACGGATACGGATATATATATTTTTCGCGGACACGGATACGAATATCCGTATTGTCCATATTTTCAGTAATATTTCAGCTTCACAAATGTTTTGCATGCCTCAATGTAGCTCT
Organism: Ottelia alismoides; assembly: GCA_037367405.1. NCBI lineage: Eukaryota > Viridiplantae > Streptophyta > Magnoliopsida > Alismatales > Hydrocharitaceae > Ottelia > Ottelia alismoides. The sequence goes on along the minus strand of JAZKJV010002293.1, from coordinate 873,261 downwards.
GACACGAAATTGTATCTTATCATGAAATGTCAAAAAAACTAATAAACTTTTATAATTTATCATAATGTCGTTTCAAGAAATATACCATATCACCTTTATCTTATTAGTTGGTTACAATGTTACAATATTATCTATATTTTGAAAACATTTCAAATGAAGGAAGACAGAGGTACGTCATCATAGAATTCTATTATATGCTCTTCAATTTATTTCATTCAATATTTTAATTTATTTTCTTGTTTATTATTTAGCATTGTAAGTTTATTGAATTTAGGGTTAGTCATCCATCAATTACAAGTTCGTAAAGACATCATTTTTAATTAAAAGTATGAGGAGACACTTAATATTTATAGGATAATCCGTATCCGTTTCTTAAATATCCGTATCCGAATCATGATTATCCGATTCCGAATCCGTATCCGTATTTAAGGATACGGTATTCAATTTTTGATATCCGTATGATATCCGTATCCGTATCCGTATCCATATTTTGAAACGGATAAGGATATGGTAATACCTATATCCGTATCCGTATCCGTCCGTTTGCATCCCTAGCTGGCAGGCACTGGAGGTGGACTGGCTCGGATGCAGTGCGGTTGTCGGACGCTCATGCGTCTAGCTTGACCCAGGCAGTAACTTTTGAGGAGTTGAAGGCGGCGGTGTGGAATCTCAACGGCGATGGTAGGGATGCAAACGGATACGGATATATCCGTAATCCGATCCGTCACCGTATCCGTTTTATATAGATTTTGACATTCGTATCCGTATCCGTTTTAAAATGGATACGGATATGGATATCGTTTTGATATCCGCAAACATCCGTATCCGTATCCGTATATCTGTTTTTTTATATAAATATAGTCGTAGATTTATTTTTAACCATATATATCATAATTCTCTATCTCCTTTTACCATATTTATATAATTTTTTTGATACATACACATTTAGTAAATTAATATCATGTGTTTTCCATCCAATTCTTATATATTTAAGTCGATTCTATAGAGTATTTCTAACATTACTCGTGTGCGATCAGTATCCGTTTTACATCCGTATCCGTTTTTTAAGGATATGGTAAGATAGTTTTAATATCCGTCAATATCCGTATTCGCATCCGTATTCGTTTTAGAAAATGGATAAGGATATGGTAATACCTATATCCGTATCCGTATCCGACCGTTTGCATCCCTAGCGATGGTGCATCGGGCCCAGATGGTTTCCCCGTTTCTTTCTACAGAGATTTCTGGGATTTGGTTGGCCGGGAGGTGCTGGATGTGGTGCAGGAGTGCTACTGTTGCAATGCAGATTTCGAGCGTGTAAATAAGGCTCTGGTGGTGCTACTGCCGAAGAGAAACGGTGCTGACAAAATCGAGGATTTCAGGCCTATCGCTATCTCCAACACGCTGTATTTGATTGTTGCCAAGGTCTTCACGTCCAGATTGAGTAGAGTGCTAGGGCGCTTTATTTCCCCTTGTCAATCGGCCTTCGTCCCGGGGAGACAAATAGAGGACTCTTTGGTTTTGGCAGCTGAGATTGTGGCTGATTGGAAGACGAGCGGAAGGAAGTCCTTGCTTTGGAAGGTGGACTTTTCCAAGGTGTTTGACACTTTGGACTGGCATTTCCTCTGGGCGGCGCTGCACAGGAGAGGGTTCCCGACAATCTGATTACATGGATGAGGATATGCGTGACGACGACATCTATGACCGTCCTTGTGAATGGGCACCCGGAGGGTGGTTTTTTTCAGCCGCATAGGGTGGTGAGGCAGGGCTGCCCTCTTGCCCCCTGCTCTTTATCATCGTCGCGGACGTTCTGGCTTGTATGGTTGACATGGTACAATGCAGGGGGTTCACGTGCTGTTACTCGAGAGAGGAGTTGAGGATCCCGCTGCTCCAGTACGCTGATGACACTATTTTCTTCATTGAAGGAGGTATTGAGGAGGCTAGAGGGATGGCTGCGACGCTCGAGCTTTTCAGCGAGATGTCCGGACTCCGGGTTGATGCAGAATACAAGTAAGTCCAAGGTTGTGCCTTTCTCTCTGAGTGAGGAGGAGGCGGAGCTTTGTAGTATGGCTTTGGGAACTGTGTGCGATGGTTTGCCCATTCACTATCTGGGGCTGCCGCTGACCACGAGGAGATCGAAGTTGGCCGATTGGTTGTCGCTGGTGGAGAAGGTGAAGAAGAGGCTGGCGGGATGAAAGGCAGCGGTCCTTTCTAAGGGTGGCTGCCTGGTGCTCCTGAAGGCGGTGCTCTCTGCTATTCCTGTATACTACTCCTCTACAAGGCTCCTGTCGGCTAGCGTTAGGAAGCGGCTTGAGGGGCTGATGTGGCGAATTCTGTGGAGCAGGAGCGGTCAGGGATCGCCTGGTATGCACCTGGTCAACTGCGATGATATTACACTGCTGAAGAGCGACGATGGGCTGGGGGTGCAGCGGTTAGGCGCTCTGAACGAGGCCCTATTACTTAAGTGGGTGGCCAGGATTTGGGGCAATGGCGACGATCTTTGCACCACTCTTATTCGACGGATTTACGGGGTCAATGGGCAACGTCGACGAGCGCTACAGGGGTGGGGTGCGAGGAGGCCCTCACCATTTTGGAAGGGTATTTTGACAGTCACGCAGAACTTTCAGGAGTTGTTTATGCCGATGCTGGGGGATGGTACGGGTTTTGCTTTTTGGAGGGACAATTGGACGGATGGGGGGGCTCTTTCTTTGCGCTTCCCTCGTTTGTTTGCTTCAAGCCCCTAAGTGTCAGTTTCGATCACCATTTCGGTATCGACCAAAACAGAATTTTGGTGGAATTTCGGTGGAATTTCGACCGTAATTTCGGCCATTTCGATCATTTTTTGTACTAGGACCCCATATTTCGGTCAGATCTCGATTTCGACTGAATATCGATATTCGACAGAAATTCGACCGAATTTTGCTGAAATTTGAGGCCATGGTTTGCTTTGGCGGAGGACCAGGACGTGCGGGTTGCCGCTTACTGGTATGATGGCAACTGGATGCCGATGTTCCGTTCAAACTTCTCGGATCAACGCTTAGAGGAGTTCATGCGGTCGCTTGACGAGCTCAGGGGGGTGAAGGGCCCTTCTGCGGAGCGTGATCACTGGGTATGGCGCGGTAGTGCATTTTCCGTGCGGAAGGTGTATTTGGCGATTTGCAGGCCCCCGCCATCTCTCTCGGCGGAGCTAGTGCGCGACTGCGAATCATATTCAGAACCGAAACTAGAAGTCATTAGTTTCACATCTTGAACATGAAGAGAACGGTGAGAGATATTCGATAATAACATAGAACAACACTGACCAACAAAGAGTATTAGCAAAATGACATCTTACATAAGAAATTGAAGATTGCAATGATAGCTTAGAATATGTAGCTAACAAAAATGATTTCTACTTAGAAAAATATTTAATTTTAGAAATAAAATAAGACACACACATACACACACAAACAAAAATCTTTGTAACATGTATGTCTAATAGATGTATTGTATAGTTTATGATCGTAAAATATATGCTATATAAGACAAACAAATCAATTAACACCAAGAAATATACAACATTCACATGCACAATCTATATCCAACTTGATTGTAGACAAATACTTATAGTCACAAGATTTGAAAGGTTGCTAATAACTTAGCACTCGCACATCTACACATACTTCCACAAGATAGCAAAGCCTTAAATTTCAGATTTCTATTTCATTTCCCCAAGTCCGGAAAGAGAAATTTCGTAAATTTATGTGAAATCATTGGAAATCTTGGAAACGACGGTAAACTTGACTTTTTTAAAAAATAATGTTTTTTATATTTCTAAGTTAATAAATAAAATAGAAATGCACACTTATTTGTAAAATAGAATTGTAAATATACATTTTAAAGTGGTATTAAGATCATAATCATCTCACATGTTGATATGTAGAGCAACATGTTGCCTGGAGTCAGAATTGTATGCTAAACTAGAAGCAAAAGCCATGATAATCATATTATCAATAGGAATGAGGTGACACATATACTAACTACTAATCAAACCATACATATATATATATCAAAATAAAGATAAAAAAACAAAGCTCTTCTGTTAAAACTTGAAATCTACTGTTAAATCTCGCGTCTAACCGATTTGGTTTAGATTTAGATCTAAAATTATGAACTAACTAAAGAAACTTCTTCAAGCAATGTAAACCACTCTAGCAACTCAACATATCGTCGCATAAATAAGTGAAAATTCATGAATATATGCAAATTTCGATGAAAACGAATGGAAGATTCCCTTATTTTTGTTATTTATCTGAAAACGACATCCAATTTTGATGAAATTTCGTTGACATTTTGTTGGTATTTTGTTGAAATCATGGAAAAAGAAATAAGGTAGCATTTTGGTTTTGATAACATAGAGAAATTAAAATTTTGGAGAAATTTGGTGGAATTTCGGAGAAATTTGAGTTCATGGGGAGCACGACTTTGGATAAGAAGGGTCTTGGTAACATCAAGAAGATGACGGTATTTGTGCTCAACAGCACTGTTCTGTTGAGAAGTATAGGCACATTTGGTCTGATGTAAGATGCCAAGGGACATGGAGAATCGAGAAAGCTGGATGGTACAAGATTTCAAGGCATTAAAGAGCCGACATACTTAACAATAGCAAAAAAATATTTTGTATTATGTGAATAAAAATTTGAATGACAGTCCCAACCTCGGACTTGTTTTTACAAGAAAACCTAAGAAAATCTAGAATAATCATTGATATATACACGATAGAACATGCGTCCCTGGTGGTCGGAAACATGACAAATTACATAATAGAGATGAAATAAATAAGCAAATATGTAATAACTCTCAACATAGTAATATGCAACATGCCAACTGTTTGTTTCCTTTTTTATGTGTAGCCCAATAGGGCATCCTCCTTTTATCTATGGTTTCCACTTTATATAAAGAGAGCCCTATAGCACATAATAGAATATCTCTCGTATTCCCTTCCATGACATCAAATATCAAATATATCTATTTCCTTATTTTATTTTTTGAGATTGATTTCGTTAGAAAGGGCAAAAATGACTAATTTCATGGTATTGAAGAGAGCACATATTAAGAACTCCTAGTTGCTTGGGCTTTATTCTGTAAAAAAAATATTTTAGTCATTTCCTTTAGTCAAATTATGAAGACATTCCCTTGATAATTTTAACTCAACATAGTTTCTATAAAATCTAGAACCTAATATACTAAATCTATATTTTCAAGTTCTCAACCCCATGTATAAGTAAATGTATATATTTTACACTTTGGAACTCTCTCCCTGTCCAGTGCACATGCATGGTTGATCTCATTTTAATTTCTATTCATATCTCATAGATGATAACTTAAAGAGAACTTATTTTTCTTGCAGCATCAAGTTTTATCTTTAATGGATCCAGTGGAGGTTATGCAAATCAACGGTTGGTGGAACAATGCTTTCCATTCAAGAAGAATTTTACACTTACTCTCACAAATGAACAGGTTTCCATTGAATTCTGATTGATAATGAATAAATACAAAAAAATGTTATTTTACCATTGTACAATTTAGAAGACACTTAGAATGCTAGATACTTCTTTAACTAACATGTTCCTTCGTGTTGTTTGACATCGAAATTTTTTATTTGGTTAGTATAATAAATTTCCTTTTTTTAAAAAATAATAATAAATTTTCGCCATATGGATTGAGGAGGGTTGCGCGTTAGGTAGCCGACAGCCAGCGCAGGAGAGATAAATTCGTAAATAGTGTTCTTAAAGTTCTTCTAAGAACACTATTTATGAATTTATCTCGAAACCCTTCGGATCTTTTAAACATGGATTTAAGCAAACATACAGATTTCGTTGGAGCGTTCCCTACTTGCGACGCGTTGCATCGTCCGAATGCAATGAAAAATTGGCAAGGGCCGCTACATCGCAGCCTGGATGTAGTTCAAAATTTGCAAGGGTTCTCGCATGAGGAACGCATGCGGGTAAATAAGCTAGTTCCGTTGCATCACCGCCCGGATGCAGTCCAAAATTTGCAAGGGTTCTCGCATAATGGACACATGCGAGTAAAGAAGTTAGTCCAAAAGAGATTGCAAGGGAAGTTACGGATTGGTAGTTGGAATATTGGTACTTTAACTGGAAAATTGATGGAGATAATGGATACAATGGAAAGAAGGAAGATTCATATATTATTTCTTCAAGAGACTAAATGGGTTGGAGAGAAAGCAAGGGAGATTGAGAAGACATGCTTTAAACTTTGGTATTCAGGTAAAGATAAGGGCAGAAACGGTGTTGGAGTGGTTGTTCATAAAAATTTGAAGCATTGTGTGGTTGAGGTGTAAAGATTTGGGGATCGGATTATTTTGCTAAAGTTGGTGCTTGAAGAAGAAATTCTGAATATCATATCAGTTTATGCACCGCAAATTGGTTTAGATGAAATGACTAAACAAGCTTTTTGGGAGGATCTGGATAAGATTTTACAAGGAATCCCACACAGAGAGATGGTTTGCATAGGTGGAGATCTTAATAGACATGTGGGAAAAGATGTTTTAGGGTATGCATGTGTGCATGGAGGACATGGTTTTGGGGATAGAAACGAAGAGGGAAAAGTCATTCTGGATTTTGTAACTGCATATGATCTTTTCATAGCAAACACTCTTTTCAAGAAGAGGGAGGAGCATTTAATTACTTATAAGAGTGGCTCAACTAGAACACAGATCGATTACTTTGCGGTGTGGAGAAGAGATCGGTTGTGTTGCAAAGATTGCAAAGTAATCCTTGGAGAGAGTTTGACAACCCAACATCGCTTGTTAGTCTTGGATTTACAAATAAAAGGGCTGGTAAAGAAAAGGAATGTTCCTAAGATCACTAGAACTAGGTGGTGGAATCTTCCGCTGAAGCAATCAAGCTTCAGGGAGAAGGTTTTAGAAGACTTATCTTGGGATTGTAGCGGTAATGCAAACGAGATGTGGGAGGCAGTAGCATCTTGTATCCGAAAGGTAGCCAAAGAGATGCTAGGCGAGTCAAAAGGAGGAGCTCCGGGTCAAAAGGAGGCTTGGTGGTGGAGTGAAGGGGTGCAAGAGAAGCTAAAAATTAAAAGAACTTGCTTTAAAGCTAGGTCTAAGGATATAACAGAGGAAACTGTCACAGACTATAAAATAGCGAAGAAGGAAGCAAAGAAGGCTGTAAGCGAAGCTAAGTCAAAAGCTTACGAGGTTTTGTATAAAAAATCTCAACTCTAAGGAGGGCCAGAAGGATATGTTCAGGTTCGCCAAAGCAAGAGAAAGAAAGACCAAAGACCTTTCTCAAGTGAGATGCATTAAGGACGAGAAAGGTCACATGCTTGTTACTCAGAAGGATGTAGAGACTAGATGGGAGCAATACTTCCATAAACTTTTCATTAGAGAAGGAAATAGAGAGATCACTTTGGGTGATCTAGCTAGTAGTGAAAGTTACTTGAATCGTGCATGCTATAGACGAATACAAAGAAAAGAAGTAGAGGAGGTTTTGAAGGTTATGAGACCTGGGAAAGGTGTTGGACCGGATGACATCCCTGTAGAAGTATGGAAAGTTTTAGGTGAGCGTGGTTTGACTTGGCTTACGAATCTATTCAATGTTATTTGGCGAAGCAAGAAAATGCCTGAAGATTGGAGGAGGAGTATCGTGGTGCCTCTTTATAAGAACAAAGTAGACATTTAAAATTGTTCAAATTACAGAGGTATCAAGCTGATGAGTTACACTATGAAAATTTGGGAACGTGTGATCGAAAGAAGGTTGAGGCAAGTTTCCCAAATAAAAGAAAACCAATTCGGATTCATGCCAGGTCACTCAACTATTGAAGCCATCCATTTGCTGAGGAGAACAATGGAGATTTATAGAGCTAAAAGGAAGAATCTCCATATGATCTTTATTGATTTGAAGAAGGCTTATGATTCCGTCCCACGAGAGATACTGTGGAGAGTTTTGGAGAAGAGACAAGTACCTGTCTTATACATTAATCTCATAAAGGATATGTATGATAGGGCTTTATCTTGTGTAAGGACCCCGACGGGGAAGACTGACTATTTTGATATCAACATTGGTTTACATCAAGGTTCAGCTTTGAGTCCATTTCTTTTTACTTTGATTATAGACGAGTTGACAAGTCACATTCAGGATGAGTTACCTTGGTGTATGTTATTTGCTGATGATATTGTGTTGATTGACGAGACTATAGATGGAGTAAATGGGAAGCTTGAGGTTTGGAGACATGCATTGGAGACTAAAGGTTTTCGTATAAGTATGGCTAAGACGAAATATATGGAATGCACCTTTGATGGAAGCAATGGTGAAGGAATCGAGGTGAAGATTGGTGACAATAACATTCAGAAGAGAGATTCTTTTAGATATCTGGGGTCTATTTTGCAACATGATGGGGAAATTGATGGAGATGTTACTAATAGAATAAAAGCAGTCTGGCTAAAGTGGATAGGAGCCTCCGCTGTTCTCTGTGATAAGAAAATTCAAATTAAAGGAAAGTTTTACAAAGCAGCCGTGAGACCTGCTATGCTTTATGGTTCTGAATGTTGTCCTGTGAACCATAGACATGTGCAGAGAATGGCTGTAGTAGAAATGAAAATGCTAAGATGGATGTGTGGACATACACGTAAAGATCGGATTCATCATGATGCAATCAGAAAGAAAGTTGGTGTAGCTCTGATCGAGGATAAGATGCGAGAAAACCGCTTAAGATGGTTTGGTCATTTGCAAAGAAGGTCAACTGGTTAGGAGATGCGAGTGTTGGGATGTTGAGCCGGCTAAGAGAGGGCGAGGACGACCCAAGAAGTGTTGGAAAGAGACTATACGAAGGGATCTTAATTTTTTGGATATAAGTACGAGATTGACCCAAGATAGATCTGAATGGAGGCGAAGAATCCATGTAGCCGACCCTACTTAATTGTGGGAAAAGGCTTTGTTGTTGTTGTGGTGGATTGAGGATTTTCTTTCTGTATATAAAAAACAACCTTTTTGTTATGCAGAAACCCCGATTAAAAAATAATCGCTGAAATACAAACATTTATGTTGGAGTATACACGTCACTTGTATATATGGGTATCACATCCAGTGTTTAGTCCTACATCTACTAGTGGTGGGACTTGGAGGGTCTGTGGAGGCTATATAAGAAGCCCTAGACATCTTGTATCATATAAGAAAGTTCAATGAACAAAGTAGTCCTTTGAGGCATTCTCCCGTGGTTTCATCTCGTCCGTAGGGAGTAGGGTTCCACGTTTTACACGTTCATGTTTATCTTTCTGTAATTCTTGCTCTGTTTATCAATTCGCTTCCACATTCCTCATTTTCTTACATTGTATCAGAACGGGTTCGATTCTCGAGTTTTTCATACTTTCGAGATTCAGTTCTGGGGTTTTTGCTAAAACCCTAACGATTTGATCTTTGGTGATTTGTTATTGAAGACTATTATTGTATCATTCAAGATTCAAGTTCTTGGGTTTCTTTTGAAACCCCAATTATGCGCCAACATTTTGATCATCTCCATATCTACAAGGGTTCCATAATCACGCAGTGCAATCTTCTCTCGTGCATCATCATCTTGGGGATCATCCATTTGATGATGAAATCTGGGGTTCAATTTCTGGAACCTTGGCTAGGTATCTCAAAGCCATCGGGCGCTGAAGCCTATCAGGGGTGACACACCGATCTCTAGTAGAAGCTCAACAGGGGCGACATAGCACCTTCGAGCCCCATCAGGGGTGGCAACTCCTCTCACTGTGTGTGCTTCTTGCACGAGCCACCTACTCTATCCAAGCAGAGCCACTACAACAAGTCCAAGGGGGCATGCTCCAGGCGGTACCCTCACCGCACCTCCCCCCTTCGCTTCGCATCCACGGGTGGCGACCCTTTCTCCAAGCGACTGCTCCGATCTCTCCTAATAGGCGATGATCGATCCCCCTTGGACACCGATACAGCTCCACCCAGGTTACCCTTCCAGGCGGCGGCGACATCTCCGCCCTTTGCATGGACGAACGATGAACCCCGGGCAATTCCAACAGTGGCGATGACCCCTTACCTCGACCATCATAGACGACAACACGATCATGCCACCTTCTCGATTCCAGCTGCAGTTCTCCTCCTTACGCACAGTCTTCTTTTTCAGATAACAGGCGACGATGGCCCTCATCCTCTTCCAGGCGACGACGATGCCGTTCCAAGCCATGAAGCAATGAGCTCCTCCATCGCCTCCCCAATCTCCAGGCATCAAGAGCAAAACCCCATGGGGGCGGCGACGTTCGAGGGAAGGGTTCCAAGTACGAACCCTAAATAGATCCAAGTGGACTGCTACTCTATACAAGAAGTAAAAAAAGGTGGCCAAAGGCCCAAATCGGGTCATGTATTTTTTTAGAAGGGGAGGGGTGCTGCTATTGTGGCCCTATTTGGGCTGTGTTCTTCAAAAAAAGGAGGTGCGTACAAAAAAAATCGTGTGCGGAAAAAAGTTTGCAAAAAAGGAAAGACGAAAGAAATGAACGACTTATTTGAAAAAAGGAAGAGACGCCTTATTTTAAAAAGTATAGTCGAGAAAAAATGATTTTAAAAAAATTAAAAAGAAAAGCTGAGAAAACTGTAATGGCTTATTGGTTTTTTGTCCTCCCCATTTTCATGCCTTCTCCCAACTTTATTGATGTCATTGTGTTCCAACAAGTATGGGAGAAAGGGGGAGTATCGTGTAGAGTTATAGGTCGGATTCATATTCTCCAGGCCAGCCAGATTTTCAGACTCTACAGTTCAGCTTCAGATTCTGCGGGATTGTTCAGAGTCTAAGTTTGAGGCACTCCATATTTACCTAATTTCTTCGAGTTCTTTAAAGAGACTCTTTTTCATACGCACAGGCGTGCGATCATTTTTATGTCGTCCACATCTTTTGTTTTTGGTCTCAGAGTTTTCATGTGATCCTAGGGACTCCAGAGTTGAGATCCCATTCCCTATGCCATGTTGGCTAGGTTTTCATGTGATTTCATAGGGACTTCAGAGTAGAGATCCCATTCTCTGAGCCAGTATGGGAGAGACTGAGGCACCCCCATCATTCGTAATATTACATTCGCTAAATATCGCATTTGTATTGAAATTCACGAGAAATTTTTCTGCAATGACATTTACAATTCAAGTAACAACCACAGAACCAACAAAATATGATGTGCCACCAAAATATCACTCATTAATTTCCATATATATACAACATGTACAAGAGAGGCTCACAATATATACATATATTCCCAGAATTGTGATTGAAGATAAAGAAAGCATTTTACATCGTAAATTGAACAAAACTGTAACAAGTATAATTTACCGTCTGGTGTAGCAACGAATGCCAAGAATCATCATCAGCTATTGAGTCGCAGGCTCCTTGCCTTTCATACATGAAAGGAACAAGAGACGTCAACGGGCGCTGGTACATTCCAAAACTTATTAAAACACGCATGCATTTTAAGGTGATTGCAAAAGAAGCAAGTGGTAAGATATAAACAACTAAAAATTTCTCTGGTGGAATGGTCGTGTTTGTGCTCCGAGTCGATCTTGCTAGGGGTCTATCTGCTCGCTACAACCCAGACGGTCGAGCGAATCTGTGCCACGTCCGGCAAGTGCTCCTCCTAAGGTAGTCGATGGCGATGAGCGAGCACCGCCTAAAAATGTCGCACCTGTAGGCCAAAAATCGTCTAGCTGACCTCTGCTGCTGGAATGGTTGATGTATCGACCCAAATGATCGATGTGGTCTAGGTGCTGCTCCTGATGAACTCCCGAAACGTCTCTCATGGATATCCTCAAACTTCTCCGTAGTGTCAGTATGCTCGGAGATGGAAGTGATGTGTAATGCGGCCATCTTCTCTTGTACCTCTTCTCGCATAACTCTGACGAACTTTTCTACATTCTCATTTGGAACTGCGACGGCCGCAGAATCTATGAAAGCGCTTGTGGCGGGTACATCTACTTTGTTTTCAGACATATCGTCGGAAGTAGAAGGCTAGGGCTGCGGAGACCAAAGAGTGCATGTCTACACAAACATAGGTGATTTGGGATGCATAAGTAGACTTATGCACCTAAATCCATCAATTAAATGAGGGGATCGACGCCGGTGCATGGAGCTACACGTATGTGGGCGCGCACAGGCAGGGGGGTTGGCGGAAGCTGGGTTTAGGGTTTTGGATACTCAAGCTTCGATCTAGGACCGCAACTTGATACCATGTTGGAAAAATAATAGAAGATATTTATTCCTAGAAACCCTAAGCTCTCTTATATAGAGGAGAGACTTATGGGTAAATTATATAAGATTGACATAAAGAAATAAAATAACCAAAAGGTACATAGGAACATTTTTTTCTTCGAAAAAGTGAAACGGGTGAAGTTCCAGAAATTGGGTCTCACCGCTAAGTATATTTCATTATATAAAAAGTATAAAAAAGTACACGGACTTACAAACTCCACAAAGAACACAACGCTTTGCTATGCTCTAGTATATTTTTCAGTATAACAAGATTGCCCCCCCCCCCCCAAATGACTTTGTTCCCTGCACACCTAATTGCTCATAAAGTTGCAAAAGGCCGCGCACTATCCTCATGGACAAAACCGCATACCAAACAGATGCTCCTCCAAGAAATTTGCACCATCATGAATGGTCACAACGATGTGCTGGACATGCTCCAAACCCGAGCAAAAGACGGACACTCGAAGAATAAGTGGTCAATGTCCTCTACCACCAAACCGCTTCTAGAGCAAACCTCACTTGCCAGATCAAGCAACTGGCATCTGCGAACCTGCGAGAGTATCCGATCTTGACGAAGCAACCAAAGAAAACCTTTATCCGATTTGGCACCTTGCTTCTCCAAATCAACCTTAAATCCATCGACATGTTCGGTTCCACTTCGTCCCCATCCCTCATAAAAAATCTGTAGATCTTTTTCACAAAAATCTGCCCTTTACCCATGCAAAATGATCCCGCCCCGTCGAAGGACCCACACTTTCTGCCAGAAGCGCTTGTAGGTACATAGGAATATAGAAATATCTCTACAAGCATTATTGGGAGCCACCAGTCCAAGGTAAATATCATTGAAAAGCGATCACATGATCTTGAGAAGCTCGCCGTGATCGAACAAAGGACTCATGACTTGGACAAACTAGATCAAACTACCAAGCAACTGGAGCTACTGGTAAGCACAATCAGCATCTACAATGCCATGTCTGCATCAACCGCGATCCCAACTGAGATGAAAGAACCAACATCGCCATAACCTCCTCAACAAAGTCAGTCCCAACCAGCGGTTCAACACGTTTATTATTTGCAAGCCCCCAGAGCCTTCATCGCCTTAGCAACCACATTAGCAGCTGGTTGTATACCAGCCAGAACTCCAGACCCTTACTGATCTATGCTCCCCTCCACCACCTCTCATTAAGAGGTGAATGGAGTCTGGTCCAATAATGTGCACTGGCCCATCCAGGGAGACCTTAGAAGGGCCAGTCTGCAATTCTCGTCCATTCCCTCAGTAATAAGGAGGGAGATTTGTCCAAGGTAAACACTCAACCTCACCACCAGCAGTCTCAATCATATCAACATGGCTGGAGACCAGAATCGGTTCCAACAACTGCAATACTGACAATACCAGCAGAACCAACAATACTCGATTGTGCCATATCAACACCATCCTCCTCCTCATCAACAATACCAATCTTCTTCTCAGTTTCATCATCAACATTCCTACCAACATCCTCAACACCATTCACAGGCGTGGCCAGCACACTGAACCATCATAGCCCCTCCAGTGATCCCCGCCCTCGACTGTTTGGCTCAGCTTATTCAGAGCCTTGCAGAGATGAGTCAGAAGTTGAATAACCTCACCACAACCAAGACCTCCATTCCAACATAGGTGGAGGCTAAGCCGAACAATTTCCACAAGAAACATCAACTGATTTGTGATGTCCAGTCCGAACTCGTAGAGTCAGATAGTCATGATATGCTTTTATCTAATGCTGTTCCTCTCGGAGCAGTAGGATGTTGCAGCCATTGGCAACAATGAAGGGAAAGATTAAAGCTTCAACAATGAGTCATCATCTTCTTTTGCATCACCCGAACCAGTAGCATGGCCAAGTGAGGAAGAAGAGGAAGGAGAAACACAAAAAAACCAAACAAATGAAAAATTTCAAAAACAAAAAAGAAGACAGGAGCAACCAGAGCGGCAACCAGCCAATGACGGAGAGGACCGCAACCTACATCCACTCCGAAGCCAGACGATGGAGCCCCACCTGCTATTTTGGGACGCCCACCACTTTAGAGGGATGAAGAGTCCACTTTTTGTCATCCAGTTGTTCAGCCTGATGTAGGCATAGATTTTGGTTATGTAAATAAGAATATTATTTCTACATTTGGTTATGTCCTTTTACGGACGCTTTAGAAAAATTTTAAAAATTAAAATTTGAAAACCAACTTTGCCAGATCTCAATATTATGCAAATCATTCATAATATTGTTCTTGAGATGCCCTTGCTACATGCCATTAAGTACATGCCAAACATCAAGAAGGGACTTAAAAAGGCATGTACTTTCAAGAGACAGTCGCGCCGAGCTAGACAACGAAATGTGAAGTACATCATGATGGCGGCGACAGTCAATGCGACCTGCAACTTCCCAAGCAAAAAGAAAGATATGTGAGCGTCTCTCATTCGATGCACGATGTTTGATTAAGAGGTTCGATCAAGTTCTTCTAGACAGTAGATTGCCAATCGATCTGATTCCTACTTTACTGATGAAGAATTTGGGTTGGGACCCCTCTAGTCCACAAGAATAATTCTGCAATTTGCGGATACTTCAATCAAGCAGGCCCTAGGAATTTTGGAGGATGTCATCATCACCATTCAGGGAAAGGATTTCCCTATGGACTTCATTGTATTGGATATGGACACCTCAACTCCTATTCTGTACACCCCGATTATACTTGGATGACCGTTCGTTCAAACAACCGAAGCAATGGTGGATTATGACAACGGACAAGTTACCTTTCGCTCGAACATCGACAAGGTATCCATTCGGATGATTCAAGTGCCTAAAGCTTCCGAATCTGCAACAGACGAGAGTGAGCCTATAGAGCAGACAGAAGACTATGATTTTCTTGCAGAGATTGGAGACACCAACTTGTTCATGGATGACATCAAGACCTATAGATTCCTCTCTTCAGATGAAGGAGTGGATAGCACAATCAACTTCCCTTTGTCTTAGAGAACGAGATCTTTGCTGATCTGCTAGATGAAATGATTGATGGCCACCAGTACTTAACAGATGCAAAAGGAATTATTTGCAAATTTCTTAGAACAAGATTCCATCATCGAAAGTTTTTATACATCAATAGATTCAGAGCTTGAATCGTCAAATGTGGACAATATACATGTGCCAGATCTGACCCCACTAATGTCCTGCACAATTCATAAGGTTACCACTGAGAAAATACAGACACTACCAGAGCTCAAGCTGCTTCCAACAAATATGAACTACACCTTCCTTGCTGGTGAATCAAATATGTTTCTCGTCATCATCAACTTTCAGTTGACTTAGGAACAAGAATCTCTTATGTTTGAGGTTATAGAAAGAAACCGCAAGGCGATTGGTTGTAAAATTTCCGATCACATGGGGATTAATCCTTTATTGTGCTCCCATCACATTTACTTGGAAGAAGATAACAAGCTGTCCCGTGAATTTTAGCGAAGACTAAATCTGAATCTCTGGGAGGTTGTTATGAATGAGATCACGAAATGGTGTGATGCAGGGTTCCCATCTCCGATTCAAAGTGGGTGAGTTCCTTACATGTCATGCAAAAAAAGTCAAGGATCACCATCGTGAAAAACGACAAAGGAGAGAAGATCGCTACTAGAGTTCCTACATCTTGGTGCATCTGTGTTGATTAGACGCTTGAATTTAGTGACCAAGAAGGATTATTTCCATCTTCCTTCATCGACCAGGTCATTGAAAAGATTGGTCATGTAGAGTATTTCTGCTTCTTGGATGAATACTTTTGGTATAATCAAGTTTCAATCGCCCTGGAAAACCAAGAAAAAACTACCTTCACTTGTCCATTTGGAACATATGCCTTCCGCAGGATACCAATCGAATCATGCAACGCTCTTGTGATCTTTCAGAGGCGCATGTTGGCAGTTTTTCCAGATATGGTTGGTAGGTTTCTCGAGGTGTTTTTGGATGATTGTTCGGTCTACAAAGATAGCTTCGATCAATGCCTATCTTATCTAGATCAAGTTTTGAAAAGGTGTTGTGAAGTCAACTTGGTGCTGTCGTGGGAGAAAATCCATTTTATGGTAACCGAAGGGATTATGCTAGGCCATGTCATCTCGAAATATGACATGGAGGTTGATCCTGCAAAGGGTAAGAGGTCATATCTAAGTTTGAGCCACCGACCAATATGAAGCAAGTCTGATCATTCCTTGGGCATGTGGACTTCTATAGAAAAATTCATAAAAGATTTCACCAAAATCGCCCGACCGCTAACTGAGATTTTAAACAAGGAGGCTGATTTTATTGTTGATGACTGAGTCCTCTAATCCTTTAATCTATCGAAAGACCTGATCACTCAGATCCATGTTCTGCAACCGTCAGATTGACTCTACCATTTCAGATCATGACATACACTCCAGACTATGCATTTGAGCAGTTCTGGGATAGAGGATAGTCAATCTTTCGTTTGCGATTCACTATGTCAGCAGAACTCTCAATGAAGCACAAAAGAACTATATAGTCACTGAGAAAAAGCTGCGAGCAGTTGTTTTCACCCTTCAGAAGTTTGGATCTCACTTACTCGGGTCCAAAGTTATTGTTTACGCGGACCACTCCATCGGGTACTTGCAGGCTAAGAAGGATGCTAAACCAAGGCTAATCAGATGGATCTTTCTGCTCCAGGAATTCAACCTCGATATCCGTGATAAACCTAAAGTTAAAAATGTGGTGGCGGATCATTTGTCCAGATTGTCAAAGTCAGATTCTCATGAGCAGAGACTAATACGATCAATGAAACCTTTCAAGATGAGGCAATTTTGTCCGTCACCTCGCTTCCCTGATTCGCCGATATTGTGAATTATCTTGTGTCCAAGAGAAGCTAAAAATGGACAAGTTCTTATCAGATATTCATTTATATCAGTGAGAGAATCCATATCTCTTTTGTGAGGGGGCAGACTGTCAGTGCATCTGGAGGAGGTGTATTTCCTCAGAAGGAAGTTCACCATGTCCTGAAGCACTGACATGCCCGAGAATCAGGAGGACCACTCTAGAAGACACACGACAACAAAAGTTATATATGCAGCCGCTGGTAGTTGACTTTATTCAAAGATGCAGAGGATTTTATGAAGCATTGCACTGACTGTGACTATTGGAATGATAGACACAATGCTCTTGAAATATATTCAGATTTCAGATGTGTTTGATGCACGGGGCATTGATTTCATGGATCCATTTCCCAACAGTTAGGGCTATGAATATATTCTGCTTGCTATTGACTACATGAGTCGTTGGGCGGAGGCTATCCTAACCTGAGCCGCCAAACAGTCGTACCATCTGCTGGTTTCTGAAGGAAAACATCATTGCACGGTTGGGGATCCCCATAATTCTTATATCAAATGTGTGTAGCCATTTTATTAATAGAAAGCTGAAGAAGCTGACTCAAGAATATTGCATTGAATATCAAATAGCATTTCTGTACTACCCACATTCTAATGGCTTGGCAGAATGCTCGAGTAGGAAAATCAAGACGATTCTCTAGAAACTTGTATGTCCAGACAAGAAGAACTGTTCTCAACCGCTCGGCTCGATTCTCTGGTCCTATCGGACTACGTACAAGTCTCCGATAGGAATGTCTCCCGACAACCTGGTATACAACAAGTCATGCCATTTGTCTGCCGAGCTGATTCATAAATCATTATGGGCAATCAATATCTGCTATTTGAATCCGAAGAAAGCATCAAAGAACGGAAAAGTAGATCTAAACAGGCTTCTCGAATTTCGTGACTATGCACAAGACAATAGTCTTATGTACAAGAAGAAGGTCAAGAAGTGGCACGATAAGCACATCTGCCACAAGACCTTCGAGCTAGGTCAGAAAATATGGTTGTTTGATGCAAAGTTAAAACTATTTCAGGAAAGTTGAAGAGCAAATGGACAGTGCCATTCATAGTGAAGCATACACGTGACAATGGAATCATAGTCATATATGGATTTTCAGCTGACACATGGCCTTTCATCATCAACGATTAACTTTTAAAGCCTTACCTTGAGCACGACACCTTCCTGTTCGTGGTTGACTCCATTCAGGTGGCCTATGAACAAGACCTTCCAACCGCAACATCTATAGATTTAGACATAAAATCAATTTTTTTGATTAGTTAATTATTTTCTTCTTTTCATTTTAGTTCTTTTTTTTATTCGAAAGCTTCATTCATCCCATTCATCATTGATATCCTTAGGATATACTTCATCCTAAGTATATGGGGGATGAGTGCACATGAGTGTTCATCTTTAATCCCCTTTCCTGTCTCCTCAACTTTTGATATTCTTTCTATACTTAGGGATATTTTACCCTAAGTATAGGGGGAAATAGGCCGAGCCGTTGATTTGTTGTTCCCTACTCTCTCCCTCCATGCCTTGTGTACAATCTGCTATACTCAGGATTACTTGATCCTAAGTATGAGGGGATGACTTCCTATTCTTTATTCAGTTATTGTAGTATAGATTTTTCTATACTTAGTATGACTTATGTCTTCCTTTTCTCTCCGATCTATGAGGATATAGATCACGCTAAGTAGTGGGATCATATATATATATTAGTAATAACTCGTACTCGCATATTTTCTATACAATGGCTAATTAATAAAAAATCAAAACACACATCAAATTCTTTGTACTGGTTAATAAATCAGTTAAAAATGAGCAAAATATTTGAAAAATGGTTGGAAAATCACTTTAAAAAATCTTTTGAAAACCGTTTGGAAAATCTTTTGAAAAACTGTTTGGAAAATATTTTGAAAAATATTTTCAATATTTGTAATTTTTTTCTTGTAAAAATTTCTTTTCTTTGTGTGAATAAACTCTTTTGAAAATCTATTGCCCATGATTTGGAAAATGGTTGTAAAATTACTTGAAAAATCTTTGCAAAGTGATTTTCAAATTTTGTAAATGTTTATTAAAATTATTTGTTAAATATATTTTTCAAAAATTAAGTTTTCAAAATGTTTGTAAAACTCTTTTCAAATTTTTCTGAGAACTATGTACATAATCTAAACAAAATAAAATTCTTTACAAACTCTATAGATAAACTTGTGAATAACTAGCTTGTGTAAATTCTTGAACCTGGATTCTTGTAAATAACAAGATACGCTCCCGTCTGTACATAGATCTTTTTTTAACTCTTTTATTTTTGAAAAATTACTAAAAAATTTGTAAAACTAAAATCTGTAAAAATTTACAAAATATTTTAAAAATTGCATAAAAATTTGCAAAACGTTTTTCAAAACCCGTAAAAAGTTCAAAATCAGAAAATTACATCAAAAAAACTTTCTTGCATTGTGCATATCATTTGTATTTTTCGGATTGCCAATAACAATTGACAAGTTTAAAAAATCCGAGGATTTGAGCTTGGTTGGACCTTAATCCACTTACTTGCAGGAACCTTATAGGAATTAGAATTGATGCACTTCAGGTCTATGGGACTTAATTCTTTGAGACCGCGAGACTTAGTTCAATGTCGCCTTAACCGTCTAAGTAGAATTTTTCGGAGCACACACATGATTCTTGTCGACAATGACCTAGCTTGCACTGTTGCACTTTACACCTTGCTCAACTCAGTTGAAGGGGTAGAAGGATGGATTTGCCGGCATGAGACATAAGCCAGTGGAAACATTGGAAGTCACAAAACTGTGGCCATTGTACCCCATCCTGATCCAATAACCATGAGTTTCAAGGAAGGAATGTCGTGGGTTGCAATAATGCTTCGAAGGAGGGATAGTCTACTGTTTTAAGAGAAAAAAGTCTTTTGTAAATGCTATTGTCTAATAGTATTCAAAAGAATACAAAATAAAAAACTCCAAAAAAATAGACGAGCAAAAGTCGAAGAAAAATCAATTCCCGTCGGAACATGTATATAGTCAATAAGCAGGCTTGAGTTTCAGAGTCAACATGTATGTGAGCAGGTTTGCAACCGGATGACTTGGCTACACTGGCCAAGAATCACAAGATAGGTAGCTACACTGGCTACCATCCATTCTCTTCTCCACCTCCTCTTCTTGAGCCTGTTGTACTTGAACTTAGAAAGGAATGCCCTGCTTTTAGAGGAAAGAGTTATTGGATTGGGGAATTAGGATCACTTTGTCGGAAAAGTCTGACTTTTACCGCTTCAATCGAGAGGAGCTACATATCACACACAATGTACAAGATAGACTCATTGTCATAAGGGACTGCGTATGACATCGATTTGTTCTGACCTGACTTTTAAGGAGACTTGACCAGAGTTCCATGGTTTTTGGTGGCTATTGTGTTTGAAGTCTAGTTCTCAAACAAGGTTCCAACTAAAAAATATCCAAAGGTCAACAAGGTTCCAACTAAAAAATATCCAAAGGTCCGACTGAGCTCCAAACTTTGATATTATGAAGATAAGTTTGAAAGTTAAAATCAATCCAAGTTATTTCTTTTTCTTCTTTATTTTCTTTTCGGCACTTATTAGGAATAAGTGCTTGCTATGGACTAGCAAAGGCAAGTATAAGAGGGTGATGAATCTCCATATCATCACATTTATTCTTTCATGTTTTCTTAAATCCCTAACTAAATGCATGTATATATCATTAATTTATCAAAATAAATGTGTAAATTGTACAAAAATGTATAAAATACTGTATATTTATTGTATTTATGTCTAAAATAAAAGAATTAAGAAAAAAGAAAAACAAATGAGACACCATAGGTGTTGACTGATCCTAGACCCCGAGACCTAGTTATCATGATCACTTGGTTAACATAGATTAGTAGTTGGAGATCGGGTGGATGAATTGAATAGAAAAGACACAAAAACCCTAACTCTTAATTCATCAATAATAACTTTTTGGCACGTATTTTATTTAATTAATTTTATACCTCAAATCAATAAATTTGTACATGAATATTGTAGATGAAAATATATAGAAAAATACAAAATAAGTTCAATGAAAAATAATGCATAGTATGCTCGAGACACACAGAAGAATAATCCAAAATAAAAATTTCACAGATATATATCTTCTTCATACTTTATCAAAATAAATCAAAATCACCTTTATACTCTTTTAATATGCTATTTAGTAAAGTTGTTTCATTTAATTTGTGGTTAAGATGCAAACGTTAGGTTTTAGACCCGTATTGTGCAATAATGCCTCTTTATTTTAATCATTATATGAACTCTTTGTATTTTTCATAACCTTTTATTTTTTTAAAATTGTAAATAATTTTGAAACATATGTACATAATTACAATAAAATAAAATACTCAAAATAAAAATAAAATAAATAATTCATTTAATACATAGATGAAATATACATGTAGATTCCTATAGTGTATATGGACCTAATTAAGTAAGTGTACATATACACTTAGGAAATTGTAGTAAAAATCTCTAAATGTGTATTAAAATAAATCAAAATTTTATAATAACTCAATCAAATAATAAATTATGAAATACGAAATAAAAATAAAATACCAAAATACTTTTATTATATCTATGATTTGCATGTGAATATTAACTTGTAATAAAAAGCCTCATAAAAATAAATAAAAATATGCATAAAATACTACATTAAATTATAAACTTTTTGTGTTTTGATAAAAAAATAATTAAATCATGTACTATTTGTTTTTGATTTTACCAATAATTTTTCCTGGGATTTTTCTGGTTGGTCCACGTGAACCAACCTGAGAATTCCCCGTGTTGACCCCGATGAACATTCCCCCTCCCTCTTCCTCGAGCTTCGATATGTCAGGCTCGGGTTTTCTTCCATTTTATCCGCTCGAGATCATGATGCTCTGGCTTGACGTGGTGCACGATTCATGGAGATTGTGCATCTAGGATTCACACCATGGCCAAAGATCCAATCGATTGTCCTTGATTCATCCATACATCTTGATCGAAGATCCTCATTTCTCTGCCTATAAATAAAACCCTCCGACATTCTTCTCAAGTTTGATCCTTCTTCGTTCCCTCTTAGCCTCTTAGAGCACGTGCAATCAATTCCTTGTGGTGACAGCTCGAATTCTGAAGGTTTTGCAGCGAGGATGAGGCACGGAAGAGTGAACCATCATCACCGTTGGAAGAGCTCCAAAGGTGGTTCTGCTTCGTCGGTCCATGATCGACTGGAGGCCTTTATCTTTCGTTGTTAGGTAAATTTCTTTGTGGTCTTTCGATTCTTGCAGTTAATTTTAGGTTTAATCAGCTTGTTAGCTCTAATTTTAAGTTTCCCCAAATCCCTGGAGCTCAAGCTCCAGGGGAAATCATCGTCGTCCAACCATCAACTCACCCCGATTTCGATCCCATCTCTCCCCATAGCCTTCTCCATCAATTGCATCATTTGTTCCCCCCTCATCCATTGTGGATCAGGGAGTCAAGGCTCCTTCCGCCGTCCTTCGCCGGAGCCCCACCTCCATTTCACGCCATGCCACTTTTTGCCTAACCCCTTGGTCGAGGAGATAGCCCTCGAACCCAGAAGCCTTTTAGTGCAGGACACGAGACTCAAAGTCCCATCGGGAACTACCTGGGAGACCTGGATCTGCTCCAGGTGATCTGGAGCTGACCGAGCTCCTAGGGCAACTCCGACCGTTTTGAAGACATCCCCTGCACGCAGAGGAGCATGGACAACCTGTAGCCTCTTTCGGATTGAGAGGACGTCGGAGCAAGGATGCAGCAGATCAAAGCTTGCCTGCTACATGTGCTTCAGTGTTCTTCGTTCGTCCTCGATAGATGTTCGATCATAGATCTGCTCCTGATCTAATTTGGAGCACTCATTTCAAGTGAAGTAGTACTCAACCAGGATCGGGCGATCTTTCACATGGTGCAAAGACGACAGTTGAATCACAGACGCTTTAATGGTATAATTGCAAAGACCTCCCTCCGCATTTTTGTATTTGGCAAAAGGTTCTGTAAATATTTAATCAAGTACAAAATTGTGTGGAATATTCGCATGTATGCCCTCGTGACGTTTTAATATTGCAAATCAGTCCCGTGCCAAGTCACCTCACATGGACCCCTACGTGAGGTCAAAATTTTGCATTCGTGCCCCCCATGATTTGTAATTTATATTTAGTCCATTAAAATCAAGTTATTGTGTAAAGTTTCTGGTTATTTTGCGCATGTCCCCATGCGTCTTTTTTTTGAAAAAAATACCCTTTCCAGCTTGATTTAAATTTATTTATGCATTTATTTTTATTAAAAATAGCTGATGTGCTTTGAAAAATCTCAAAAAATAAGTGCATGCCCGTGATTGGCTGCTGACGCACACTATTAATTTTTTTTCCATTTTGCTTGCATTTTTCATTTATTAAAAATCATTTTGAGCCATTCTATTCTCTGTTTGACTTAGAAAATAAAAGTAGAAAACCTTTTCTCAAAATTTCAAAAAATTAGCCACTATAGCCTATTTTCTCATTCCAAATCACAAACCACCAAAAATCCTAAAAGAAACTCTTAAAATTAGCAAACCCTTGCTATCCATAAAAAATATAAAATATTTGAAATATCCCAAAAATATTACTTTCTATTATGTATTTTTATTAATACATATTAACATGTATTATAATTCATCTGGAGAAATTTTAACTCATTTCCGATTTTAGTCCTGAAATCGATTCATCGTATTTAAATAATCATTGTTTTCCTTTATTTCCGATTTTAAAAATATGTTTTTTTGAAAACTTTCCCCTAAAATCCTTAAAATCAGAAAAATTATTTGAAAAAGATAAAAAGATTTTAGTTGGAACCTTTTGTCTGTTTTTATCTATATTTATATATAATATACCATATATAGCCTATATATTGCTAGATATTATTATATATAGTATATATCATTATTAATTATTAGAGTTTAACGGGGCTACCCCCTTGGGGCAGCCAACATAGTTGCCCCCTCGTCATTTCGGCATTTTTTTTATTTTTTTTGAAAAATATCGTCGTGTATATTCATCAGTATATCCCTCCTATATGCCATTCGAATTTCGTCAGAAACACAGACTCGTATGGCCTCCATCCAGACAATCATTTTTTAACGGTAACAAGATTTTTTTAATCGACACCATGTTGATGGAGGCCGTAGGAGTCTCTGTTTCTAACGAAATTCGAATGGCATAAGAGGGATATAGGGATGAATACACATGACGATATTTTTCAAAAAAATAAAAAAAACGTCGAAAATGACAGGGGGGAAGCCATTGTTGGGGCAGCCCCTTTAATCTCTAATTATTATAAATACCTTATAATTATTTTAAAACTTTTAAAAAATAAAAGGACCGCCCTTTTTGGTTATTTTCTGATTTTTTATATATTTATTACTGTAGAGACTTATGTTATGATGTTATGTATCGTTTATTAACTTCCGTTTTATTTCTGGACATCTATGTATTTTACCCATTGGGTCTCTCTCTCTATATATATATAAGAGAGCCTAGGGTTCCTTGGAATAATAGATTACTCGGTTTTTCCCAACATGGTATCAATGCCAAGGGTTTAATCCTAACCCTAGGCTCCTCTCTTCCGCCGCTGTACCCCCCACCCCCACCCCACCTTCTGCCGCCGCTGCCCCTCCCTCCCCTCCTTCACCGCCCTTCCTCGTCTCCGCCAGGGTCTCCTCTCGCCGTCGGGGCTCGCCTCCTTGTCGTCGGACCCCGCCTCTCTCCTCCGTCGGACCGTGCCCTAGGTAGGGGACCCTCACCGTCGGGTTCCCTTCCTTCCACACCGACGCCACCACTTTAGTCGATCGTTCTATCTTCATGGATTTGAGTGCATAACGTCTACATATGCACTCTAATCCGATCAAGTCCTTGTAGACAATTGTTTCTAGTCTACAATTCCTAGTTCTTCATCTATGACGATATGTCAGAACACAAGGTCGATATGCGCTCTTTTAGAGTATTTGGTTGTGCGCCTGGAGAAGATCCATTTACCCCATCTATGTGTTTAGTCCCACATCGTCTAGTGGTGGGACTTGGAGGCTCTAGAGAGGCTATATAAGGAGCCCCAGACCTCCTGTATCCATTATGAAAAGCAATAGAAGCATATGCCCCTTTGAGGGTTTCTCCCGTGGTTTCATGCCGCTCCTCACGGAGTAGGGTTCCACGTTAAAATCCCGTTCTTCATTTTTCTTTATCTTTTTCCATGTTCACTTCCGCATGTTCATTTTCTAACACCCTCCATAGGCGCCTTCAAAGGTCCTGCGCCAATAGTCAAGATGGACGGGACAAACTATGAGCTCTGGACGATGCTGTTCATGAGTCTCATGAAGTCAAAGGGTAAGAAGCATATACTTACTGAGGATGAGCCGACAGAGAAGACTGGGATCATGCCTCGCGGGAGGCGGATGACTTTTATGCCAATGTTTGGCTATCAGGCACACTGTCGATGGAGATTGCCAATGACGTCCTTCATCAGCCCACTGCCAAGGCAATGTGGGATATTCTGGCCGCTAGTTATTCCCAAGTGCGGAACGAGACCAAAATGTTACAGCTCCAGCATGATATATTCACGATGAAGCAGATGAGCGGCCGCTTCACTCATTGTAGACATCCCTGAGAGGGATGTTTGAGAAACTATACAGTTCCATACCACTCACAGCTACTCCAGAGTAGCAGAAGACATTTCGGAACGCTACCATAGTGGGCGTACTACTTGCAACACGCGATCCTGAGTATGATGCAGCCCACTCTCAGATATTGGTCGATGCGGTTATTCCTCCTATGGAGGACGTTTATTGGAGGCTCAGTCGCATATCAGTCTCCTCCAACATGTCTACTCCACCCCCATCGACGATGGCAGTATCGCGTGGGAGAGGTGGACAGTCTTCTGGTTGGGACGTGGACCCTGTGGACGAGGAGGTCGCTTTCGCCAGCCGTGTTCATTCTGCCATCGCACCGGTCACTCGGAGGATACATGCTACTCTGAGCATGGGTTTCCAACATCAGCGTGTGTAGCCAAGCATGTTCCTCCTCAGTCAGCTTCCACTGCCGATAACATATTCGAAGAGCTTGTGGCACGTCTACGTAATATTATGCCTCACTTATCTACTGATTCGCCAGGAGGACCTTCAGTTGTTGCTGCTACAACTTCTGCCAATTCATCAGCTGCTGCCAGTACCTTAGGTAGTGCCACTGCCTTTACATCTTGTCATGATCTCTCTGGTTGGATTATCGATTCTGGCGCCACCCATCATCTCCACCGTGACAGAGAGAGACTTGAGTCCTATAGGGACATCCCACATGGCCGCTCAGTACTGATAGCAGATGGTACTCATTCCACCATCGCTGGACAGGGGAAGGTTTCCTTATCACCTACTATGCTTCTCCAGAATGTTTTACATGCTCCTGAGTTCTCCATGAACTTGTTATCTATTAGTCAAATTACGAAGGATTTGCACTGTCGTGCTATATTTGATCCCTCATCTCTTATTTTTCTGGACATACTAACGGGCAGGGTGATTGGCTGTAGCTCTGAGCAGAATGGTCTCTATCGTCTGATCCGAAACTCTTATGCTGGCGTCTCTTCACATTCAGTTGGATCAGTCTCTCCGTACATCTGGCATCTTCGGTTTGGCCATCTTCCGCTCCAGAAAATGCGACATCTCTTGCCTCAGATCTCTCCCTGCTCATCCTTTCGCTGTGAAGCGTGTCAGTTGGGAAAGCATCATCGGTCTGGCTTTCCTAGTTGTCAGAGTCGGAGCAATAGCTCCCCGTTTGAGTTGTTTCACATTGATATTTGGGGTCCGATTCGTGTACCTGATCATCAGGGACACATGTTTTATCTAGTGGTCGTGGATGATTTTTCTCATGTATCTTGGGTCTTTCTTTTAAGGGATTTTATCACTTGTGCCCCTCCGAGATATCGCAATATCAGTTATGCCCCTATCTTTTTGGTAATATCAGTTGTGCCCCTCATTTGTTGCTATTTTATCACTTGTGCCCCTCGGGTTAGTGACCGTCCATCTACAGTGCAAACGGACGTTAACTTTGAGGACATAAGCGGTATTAAGATTAAGAAAAGGATTATATGGTCATTTTATACCCTCTTCCTCATCCTCTTCTTCTTCCTCCTCTTCCCCCGTCCTCTTCCTCCTCCTCCAACCTCCTCCTCCTCCCTCTCCGCCCGAAACTCCTCCCCAGCACTCACCTCCTCCCAGCTCCGCCCCGAGCTCCCCGCACCCCCACCCCGCGTCGTGCCTGCCCCTCCCCCGCGCCGCCCCTCCCCCGCGCCTGCCCTCCCCCGCGCCGCCCTTGCCCTTCGCCGCCCCTGCCCTGTGCCTGCCTCTCCCCGCGCCGCCCCAGCCCTGCGCCTTCCACCCCTCCCTCCCCCTCGCGATCGATCACCCCGTCCGAAGCCCCCGCCCCCGCGGTCGATCCGTGCTTGAGGTCAGACCTGCAACACAACTCCCCCCAGCTCCCCTCGCGTATGGATCTATTCGAGCTCCCTCTCTCTCTCTCTCTCGCAAAAGCCTCCAAATTCCGAAGACGGACTCTACTCAGATCAGATAAAGCAAACAAACAAGAAAGGGAGGAAGATAACACCACAAACGCACAGTTGCACCCAGAAAAGATACAAAGGAATTAAGATTTGAGAGAGGTCAGGGGACACCTCTTATTGCTTCGCTCCACTCATCTCCATGGAGCCTCTGTAGCGCTCATCTCCCTCTTATGGAAGCAGGAGGTGTGTGGTTATGGCCAAGAGATTGAGGACATGGACTTCTTTTATGCCTCGACCCCTTCCCTCTCTGTCTCTCTCACTGTGCGACTCTGTGTCTCCCTCTCTCACATATGCGTCAATACATGGCCGACTGAAGCCCCCTTCGGTCAACCGACCTGTGACCCCCCACCCCAGATCCTCACCCCCGACCAAACCCGCGACCCCTGCGCCCCCTAGCCCCGTCGCCCCCTGCCGGCCTCCTCCTGCGCCCCTAGCCCCGCCGCCCCAGGTCAGCCCCAGAGCTTTCAACATTTAGATAAAATTTTAATTAATTGATTCATGAAAAGTCACCGAAAAATTCAATAAAATTCACCATTTGATCCGTAATGAGTGATATATCCGTGAAAATGCAAAAATTTTAAAGATTCGATGGATGCATGAAGGTGCAACTAAGAGAGAGAAATTATGAAGAGAGGAAGAAGAACAAATGGAGGAGGAAGAAGATGAAGAAGATGTGTGGACAATAATACCCCTCTTTACTGCACCAAGGTTTGAAAAAATCATGGTTAAGTCAACTCATTGACGGTCAATCTGACGGAAGGGCACAAGTGATGACGAAGCAAGAAGTAAGGGGCACAACTGATATTACCAAAAAGATAGGGGCATAACTGATATTGCGATATCTCGGAGGGGCACAAGTGATAAAATCCCTTCTTTCAAAGAATAAATCTGAAGCAGGGATGTTATTAAAAATTTGCTTAATGAAGTGCAAAATATTTTCTCTTCTACTGTCAAATATATTTGTACAGATAATGCATTGGAATTCTGCACCCGTTCTCATTCTCAGTTTCTTTCGTCTAAGGGTATTATTCACCTAACCACATGTGCTTACACCTCTCAACAGAATAGCGTGGCAGAAAGAAAACATCGTCATCTTCTTGACATTACTCGAACCCTTCTTATTCAGAGTTGTGCTCCTATCACTTTCTGGGGGGAAGCTGTCCTTACAGCCTGCTATCTGGTCAATCGAATGCCATCATCTGTCCTTGATGAGAAAATTCCTCTTTCTGTCATTTTCCCTGATAAGGAATTATTCTCACTTACTCCTCGTGTCTTTGGTACCGTTGCGTTTGTTCATCGCCTGTCTCCTGGACTTGACAAACTCTCTCCTAGAGCCGTCAAGTGTGTCTTTGTCGGTTACTCTAGGACTCAAGAGGGTTATCGCTGTTATGACCACGTGGAAAAGAAATATTTTGTCAGTGCTGATATCATATTTTTTGAGTCCGTTATGTACTTTTCCCCTGCAGGTGACAGACTGGTCTCGTCCACTACCAACAATGATGTCTATGTCCCTCCTTCTAGCTTGAGTTCATCTGAGTCCACTCCAGCTCCGGTTGCTACACCACCACCACCACCACCGCCGCCACGGTGCCACCTCCACAACTGCCTATTCCACCATTCCCTAAATTCTATACGCGTCGGTCAGGTCCTGCTCAGGCTACATGCCAGGCATCCATCACGCCTCAGGTATGTTTATATGACGTTACTACTGATGGGTCAGATATGGTACATGTGCAGGATTCTTCATTGCAGGAGGAGACTACACCATCCAATACAGAGGACGACGATCTTGATATTCCCATTGCTATTCGGAAGCAGAAACGGACTTGTGTGTCTTATCCGTTGGCCTCCCAGGTGTCCTTTCATCGTCTCACAGGCGACTTTCAGAGATTTGCTGCGGCATTGTCTTCCGTGGACATACCACGGACCTATCAAGAAGCTATGAAGATTGATTGCTGGCGACTGGCTATGGAAGAAGAGATGCGTGCTTTACAGTCTCGTGACACATGGAGCTTGGTTAATGCTCCCCCTGACGCGTCCATTGTTAGTTGCAAGTGGGTATTCACAGTAAAATACCATGCTGATGGCAGTCTAGATCGGTACAAGGCACGACTAGTCGCACGAGGTTTCACACAAACCTATGGCGTGGACTATATGGATACATTTTCTCCAGTGGCTCATCACTCTACTCTTCGTATTCTTTTATCAGTTGCTGTGGTACGTGACTGGACTATATCTCAACTTGATGTCAAGAATGCCTTCTTGTATGGAGATTTGCAGGAGGAAGTCTACATGCAGCAACCACCAGGGTTCACTGCTGAGGGGGAGAAGCATATGATGTGTAGACTTCACAAGGAGATTTATGGCCTTAAGCAGATCCCAAGGGCGTGGTTCCAGAAGCATTCCCACTTGATTGAATGACATGGGTTCAAAAGATCTAATGCATATCACTCGTTCAATTCAGAAGTCCTCTACAGGTACGGTGGTCATCATGGTCTATGTTGATGATATTCTGGTTACAGGAGATGTTGTTCTGGGAATTGAGAGGGCAAAAGCATTCCTGGGCCGTCAGTTTGTCACAAAGGATCTTGGTACCCTAAGATACTTTCTGGGGTTGAAATTTTCCAGGAATGCACAGGGTCTGGTGATGACCCAAAGGAAGTACATTACAGATTTGTTGATTGAAACATGCATGGCTGGATGTAGACCATCGAGTACTCCTAAGGATCCAAGCATGAAGCTGTATGACGATGACACTACAGAAGTAGATAAGAGGAGATATAGAGAGATGGTGGGTAAGCTCCTTTATATTACCATAACTCGACCCGACATTGCTTTTGCAGTAAGCCGGGTGAGTCAATTTATGGAGCAGCCAAGACAAGTCCATATGGATGCCATATACATGATACTGAGGTATCTAAAGTCTTCTCCTGGCTCAGTGTTGCTATTTAGAAAGGGCACAGATTTATCTATTTCGGCATATGCAGATGCAGATTATGCATGATGCCCTAAAGATCGAAAGTCTACTTCAGGATTCACAATCTTTGTTGGGAGCTCTCTAGTTTCTTGGAAAAGCAAGAAACAAACTGTTGTGGCAAGGTCCAGTGCTGAATCAGAATATAGGGCCATGGCGCAAGCAAGTACGGAGATGATGTGGGTTCAAGCTGTACTAGAAGATCTACATATAGTTGTACCTTTACTCATGCAGCTTCAGTGTGACAATCAGGCAGCATTGTTTATTTTCAACAATCCATCATTTCATGAAAGAACAAAGCATATCAAAGTGGACTGCCACTACATGAGAGACCTGATCCAGAGAGGCTTGATATCTACATCCCACGTTAGCTCAGGGGATCAGACTGCTGACATATTCACCAAGCCGCTGCTCAGAGGACCTTTCTAGAGATGTTCTTCCAAGCTGAGCATGATAGACATCTATGCTCCACCTTGAGGGGGAGTGTAGAGACTTATGTTATGATGTTATGTATCGTTTATTAATTTCAATTTTATTTCTGGACATCTATGTATTTTACCCATTGGGTCTCTCTGTATATAAGAGAGCCCAGGGTTCCTTGGAATAATAGATTACTCGGTTTTTCCCAATAATTACATTTATAATATTATATAACACTTATCTATATACCTTCGTATGTATATATATATCTATATTTTTATACACATTATATTATATTTAAAAGAAATAAAAAATATGAAAATGAAAAAAACATAAAAATTAAAAACATTTAATTAATTTGGAAAAGGGAAACTATTTCAAAAACCCACATACACATTGGGTGATTTTGTGAATACTTGTATACACTTGCTTTATATATTCATTTGACTAATATCTGGTACGCCTCGTGCTTCTTGTGTTCGACCCCTACCTACTTGTCCACTTTACACTTGTTTGTACGATATAATAAATTTGGATCCACATAACTTGATTTGCATTGCTTGATTCTCTATATTGTGTAGGTTGATTGTTGCTTAATCTATTGGTCTTTGTGAGTGATCATTTCGACAACTACGATCTCGACTTGTGAGATCGTATGACCTTCTCCTTCGATCTATCGGGTTAAATAGAGGGTACCAGAGCTCTGCTTAGGACTATACCACTTTGATACCACATGGAAACAGATGGATAACTTATTTATTCTACGGCTATAAGGTTCCTTTATGTAGATAAGAAACCTTAGAGGAAAAATAACCATTGAGTATTGCATAAAAAGGAAGTAGAGAGTACATGATACCATTTATAACAAGATAAACATGTCCTTACTAGATGTTTGGCCATACCATGTAATAATCCTCATTAATATTGTTAATGTTCAAAAAGGCCATTTAATGCTTCGATTCAAATAAGCAAGGAGTTGGGATAAGAACCTTACAATAGGGAGCGGGGTTAGACCAAGAAATGCTGAAACAGGAATATCAAGAAGGATATCCTATTCTTGTATCTAAGCGTCGGATGACTCAAATTTGGTTTGTGTGAACTACTGTTCTCAAACCCTTGTAAAGTGGAACATGGATTGGTTAGAGTTATTATATTTACATTTATGTTCGTACCCTTTCGGGTTTCGTAACCCTTAACCTTTCGGGTTTCATAACCTTTGACTCTTCAGGTTCCGTAACCCTTCGGGTGTATTTATGTATTTTTCCTCTTGTACTCTCTAGGGTTTCCTCTCTATATAAAAGACACTAGCCCTATGGAGTAGATATCTCATTCATCTCTTTTCTCCACATTATTTCAGAGCAACGGTCCTTAATCGGGATTCTGACCTAAAATCCATGCCGCCATCTTCAAGCCTCGCAAAAGCCTGCGCGGGCCCTCATCCTTGAATTAGGGCCCCGCGCAAGGTCCTCCAATCACCTCCAGTGCAGCGGCTCGACCTCAAAGGAGCATCTCCAACACATACATGTGCTGCTGGAACCTCCCACGGAGGTTGCTAGCACCTCCAAGGGGCCACAACCCTCCCGCTAGCATTGCCTAACACTTCCAGGACCTCCTACGAAGGTCGTCATCCCCATGGCTACCCTCTAGGGGTACCGTAGGTCTCTTTGGAGATCGAAAACTCATCTTGGAGCGCTACCAAGACTCCAGATCTGCTGTCCGTTGGAGTCTTTCAGTCCTTCTTCAAGGGCAAACATGAGTTCTAGGGTATTTTCTAGGCCTTATATGCATCCTTAGTTGATCACATGATCTTCTTTCTGTTTAAAGACCACCATGGCATCTTATTCTACTGAAACAAAGCCTTTGGCCACGAATATTATGACACATGGCACTACCAAGGGCACATAAAATTACGTGCTCTGGTCTCGATCTTTTATGGTATTCATTGATGGTCAGGGGAAACTCTACATTTTGACTAAAGATCCTTTAGATGAAAAGGACAAAGAGTACGACAACTGGCAGACAAACAACTACTTGGTTATCAACTAGATGACCAACAATGCTTAGGCTCACATTGCCTCAAATCTTCTTTACAAGAATATGACCAAGGAAATGTGGGAGGATCTCGAGCAAACATACTCCCAGAAGAAGACGAAGTCATGCCTTGCGGACATTTACATGCGAATTTGGTCGGCATCTCAGGGTGATCCACCCTTATCGAGTACTACATGAATCTTTCCAGCATGTATGAGGAGCTTGCAATATTCCATCCCTCATGTTGCATCAAATAGATACGGGAGCATTCTGACTGGCTGGCATACTGCTTTCTTGATGACCTGCATTCTAGATACCATGCAACGAAGGAGAAATTTCTAATACCAGCCACACTGCCAAAGATGAAGGCCATCTTTGACCGACTTGAGGAACTCAAAACATCTGCTGCCTGGCCTCTCGCCTTACCTTTAATAGAGAACTTTACACACATTGCCTCATCTGGGCGAGGAGGTAGATACGGTTTACGGGGAGGACGCAATCGTGATCCAAGTCGTGACCATGGACGGGAATCTGGACAAGGCTGTGACTTTAGCAGTGGTCGTAGGCGAGACTCTACTACCCCATGCACTCACTATGGTAGGTTGAACCGCTTGACTGAATGATGCTGGCAGAAGTTTGGCGTACCTTCCTATCACACTAATAATACTTATGATATGGAAGAGGCATCGCCTGCAACAACCTCCATTGGCAAACTGGTCATCTTAATGATCCAGATTACTCTGCCTGATGTAGATCCTTCATACTCCAGGGCCTACTACCACTAGTGACACTACCATTGCTGCTCTGGTTACTCCTTCATGTGCAATAGCCAATTCTGCTGTCACTCCTTCTCTAGCTTGGATTATTGATTCCGGTTTCTCTGCTCATCTGACTGGAAAAGGTAGTGCTCACCTCCTCAGTACCATCTACCACCATGAAGCCAGTTCGAGTCGTTAATGGGACTCAATCACCTATTACCATGGTATGAAAAGGCTAGCTTCGAGGCGGAACAAGGCATGACTTTTTAGCCTCGAGGCGGATGCCTCATATGGTATTGATGAGGCGTACGTCTCAGAAGGTCGAGGCAGTGAGGCGGTCGAGGTGGAACAACACATTCTGTGAGGCATTTTCTAGATTTTAAAGCATTTCTATAAAAATCTCAAAGGGAGTCTCGTCCTCGAGACTCGAGTTAAGGTCATTAGGTACTCTTGTTTGGATTTCATATGGCCATAAAAACATCAAAGGGTTTTGAACCCATAAAAACCTCAAAGAGAAAACAAGCCATATATTTTAACATGTATCTAATTACAAAGGCTTGTTTTAATTATTACATCAGAAAAGCTGCGGGTATCGTGCCCTCATGTCAGCTTCGGTTTCCCATGTCGCTTCCTCGACACTGTGACGGTGCCACAACACCTTAACCAATGAAATCTTCTTGCTGCGAAACTTCTTCACAATACTATCTAGTATCTGCACCGGCCTCTCCTCTTATGTCAAATCTGATTCCACGTCAAGGTTCTCGTAACTGATGACGTGTCGAGGGTCGCGAATAGCAAAAAGATGTGGAGGAAGGGCTACTCGGTAAGCAACCTTCCCCACTCTAGTAAGGATCTCGAATGGTCCAACATATCGTGGCGTCAGCTTGCCACGAACACCGAATCTTTGTATTCCCTTCATGAGAGATATACGGAGAAATAACCAATCTCCCACCTGTAATTTACAGGGATGTCATTAGTATGTGATTAAGTTGAATATATATAAGTCATGATTACCTATCTCACGCCAACTGAGAGGTGTGAGGCATCTCCGCCCGTATAGGGCTTCGAATGGTGCCATGCCAATACCAGAGTGATAGTTGTTGTTGTACGTGAACTCTACTAACGACAGATGGTCCTTCCAAGACCCTTTCCACTCTAAAGAGCATGCACGAAGTAAATCCTCGAGTGTCTGTATGGTGCGCTCACTCTGCCCATCTGTCTGTGGATGATATGCAGAACTCATTTTCAGCTCTGTCTGTAGTGCTGACATGAACTGATGCCAACAGTGCGAAGTAAACCTCGAATCTCTGTCAGACACCACCTCACGTGGTATACCATGTAGCCTAATGATGTTCTGCACATACTGTTTGGCCAATCTGGATGGAGTATAAGTCGTGTTAACAGGTATGAAATGGGCTGACTTGGTCAACCTATCAACAATGACCCAAATGGAATCATGGCCACCTGGTGTCCTCGGCAAGTCTGTGATGAAATCCATAAAGATACTCTCCCATTTTCACTCGGGAATATGAAGAGACTGCAGTAATCCTGGTGGTCTTCTGTGCTCGGCCTCGACTATCTGACAGGTCATGCATCTGCTGACATGTAGCGCCACATCGCGCTTCATTCCATCCCATCAGAAATGTCGGCGCAGATCACGATACATCTTCGTGCTACCTGGATGGATAGATAACCGTAAACTGTATGCCTCGTCAAGTATGTCTCTGCGTAACTGCTCGTCGTTGGGCACAACGACTCGGCCTGCCTTCCATAAAATAGACTCCTCCACAACAAAATCATCAACCTCGTCCTTGACGGCTCGCATGTAACTGTCTCGAATCCAAGGATCTGTCTTCTGGTCGTCGACAATACGATCCCACAAACTGCTGAATCGTGGAGGCACAGCAGTAGAAATGGATGCGCTCTCCTGAGGATGCCAATCGGTCAAAGATGCAAGCATATCCCACGTGTATAGCCAGTTCGCCGTACCCTCTGCATGTGCTCTCCTGCTAAGTGCATCGGCTACCACATTTCCCTTATCGGGATGGTAAGGGATCGTGCAGTCATAATCCTTCAGTAGCTCGAGCCATCTGCGTTGTCTCATATTCAGTTCTTTCTGATCAAAGATATACTTTAGGCTCTTGTGATCCGTGAAAATCTCGAAATTCACCCCATAAAGATAATGGCGTCATATCTTCAAGGCGAAGACAACTGCCGCTAACTCCAAATCATGGGTGGGGTAGTTCCGCTCGTGCGGCCTCAACTGCCGTGATGCGTAAGCAATCACCTGTCCTCTCTGCATCAATACCGCTCCTAGACCTTCTCCAGATGCATCCGTGTAGACTGCATAGTCTTGAGTGCCTGAAGGAAGAGCGAGAATAGGCGCTGTAGTCAACCTCTCCTTCAATGTCTGGAAGGCCTGCTCACATGAATCGTCCCAAATGCATGGAACTCCCTTCTGCGTCAGTCGTGTCAGAGGGCGAAGAATGCGTGAAAATACGCTGACACAACGTCTGTAATAGCCCGCTAATCCGAGGAAACTCCGAATCTGAGTAACTATCTTGGGCTGCTCCCAAGACATGACTGCATCAATCTTCGCATGATCAACTTCGATGCCTGCTGCAAAAATGACATACCCTAAAAATGAGACCTGGGATAACCAGAACTCGCATTTGCTCAACTTGGCATAGAGCTTGTGCTCCCACAATGTATCTAAGACGATCCGCAGATCATTAGCATGATCCCATTCATTTCGTGAGTAGATGAGCACATCATCTATGAACACCACTACAAACTTGTCCAAGCATGGACGGAAGATGCGATTCATCATGTCCATGAAAGCCGCAGGAGCATTGGTGAGCCCAAACGACATCACCATAAACTCGTAGTGTCCATAGCGAGTCCTGAAAGCGGTCTTCGGAATATCAGATTCTCGAATCGTCAGCTGATGGTAGTCTGAGCGAAGATCAATCTTCGAGAACACCGAAGATCCCTGGAGCTGATCGAACAAATCATCGATGCGCGGCAAAGGATAACGGTTCTTCACCGTTTTCTTGTTCAACTGTCTGTAATCGATGCACAGTCTCATGGATCCATCCTTCTTCTTGACAAATAGAACCGGAGCACCCCAAGGTAAAGTGCTCGGCCTCATGAATCCCAAATACAGTAACTCCTGTAACTGCACCTTCAGTTCCCGCAACTCAGCTGGTGCCATACGGTAAGGAGTTATCGAGATCGGCTGGGTGTCTGGTAGTAATGTGATCTCGAACTCGATCTCTCTCTCAGGAGGTAATCCTGGTAGTTCATCAGGAAAAACATCTGGGTATTCAGATACTACTCTGATGTCCTGTGTCATCGGCTCCTGATTAGATACCTCTCGAATAAATGCAAGGTATGAGTCACAACCTTGATCAACAAGTCGCTAAGCTCGCAACACTGAGATGTACTCTATGGTGGAGTCATGTATAGTACCCTCAAAAGTGAACTCAGGTAGATCTGAAATTCTAAAGACAACCGTCTTCCTAAAGCAATCAACAAGTGCATGGTGAGCTGATAACCAATACATGCCTAAAATCAAGTCGAACTCATCAAGCTGTAGGAGTAAACAATCCGCGATCATCTCGTGACCACCAATTAGTACGGCAAGTGCCTGACTATCAAAGAAATGACAAACAACTGGCCATCTTTCTTGCTTTCTCGGGGAGGTCGTCTTGTCCTTCTTAAATCTGTTCTCTCTGCTATTCCGATCTACTTCCTTTCGGTTCGAAAAATGCCTGTGGGTGTTCGTGTTCGTCTGGAGAAATGCATGCGGAGATTTTTGTGGGGTCGCTCGGACGGCAGTGGCCGCGGGGTTCATTTGATCGCTTGGGATGTGGTGACCTTGCCTAAGAGATCCGGCAGACTTGGTGTTCGCAACTTGGAGCGCGTCAACGAGGCTCTTCTCCTGAAATGGGTGAGTAAGATCTGGGGCAAGGATGATTCTTTTCTCTGTAACGTGCTGCGAGCGATTTTGGGCGAGGCGTGGAGTACTTTCATGCGCGGGGTTTGCCCTGTCCACTCCTCCCATTTCTGGCGCTGCGGGTTCGATGTATATCGTAGGAACCGCTCCTTGTTCTACCCTGTGCTGGGGTCGGGTGCTGTCCTCAAGTTTTGGCTGGATGACTGATCGGGGGGTGGTCCCTTCCAGGCTCGCTTCCCGAGGTTATTCGCTCTGGCGGAGAATCGGCTGGCCTCTGTTGCAGAATATTGGATCAATGGCTGCTGGTGTCCATCCTTCTCGGCCGTTCTTTCCGACCAACGCGCAAACGATTTAGCCTCCCTTCTGGAGGCTCTTTCCTCTTCCGTTTCTCCTGGTCCCTCGCGGGACCATTGGGCTTGGAAGGACGGGCCTTTCTCCTCTCGCAAGGCCTTCTGTGCTATGCTTCCCCGTCCTCCTGCCTTGGCTGCTTCCGTGGTGCGCGACTACGACTTCATTTGGGGATTGCGCCTACCTGCGCGGATCTCTTTCTTCACTTGGGTCTTTTGTCACCGGCGGCTGATGACTCGGGACCGTTGCGCCTCTTTTCTTCCTCACTCTAATGTCCGATGCCACCTTTGCGGGGTGACGGAGGAATCGGCTGACCACCTTTTCTTTCAATGTATGATGGTGACGCGGGTTTGGGACGATGTTGATTGGGCTCGTGCGGGAAATACGGAGGTCTTCTGCGACATCCTTTGGGCCAACAGAAGGAGGTCTCTTGCGGAGTTGCTGGGACCCATTGCGCGCCTTTGGTCCATCTGGCGGGCTCGCAATGAGTCTATTTTCTCGGGGGCGCGTTTTTACATGGTGAATGTGACGCTGGCGGCCATCAGATTAATCTCAGATTGGTGTAATTAGTTGGGTATCGACTCCTGTTACCCGTGTGTTTACATTGTATACCCGGTTTCCCTCTTCTCTCTCTCATCCCCTCCTAACCCTGTAAGTATCTCTTTCTATACATCTCGTGTTTTATAATAACGGGGCGAACACCAACGAGTGTATCCCCCTTTTTTGAGCCTCAAAAAAAAAACAACTGGCCATCTGGCCCTCGGATGTGATATGGAGAAGAGAGAGTCTCTGCGACTCTACTTAAAGAAACTAATAGTCTCAAAGCTAGAAAAGAATGCATCACGCTAGAATTAAGTAGATCGTGGAAAGGTTGACAAGAGTAGTCAGTATGTGTACTAGTTGTTTAGTCATCTCCTAGTCTGGTCAGGATGACATGGCTCTGCATGAGAACCATTTTTAGTCATAAAATCGATGGTTCACAGATAATATGATATATGCTTTTTCTCTTCTTGGGATATAATATGAAATTTAATGAAATTGGTGACATATGTGGTGATTGAATATGAATGTTATATTTCCCTTCTCGGACTTACGACAAGTCGGAAGACTGTCTCTATCCGAAAACTTAATGCGATCGGAATTGAAATACAACGAATGTGCGTATTGGGGTACCACTGCTCTGATACCAAAATTGTGAACCCCTTAGGATCCGGGTACCCGTTAATCACACATTTCGCGTTACAATATTCATTACTATCGCATTAAGTAACTGAAAGTACGTGAATTTTTTTTCGCGAATGAATTGATTTTATCAGACATTCACGTTAACATTCATAACCACAAGCTCACAGAACAATTGTCACCAAATATCATTCCATTAACTTCCATATATTTTACAACATGTACGAATTTCTGACAGTACATACAATATCCCAAAATCTGACTAAAGAGAAAGAATTATAATACATTATAAATTGAATAAAAATTGAGACAAAGTAAATCATACCGTCAAGTGTATACTTTATCTCCCGGAAGCATGTATAGCTACTGAACTGCTACTAAACTGCAGGCTGTTTGCCTGCCAAACACGTTAGGAAAGAAGAGGCGTCAGCGGTTGCTGGTACCTCCCAAAAACTTATATAAAAATAACAGGCATTTATTGTGACCAAAAGCAAGCAAGTAGAGAGGCAGAAATATTTCAAATTTCAAAGTTATTTCTACTTGCAAATATAAAAGGTTTCCAAATCTCTAGCAAGCACTTCTCATGATCAGCCATTATCCCACATTTCCCGCATAAATATATTTCTATGGTGACTAATTGATCATAAGTATGTATATTTTATTCTCATATTACTCAGAGATCATATTTTTTTTGATTTTGATGATGAGAAAGATAAGATGAGAAGATATAATGATTTATTTAATTTTTAAGTCTAGTGGATAGTCTGTGATCTTGGTTCTTGTGAAACCTCACACTATGACTCTAAGGGCCTGTTTGGTTGCTGGGTTGGGCAGGGTTGGGTTGGGCTGGGTTGGGCTAGGTGAATAGTAATCTGTGAGGAGGAAGTACCCTTGTGAATAGTAACCAAGGTTGGGCCAACCCTGCCCAACCCTGCAACCAAACAGACCCTAAGACTTGGGGAATGTCTTAGGGTTGGGGTGCCTCCGTAGGCATGCGGTGTTGTATAATGCATCCTAACTAAGTTCCCAACACGTCCACTAGCTTATTAAGATTTCGAATTCAGCTTATAGTTACTTCCATTTACTCAACTTAAACTGTGATCTTTATAGGGATTTCAAAACTGATTATAGTCACTTCTAATCATCTCAATTTTAATTGTGATTTCCTCCAAATCATGACTGTAACTCTCTTTCTGATGTAACTCTCGATGATGTAGATATAGATATAGATATGGATGATCTGGATGTAGAATCACCAAGTTTGTTGGCGAAAGAAAAACTCAAGCGGTGAAGAAGCCAACAAAAGGGCTCTTCCGTCTCACCCTCTAATTGGAAGGACGGTCCAATAGAGGGATAGGTCTACTCCCAAACTACGCCACTGAGACGGGTGAGAGGGACTTCCCGGAAAAGTCGCTCTAGAAACAACCCGACCGGTAACGGGCAACCGAGCTCGTACGTGAAACTGAAAACCAAGGATCCCCCGCCTGGGTATCCTAAAACAGGGTCAGCGTAACTGGTCTAAAGTCGGGATCCCAACGAGGCGTAAAAACACTGCAAGCTTGCATAAAAACGGAAAAGGGACTGGGATCCTAGACCCGCGCATTAAGCGGCCGCTGCCCTAACTGGGCTTCATTTCCTCCGCCCAGTTGAGAGTCACCGCGCTCTCGTACGGTCAGGTCTAAAGATTACCATGACCGGCATATATATATATTTCCAATCACAAGTATCAGAGCATATTGACACATGGTGAATTACAGTATTGAAGTATATTGTTGTCATGGCAACTGTAATAGGAAATGGATAAGATTGCTATACCCAACAATGAGTTGATGATAAACTAATTGTATATTACTTAGAAAGGTCTTACCTAAATCGAAGAAGGCTTAGCGAAGATGGAAGAGACCAATTATTAGATTTTACTCTTATACCACAATATACACCATCGTACAACCATAATCAAATTTTAGTAATATATGAGCCTCTGATGAGAGAGGTGGCACTACGTATTTAATATTCTTCTGAAGCCATGAAATTAGGACTCTTCTGTTTCAGTTGTAGAAAATAAGCTTATTCATTGCATAAAAAGTATATTAATAAAACAAAAACAGGGATCCCTACCAAAACCTACTTAAGGTATCACACAAGTTGAATTTGGGGAAATGATATTTCCTATTCCAGATTATATATTTAAACTGTTTGTACAAAGGATGCCAACCTTTCTGTATTAGTACTTATGGTAACATGCCTTATCCTTCTACTGCATCCATATAGCAGAAATTCACTAATGTGTCAGTCACATGGTTGACATAGCAAACACTCAACTATGTTTCTCATTTCCCTTCTCTCCAAGATATGAACTTTGGTCTCATACTTGTAGAAACAAAGTATTGAAATCCTTGATAAGAACCTGCAGATCTAATGACATCATATCTCCTATACAGTTTTATACTATTAACAAAAATATCACAGATTATTCAAATTTGTCATTCTACTATTCCCTTTGTCGGCTCTAACTTGTTGGTTGATATTATTTTTGGAATAAATGTAAACGGCCCAAGCAAACTGCTGGAATTATGCTAAGATGCGGTATTATCTATGAATTTAGACAATAACATTCTAGTAGTTTATATTGTTTAAGATTAATTTCTTGAATGCTCCATCTCAATCTGCCAGATCCAATCCTATATAACGAATAATACACACTAAACACTCTAAAGCAATTAACTTTTCAATCTAAATATTGTATTTGTAGATTTTATTTTATGAGACAATTGAGCATTACAATATTTTACAGCATTCTGGATTACAGTCTTTAAAGATATCAGAATACATATATAAAGGAAATATATTAAGAACATGACTTAAATTATTTTGAAGCCTCTTCAAGAAGGCACGTATATGTTTTTTATATAGAATAAACATTGGACTGAAATTTCAAAGGAATTATAATTTAAATTTTTATTTCCTTAATCCAAGTCCCATAATATTTATCACAAGTCATAAGTTCTTTTCGTATTTCAAGTGTTGACTTCATTCTGGATGAACTGAAACTCAATGAGCGTCTCCTATGTTATACCTCACAAGCCATGTGATCTCATGAAGAATATAATAAAATATAATTTTTATATAGTCAGCATTTTATGATTAGTTGATGGTACACATTATATCATACCCATCATTTAGTATTTAGTGTCCTGTATGATCAATCCCTCAACATAATCTCTATTATTTCTTTAAGTAATTCGGCAAAACTTTCATATAGCATTTCCAGACTAAGGACCTTAAT
This sequence comes from Ottelia alismoides, assembly GCA_037367405.1. Classification (NCBI taxonomy): domain Eukaryota; kingdom Viridiplantae; phylum Streptophyta; class Magnoliopsida; order Alismatales; family Hydrocharitaceae; genus Ottelia; species Ottelia alismoides. Next base: position 830,533 of record JAZKJV010002293.1, on the reverse strand, counting down.
AATAAAATGAGCATTTATAACTATCATTTCATGAAATTCAAATGGTAAGATATCCACTAAATCCAAAACTCCAGCATGGTCTTGTTCTGTTATAATGAAATTTCTAAAAAGAACAGTAGGTATATAACGTTCTCTTGGTATCAATTATGCATGGATAGATAATTTAACTAAAAAGGGTCAAAATATATAAAGTTCATATGCATGTCAGCACTAATAGGTGTTACAGATCATATCAAAAGAGATTTGCATGCAAGAGAATTTGCATTTTATTCTTAAATCGAACTCATATCTATCATTAAAAATTCATATAAACAGAATTGTGATCTGGATTTCATAAATGGCAAGTATGCAGTACACTACTCTCAGCAAATAAAAGAAAGATGCATGGAAGCAACTAAGGGAATATGGATTTTATCATGCATGGCAGCAAAGAGGGGTGTAGGATTGTACCCAATTTAGATTGCTCCAGATTTTTTTTCTTTTGAAGAAGATGAACAGCAACATCAGTTCTAGAGGAAGGGCTACTGCTGGAGGAGATTTGAAGGAGATTAGCACCTCTAGCAGACTTCACTGGTTGATGAGGAATGCTGGAGAAGGAAGAACAACAGTAGTGACTCCTCTGGCCAGCCGTGATTCCCGCATCGAGAGGCTCCAGAAGGGCTGGAAGAGGTTTGGAAGGGCGTAAAACTCTAACGGCTGGGAATGTAGGAAGAATTTGGGTATTATGGTGGTATTTATAAGGGAAAGGAGGGCTTAGCAGTATGCCAAATGTCATGGAAATACAAGCCAAGTGTTGTGTAATTAAAGAGCCAAATGGGCTGAGGAAGAAGGGCCCAAAAAAAACAACGGCTGGAATGTTCATTATATTTTTTTTGTCCAGACTGTGTGTACTGTAACAGAATTTAAATATATATATTTTAAATTCAAAAATCTCTTTATTTGACATACTTAAAATCTACAGTACGCGCACCTCGGGCCTTAGATTTTGACGTGAAATATCTCGATTTGATCGTCTCAAAATGACGATCAAAATGAGTATAATATTGATATACTTCCGATCGAGTTTTGAATACCCGAAATTTTCGGATACGGTTTTTGTTTGAGATTAAATTTTGTTATTTTAAAAATATCAAACGACCTCCGATTGACAAACGGTCGATTCCGTTGGTCTTCTTTTGTCGAATCGGATCTCATGATGGTCTCGGTTCGTTTTACGATTTCCGAATTTGCGTCGCGGCTTTTCGCGGCGCAAATTACGAAACGATCGATTTTTGGTCGATTTCGCCCGAACGACTTTTGATTCACGATCAATAGATCGTTTTAGGTTGTTTAATGTTGACCAACAACTTTATTGGGTTCATTGGACCCAAAATCGATCGAGTTCGGGTTTGTTAGAATATGGATGTTACAATTTCCTAAAGAATTAAATTGTCTTATTGGTAGTTTTAGATGCTTATAAATGTGTCGTTATCTAGGATATATATTTACAAGACGAATGCTTGGAATTTTAAGTTTGTTCATATTGATATTGAGCATTAACCTTGTCTAATTTTTTCAAGAAATTCTTAATATTGCACTTTTTAATACACAATCCATAAAGATTAAAGAGAAGCTAATATTAAGAGACGTGACATAATGAGCGATGTAATATACCAAGCAGAAAAAATAAGATTAGATTCAATGCATATCAATGTCGTCATATTTTATATATTAGTCATATAACATGTGCATCTAATCATAATTTTTTTATGCACCACAACAGTTTTAGCGAAAAATATGTTATCTTTGATACTTTAGTGACAATTTATAGCTAATGATTCTATTTTTAATTGTGTAGAAATTTAGTAGATAGGTTTATGAAATTTACATATCATTTCTTTCACGTTCTTATCTTTCTAATTTCATTATATATTACAATGTTATATATTATATGTACGTCAATTTAGATAATTTCATTAATAAATATATTTATTATATTTTTTGTACGTATTTTCCTATACAAACCGAGGCTTACGCCTCGGCCTCTTCAAGGTTGTGCCTCGCCTCCAGGGAATACACTTCATTCTGCCTTTCGTTTTTTCAAACCTTGTCTATTACTACTGTCAGAACTATGGAATTCTTTTACAAGCTCCGACTTTCTGGGGTTTTACCGTGCTCCTGATTTTCCTCTTAGCTTGCTGTTAGTTCACAAGATTTGTGTTGAGCTTCATCGTCGTGTGATATTTGATGGGTCTTGTTGCTATTTTCTGGACATCCAGATGAGATAGACTTTTGGTGGGGATCATGAGAAGAACGACCTATATTATCTTGATATACCCTAAGACTCCAATTTTGTTGGTGATGCGTCCATCTCTGAAGACCGCTCCGCTCCTATGGCTTTTGCACCTTGGGCATCCCTTTGCCAATGCCATCTCCATGATGTTTCCTGAACTCTCTGCTATGAAGCCCTTTTAGTGCGAGGCGTGCGAGTTCAGAAAACACCATCTAGCTTCCTTTCCTGTTCGTACAGAGTTTTGTAGTACCACTGCTTTTTATTTTGTTCATTTTGATGTTTGGGGTCCTTGTCTGATCCACAAATTAGGTGGTCATCGCTATTTTATAGTTTTTATTGATGATTATAGTCGATCTTCTGGGGTATATCTAATAAAGGAGCATTCAAAGACTAATCAAGTTGTTAGAAATTTTTCGTACGGACAATGCTCTTGAGTTAACTCGACATGACTTGACCTCTTTCTTAGCGTCCTAGGGAACTGTTCACCAAACATGGTATAAATGAAAGGAAACTTCAACACTTGCTAAATGTTTCCAGATCTCTTCTTAGTCAAATGAGTGTTCTTAAACACTATTGGGGGGATGCTAGCCTTGCTACAGTTTATCTCATCAACCGCGTTCCTTAGACTGTTCTCAGAGGGGCAACTCCATTTTTCTTATTTTACCCGACTGAGTCTTCTTTTCCCATACCTCTACGAATTTTTGGTTGTATTGCCTTGGTTCATAACTTTCATGCAGCTGACAAATTATCCTCTCGTACCGCCATCAAATGCATCTCTCTTGGGTACTCTCGTACCCAGAAAGGCTATTGCTGCTATGATCCTGTTAGGCGTCGATACTGTGTGTCTGCTGATATCACCTTCTTTGAGCAAACAAGTTATTTTACAGTCTGTGAGTGACATTCCTCCGAATCTTCCTCCACCAATCGTCTATACTCGTCAGTGTACCTCTATACCTTCTACACTAATGTCTGTGCCTTTGCCTGTCGCTTTTCTACAGGATGATATGACCACTTCGAATGCTCCCACCACTGCTGCCCAGATGTACCTGAGGAGCTTCCTATTGCTCTACGCAAGAAAAAAGGCAATGTACATATCACCCCATGTCGCATTTTACTTCTACGATGGTTTATCTAGCTGTAACAAGAGATTTATAGGTGCTCTAAATGCTATTTCTATTCCAAGAGTTCATTTCAGTGTAATGTAGGATCATGGTTGGCGACATGCCATGGATGAGGAGATGGATGCACTTACCTCCCTGGCTCGTAGGATCTTGTGTCGTGCCTCCCGGGAGTTCGTCCAGTGGCTTGTCGATGGGTCTTCACGACCAAATAATAGCCTAATGGTTCTATTGACAGGTTGAAAGCCAAACTCGTTGCCAAAGGTTTTTCACAAACCTTTGAGGTTGATTATTTTGAGACCTTCTCACTCGTTGCCATAATGGCGATATGTACTATTCTCTCTGTTACCGTCAACAAGGCTTGGCCCATTTATCAACTTGATCTGAAGAACACTTTTCTTTATGGTGATCCTGAGGAGGAGGTCTACATGATGCAACCGTCAGGCAATGTAGTCAAGGGGGAGCATGCATGTCGACTACACAATGCCATTTATGGCCTGAAGCAGAGCCCCATACTATGTTTTGACAGGCTCACTACGTAGATCAACACACTCGGTTTTTAAAGGACGTCTGACTACTTTGTCTGTGTTAGATGATAGTCTACTGGCAGAATTATTCTTGCTGTCTATGTTGATGATATGGTTGTCATAAGAGATGATGTAGACTATATTTAGGAGACCAAGACCTTCTTCCAAAAGATCTTTGTCACGAAAGACCTCGACCAACTTTGTTATTTTCTTGGCATCGAGGTAATACATACTACAAAAGGGATCCATCTTTAACATAGAAGGTATTACCTCGATATTCTAACTGAAGCATGACTACTTGGATGCAAGCCATCATGCATCCCTGCAAAAGTGAGAAAATATTCAACATTTATTGATCTAGCTTTTGAGGATGCAACGCGGTACATAAGCTTGGTGGGAAAAATACTCTATCTCACTGTTCTTAGACCAAATATATCATATGTTGTGAGCAGAGCCAATCAGCATATGGAGAGGCCTCTTTACAATCATTGGCAGGATGGTCTTTTGATTCTTCGATATTTGATGGAATCTCCTAGATGTGGACTCTTCTATAGGGTGAATGGACACATTAATATCTCAACCTATACAGATTCTGACTATGCTTGTTCTCATGTTCTCATGAGGACCGTTGATCCACTACAAGATACACCATGTTTGTTGGGGGTAATCTTGTCACTTTGCGAAGCAAGAAACATGCAGTAGTCTCCAGATACAATATGTAAGCAGAATACAGGGAAATGGCTCAGGCCACCTGTGAGATCACATGGCTTGTCTCTTTCCTAATTGAACTTGGCATGTCAATCGCCACTCCTTTACCCGCGACAACAAGTCTGCCATGTACATCGCCACCAATCCAGTTTTTCATGAGCGGACAAAACACATTGAAGTTGATTGCCATTTTATTTGTGATGTAGCACGAGGAGGACGAATCAACACTCCGCACATCTCCATTGAATATCAACTTGCAGACATCCTCACAAAAGCGCCTCATGTACTTAGTATCTAAGTTGGGCATGATCGACAAATATGCTCCTACTTAATGGGGAGTGTTAGAGTTATTATATTTACATTTATGTTTGTAACCCTTAGGGTTCTGTAACCCTTCGGGAGTATTTATGTATTTTTCCTCTTGATCTCTCTATGGTTTTCTTTCTATATAAGAGACCCTAGCACTATGGAATAAATATCTCATTCGTCTCTCTTCTCCACAGTTATTATTAGATATTGTTTGTGAGGTTGTGAATGATCAGTGGTTTTTTTCTGGTCTTAACTTGTTAAAGCGCAAATACACAAAGGACAATGAATGCATATCCACGTGTTTGCAATGGTTGCATGTTACATAAGTGACAGTGGTTGCATACCGAGCTGTATGTGCTGATTACTCTGGTGCAAGATGCATAAAGGGTCTATGGTTAAGAAACAAATTATAATACATCATAAAAAACAAATGCTATGGACACTTTTCTTTTCAAGACTCCGTCAGTTATCACTGCAATTTATAGTTATTCTTGTTTGAATCGAATGCATCTTTAATTAAGTACCCCGCAGGTCAAATGTCGTTGACAACTAACAATTAATCCTTTCTTTGCAAGTAAAGATCAGAAAATTTGACAAGAAATTGCTCAAGGCAAGCAGATCCATTACTATCGCCACCAAGATTTGTGCTTTTCAGCTTCAAATACCATGCGACATATTCATCGAGTGATGACAGCCAACCCTTACAGTAAAATCCCTTCCCCTAAAAAACCTACTTCGGAAATGCCCATTAGCTTACATTTGTCTCAGCCTTCTTCTTCTAAATGCCAAGAGTCACTTATGATGACCATCGACTTCAGAATAGATGCTGGCGTCCAGTTTTGATCCCTGATGATCATGAACAACACCTGGATTCATTCTTAATGACGTGATCGTAATCTTACAGTAGTCAACCATACTGCGTACACCATTATGACCTAGTAGCCTTGCATGCATGCTGCAGCATGTTGTGGTGGTCACCTAAAATCAAACTTGGCACTACCTGTAAACCGTTGGTTGATGTGTGCTACCAGTGTGGCCATGGCATGCCCGTATGTAATCATTTCTAGGTCAATGTCGGTATGTGTGCAACCACTAAATTATTTATGGTTTACTGAGATTATCTTGCTTACTTGTTGGTGTGGTAGTATTATGTTAAAGTATTTTTTAGCACTAAATCTATTAAGATTGTTTATTTTGCATAGTTCTGCATAACTGTACCAGCCTTCTCATGCAAGGAAAAAATGCGCAGATAACATCTGGAGTATGGTATATTGGGTACTTCAATGGTCTTGGCCCTGAACGGACACAGTCAAAGATGGTAGTCACTCTCACCTTTTATTTTTAATGTAGTGGCACAAGCTTGATGCTTACTTAGATCAGTCCTTTCTGGTGTATTACTGCTTTAATCATGATTGGCCTTATAGTCCCCAGAAATTTGGACAAACAAACTCCTTGTGGAGAGTATTTTTCTGCTTGCTTTTTCATGTTGACAAGATAAGTGTCATTGTAGTTGAAGATCACTCACAATTTTACCTTTCCTGATTTTTCATATATATTTAAGGGTTTTTATTAGTTGTGCTCCTCTGAGATATGCCAATATCAGTTATGTCCCTCCCTTTTTGGGAATATCAGTTGTGCCCTCGACTTCTTCCTGTTCTATCACTTGTGCCCCTCCGTTACTTTGTCCGTCAATGATTTCAACTTAACCTTGGTTTTCTCAAACCATTGTGAGGTCAGGAGGGGTAAAACGGGAAAACTACAAACCTATGCACTTGATGACCTGACCAACAATGCTTGCCATCTCTATTGTCTTTCTTTCCCTTCAGACACTCAGATCAAAATGAGTTGATCTGCAGCTGTCTGCTCTACGTTCCAAATTGATTTGGTGAAACATGTGGAAAGGGAGAAGGAAAAATTGCATTCCATCTAACCATAGAGCTCTCTTATATAGGGGAAAAGCTCAAAGGGTAAAGTACATAAACGGAACAAGAGAAATAAACAATATAAATAAATATGACAATAACATAAGAATCTTAACACTCCCCCTCAAGCTAGAGCATATATATCAATCATGTTCAACTTGGAACAATAATGATGAAATGGACTTCTTGCAAGAGCTTTGGTGAACATATATGCAATCTGATCACCTGAAGCGACATAAGACATTGAAAAAAGCCCCTTTTGGATCAAGTCACGAGTGTAGTGACAGTCTACCTCAATATGCTTTGTTCTCTTATGAAATGGTGGATTATTAGCTATGAACAAGGCCGCTTGATTATCACATTTGAGGTGCATAGGAAGAGGCACCTCAATCATTAGATCAGTCAGGACAGACTTGACCCACGTCATTTCTGTACTCCCCTGTGCCATGACCCTATATTCTGATTCTGTGTTGGACCGAGAAACAACAGTTTCTTTCTTACTTTTCCATGAGACCAATGAGCTACCAACAAACACGATGACGCCTGAAGTGGACTTCATGTCCCTAGGACACCCAGCATAATCTGGCTCACCGAGTAACAGTAAGAGAAGTATCTCTTCTAAAAAGAAGACCCACACCTGGAGATGACTTCGGATATCTCAAGATCATGCACACTGCATCCATATGTACTTGCCTGGGTTGCTCCATGAACTGGCTCACTCTGCTCACAACGATATCAGGCCTGGTAATGGTAATATATAATAATTTCCCTACCAGCTCTCTGTATCCTCTCTTGTCTACTTCCTCAGAGTCATCATCATAGAGCTTAGCATTAGGATCCATTGGGTTAGTAGCTGGTCTACATCCTATCATGCCTGTCTCAGATAGAAGATCAATAACATATTTCCTTTGCGTCATAACCATACCTTGTTGATTTTGTGCAAACTGCTAGACAAGGAAGTAACGAAGCGTGCCAGGGTCCTTGGTAACAAACTGTTGCCCAAGAAAGTCCTTAGCTGCTTGAATGCCTTATTCATCGTTGCCAGTGATAATAATGTCATCAATATAAACCAAAACAACTACAATACCTCTTTGATTTCTCTTAACGAAGAGAGTATGATCTGCAGTAGATCTGACAAACCCTTTCTCTACAATCAACTCTGAGAGCTTCTGGAACCAAGCCCTCGTACTCTGCTTAAGGCCATAGATAGCCTTATGAAGACGGCATACCATACTAAACTCCCCTTCAGCAGCAAACCCAAGTGGTTGCTGCATGTAAACATCCTCCTACATATCTCCATACAAGAAAGCATTCTTTACATCTAATTGGAAAAGCGACCAATCACGAACCACGATCACAACAACAAAAATCCGCAGGGTAGAGTGACGCGCAATATTTGAAAAAGTATCTTGATAACCACCCCTTAGGTTTGGGTGAACTTACGAGCAACCAATCTAACCTTGTATCTGTCTACTGTACCGCCAACTTGATGCTTCACAGTAAATACCCACTTGCTACCAACCACGGATGCACCTGGTGGAGCATGGACAACACTCCACATACCTCGTGACTGTAAAGTTGCCATCTCCTCCTCCATAATCAGATGCCATTGACTGCTCTGTAGTGCCTTCTGATATGACCACGGTATCTCCACAGTAGACAAATCAATAACAAATCTCTGAAAATCGTTGGAAAGACGCCCCAAGGAAACGTGGGACCCAATAGGATGCATAGTGCACACCCATTTCTGCTTCCTTATTGCAATAGACACATCCAGATCCTCAGTAGATGTAGAAAAGATAGTATCCACGTCATGTACCTCAGTCTATACATGCAAATCACTTGTGCCATCAGTAAAACTGAAATGTTCAGAACATACCTTGGGCGTGCTGGATGACGGAGGAGGAACATGAGCAGGGGGCGTCGTTGGTAAACCTGCGGAAAGAAAGTAGGTGGCGGTGGAGGTGACGATGGAGGAGGTGGTGGAGGTGGTGGTGGAGATGATAATGATGGAGGAAGTGGCATATAGACCTCTTCTTCATCCTCTGAAGGAGTAAGCCTGTCACCTGTGGGAGAAAAATACATAACAGACTCAAAAAAGATAACATCAACACTAACATAGTACCTTCGTCAAACATGGTCAAAACAATGACATCCTTTTTGGGTCTTGGAATACCCAACAAACACACATTTGACAGCTCTAGGAGACATCTTATCAAGACCTGGAGACATTTGATGAACAAAAGCTACTGAACCAAAGACACGAGGCGTTAACGAGAAAAGATCCGTCTCGGAAAACGCAATCAAGAATGGAATCTTCTTTCTAGCACCAAAGAGGGCATACGATTTACCAGATAGCAAGCAATTAGAACTACATCTCCCCAATATGAATGAGGGACACGACTCTGGATTAAAAGAGTTCTGGTGATGTCTAACAGATTACGGTATTTTCATTCTGCTATCCCATTCTGTTGGGACGTATGTGAACACGATGTCTGATGCACATTGCCAATGGACTTAAGGAATTGAGAAACTGTGCATTGCAAAACTCTAATGCATTATCGGAACGAAAAAACTTGACTTTCGCTGAAAAAATGTTCCTTATTTCATTAATAAAGGACTGAATGACAAGACCTGCATCTGACTTGTTATTAAGAAGAAATACCCAAGACAATCTCGAAAACTCATCAGCTGCAACAAGATAAAACCTATGTCTCTGATGATCTGGGGAACTGTCAGGACCCCAAATATCAAAATGCAACACCTCAAGTAGAATGTGACTGCTACGATCTTGACGACTCTGAAAGGTAGAGCGATGATGTTTCCCAAGCTGGCATGCCTCGCACTGAAAGGTGGAGCGAGGAGGAATCTGTGGCAAGGTTCAGGAAAGCGGTATGCGTATGCGTTCGGACTGGTCATTGAATGCTGATTAAGCGGTATGCGGGGGCATATGCGGGGTATATGCGGTTCTAAGCAGTTTTCTAATTTTTAATTTAAAAATAAAAAAATATCTGTGAATAACATTACCATTGAAGTTATGTATCTAAGTGGAGTTAAAGAAGATCTAAGAAAAACGATTCATGTTAGATGGGTATATATATATTTTTAGTTGCCTCATATTTAATTACAAAAAAACATTTACCATAAAAACTTTACATTATATGATTCGTAATAACAAAACTTCAATACACATACATGCACTACATAAGCAAAACCTCAATCGGCATATATAAAAAATATTCGACGATACATTGCATATACTCGTGAAAATAATACATGAGAAAAACATAAAACATTGCATATACATAATGGTATAATGCATTACAATTGTATAGAAATGCATGTCATATTCTAGCAATTGAATGAAGAGGCAGAGTTACAGAAATAAGGACCTGAATAAGAAGATTGAAAAGTTTGAGCTGCTGGAGCAGTATGCGGGGCATATGCGGGGCATATGCGGGGCATATGCGGGATATACGGGGCGTATGCGGGCTATATATGCGGGGAAGGTGCATAATGCACCGATTCAAGTAATCGGTGCGGTCTGCACGCCGCACGGGCATATGCGGCCGCATATGCGGCCCGTGCGGCCGATTTAGTGAACACTGATCTGTGGAAGAACGTGACACAACTTTTGCAGAGGAAGATGATCAAATCGAAGATGCCACATATAGGGAGAAACTGATCTATTGCTAAGGGAAGAGGCACTAGCATAAGGACATTGCACCAATTTGTAGAGACCCCCTTGCTCACGGCCAGTTCCAATCACCTTGCCCGTTAGTATATCCTGAAATACAAGAGTAGATGGATCAAATATAGCATGCCAATGTAAGTATTTGGTGATTTGATTAATTGAAAGAAGATTCATAGAAAATTTAGGAACATAAAGAACATTCTGAAGTCTCATTCTGAGGGTCAACTGCACCTCCCCCTAACCAGTGATGGGAGAATGTGTCCCATCATCTATCACCACAGATCTGCCTGATTGAATTGGGCTATAGGTACTAAACTGACCTCTATCACCACAAAGATGATGGGATGTTCCTGAATCCATTATCCACTCAGACAAATCTGCTTTGTAACAACTAGTAAAGGCATATGCTGTACCTGATGTGGATGCTGAGGCTGTTACCTCTGAAGATCTTGACTGTGAACTAGTTGACTCTGAAGATGGCATGATCTCCATGAGCCGAGCTACTAACTCGTCAAACTTCTGATCAGTTGTACCCGAAGAACTACTACCTTGCTGGATCCGTTCTGCTACGCGAGCTGAAGCTGGAAACCCATGCTTAGAATATCACGTTTCCTCTGAATGACCTGGCCTGTGGCAATAAGTCAAGGCTGACGAGGGGGGCTACTGTTCCTTCCTCTTCCACGGCCTCCACAGCCACAGAACTGTATAGTGCTCCCCCTGCCACGAGATGCTGCCATGGCTGAAGATATCTGAGACACGGACGAACCACCTGAAGATATGGAAAGTCCGCTCAGCCGACGATATGCTTCCTCCATTGGAGGTATAGTGACATCGATCAGGATTTGTGCTCTAGTTGCATCATATTCAGGATCCAGTGCCGCTAGGAAAACTCCAGTCATTACTGAATCTTCATACGCCTTGAGTTGTTCTTGTGTAGTAGTCAAGGGAATATACCCATGTAACCTTTCAAACACACCCCTTAGTGAGGTGTAAAGGGTATGTTGAGGACGACCATTCTGCTTCGACGTGAAGATATCATGCTAAAGTTGTAGAATATTTGACTCATTCTTCGCTGGCGAATATGTTGCAACAAAAATGCCCCACATAGCTTTGGCTGTGGGTTAACTCAAAATGTCATTGGCTATCTCCATGTACTGTTCCAGAAAGTCATAATCGTACATACACGTCATCCCCCCCATGAGGCATTAACCCACGTTTTGTCGACCGGCTCCTCTTGTATGAGGATGTGCTTCTTGCCATTGCATTGCATTAGACTCATGAGCTGCATGACCCACAGTTAATAATTAGTTCCATCCATATTCACATTGGGTGCTGGACCTTTGACGACACCCAGGGATGAGACATTTGCTTTATTGTTTGACATGATGACAACTATTTCAAACCGGGGTTACAGACTTGGACGTAAAACATCTACTCGGACATATGAGAAGATGATTGTGGGTGTAGACTCATATCACAACCACTTCCATTCTCTGGAAACTCCTCTGGAAAGCTAGGGTGTCTTTAGATGATCAATACACACCCTGGACAATCATACCGAAGCCCAACCAGGGGCTTGAGGTAGTGCAGCACGAGCGAGCACGCGCGCTGGCAAGCAGATGCACAACACGGGTGCAGACCTGCGCACGCATGCACGCGCTGGCGCGCAGATGCACAACACGGATGCGTGTGAGGCGCAGGCTGATGCGCGTGAGGCATAGATGCTCAGATGCATCGAGGCGCACATGCGCACTGCCGCACAGATGCACGTGAGGCGCAGGAGGAGGCACACAAGCATGCAGGCGGAGGTGCGCAAACGCGCAGGCGGAGGCGCATGAGTGTGCGAGGTGTGGAGGCGGAGACATGCGGGAGAGGGGAGGTGCGCGGACGCCTCGAGCTTTGGTGGGGGCGTGGATTTAGGGCACAGGCTCTGATCTATGATCGTCGCTCTGATACTATGTGGAAAGGGAGAAAGAAAAATTGCATTCCATCTAACCCTAGAGCTCTCTTATATAGGAGAAAAGCTCAAAGGGTAAATTACATAAACGTAAGGTCCTAAATGTCGGTTTCGGTCACCATTTCGGTGACCGACCGAAACGGAATTTCGGTCGAATTTTGATTGAAATTCGATCGTAATTTCGGTCATTTTTTGTACTAGGGCCCCCATATTTCGTTCATTTCGACCATTTCGGTTGAATTTCGATTTGACAAGATATCGATATTCGACAGAAATTCGATTGAATTTCATTGAAATTGAAGGCCATGCATAAGTAGGACAAGAGAAATAAACAATATAAATAAATACTACAATAACATAAGAATCTTAACTTAAATAGGTATTTATACTTGCCATCAATAAAAAATATCTTAAAAGGCCTCGAGTTGAATTTGCTCCCAGCCATTATCTTCCACGAAGGGGCATTCAACCTCACGTTGTAAAACCAACTGCAACTTGAAAGGGAAGCCCACGGCGTCTGGTATCAGTGGGTTTCTTCCATTCCTGTCAATGGGGAAAGACATGTTTAGAATATTAGAATCGCGCATATTCGTGTCGTGACGGGGAGATCTCCCGCATCTTGAGTTGGTCCACAAAATTGTCTCCACTGTCAATGTTTGAAGGGTTGACTTGCAGGCGCAGGAGGGTGGCCTGGGGGCGGAGAAGGTTGAAAGATGGGAGTGGAGGAGAAAAGAGGGTAGGGAGGGTTACCTGCAGGCGGAGGAGGGGGGAGCTCGGGGAGGAGGAAAGGAGGGGAAGGGGAAGGTCGACCTGGGAGGATTGGAGCTGAAGTGAGGCAGAGGCGACATGAAGCTTGAGGGCCTTGAGGGAGTCGACGGCAGCATCGATCTCAACGGCGGTGGCGGAGCGCGGTGGGCGCCGTTGTCGGTGGCCATGTGAGAGGGTGATAGGGTACAAAGACCCCATAGTCCATGTTTTCTAATTTAGTTCCTTTTGTGTCCTCGAAGTTAACGTCCGTTTGCATTGAGAATGGATGACAACTAACTCGAGGGGCACTAGTGATAGAATGGGAAGAAGTCGGGGGCACAACTGATATTCCCAAAAAAAGAGAGGCATGATTGATATTGGAATATCTCAGAGGGGCACAACTGATAAAAACCCTATACTTAATTTGTTTATCTCATAGATTACATACGTTGTCTTCTGTGTTATCTCTTCATCATTTCTTTTGGTGTTCGTTGACTTTAGTCACTTGTTAATCGATAACAGTGGCCACCTATTGGCTATACCTGACCATGCACTATTTTCTTAGTTGATAAAGTAAATACTCTTGATTTTTGCAGATTAGACGTGGACGTTCACACAAATTCAGCACGAGTATAGACATATCAGGGTGCACCAATCCTTTCATGTGGGGTCAACATTGCAACCAGACTATTGTTATTCCTTTTTGTGTACGAACAGGAGTAGATATCCAAACAAGGAGTGTTCTAGAAACTTTGAAACAGAACAGAACATACCTGAAACATTTGTCAAATGCTGAGCACTCTGTAATCGACCATCCGTTCCTGTTGGAACAAAATGTATATGATAGAATATCTCGTAAGCAGTTTGACAATGGGAGTGAATACCCGAGGCGCAGTATGCTTGCTCCCTCAAGTAGTTCCATCACATGCACGAGTTCAACTAACATTTCATGCCTTAGAAATGGGCATCCAAAGATATATTCATTAGATATTGCTGGCCCAACTTCTTTTTTCAACATTGTGGCGACTGAAATAATATTCAACAATGCGTCAGCAGCTAATATCAATGCGACAGAGGGAATACATTTAATGTGCTATGCTCGCAAAGATGCATTTCCTTCAAAAACATTATATGACAAGCTCAGTGACATAAGTACCTCACCGATGTTCATTCCATCTCCAGCAATTGGTCGTTGGTATATTATGATCAGTGCTATTAATCAGACTAAAGTAAACAATGTCTTCCTGGAGGTGGATCAATACAATGATATCTGCTTTTCTTTTGAGTGGCAGGTGCTTGAATGTCCATTTGGAAAGGCCGGGCCAAATTGTATGTGGGAAAGCTACAAGTTAAAGGTGAATTACTGGACGTGATCTCCCGTTTGCTGAAGGGGTGTATGTACTGGAGTCAATTTTTTCATTATTCTTTCCTATGATATGCTCCATTTATTTTATTTTCCTTCATTGATTTAGTAACCTTTTTATGGAAAAAATATTCTGGTTTTGGTTGTTTAATGAAGCATCAATTATATATTGGGTTATCTAACTGCAGAGAATTTTAGGAGATGGAAATGTTCCATTCGGATCATATTATGTGCCCAATCTGGAGGCTTTCACAGATTCTTCCCATTTCCCCCTAGAGTCTCTTTTAAGCAACTCCTCTATTAACAGTACCCCAGATGTTGGCTGGACATACTTTCTGTTGGATGTTCCTCCTGGTGCTGGCGGGTCCAATATACACATCAAGTTGACATCAAACAGAAATTTAAACTATGAAGTGTATTCAAAATTTGGCAGCCTACCATCTATCGATGATTGGGATTACTATGCCAGCAGTACAAATAACAGCAACAATCCCATGCTTTTGGCAGTTAACAAAAATGATCCAATGATCATAAATTTCTATGTTCTGTACCCAAAAGAAGGAACCTGGAGTTTTGGTATAAAGCACATGGTCAGTAAAGAATTCAATGCTGAAACTTTTTTGTCAATTTCACTTGAGGCATGCCCTGTTCAATGTTCTTCGCATGGCACATGTGATACTTTTGCTGATGAATCTGGAGCAGTCTCATATGGGTATGTAATAGATAAATTTACTCTCCTTCGAAAAAGTAGTTGTGATGATCTTTTTAGGATTTTATTTTTACTAAACATGTAGATTATTTACTTGTAAACATCTGACATCCTTATATTTTCTTGCAAGGGTCTGGGAGTAGCTTTCCAGGACTTCTGGAAAATGAGTTACTCTACTGCTGTTTCTATTAGGACAATTCACTAACAAGTTAGCAATGCCATATATTTGTTTTCCTGGTTTATACTTGCATAGAATTCTGATGACTTTAATATATTTAAGGTTAGTTGTGGAATATGATTGTAGTTTTGCTTATATTTATTCCAAGTTTCTGCACTGTATCATGCATGCATGCAATCATTCATGCAAATTGTAAAATACAATACTATCGTTCCACAAGTTTATGGAAGAATCTTTGATAACACTTGCATGCTTACAGTGGTAGCATGTAAATGGATTAATCCAACACACCTGAACCAATAATGGCACTCAACTTAACCTTGTCTATAATATAAAACAATGATGGCAACTTTGTTCTGAGCTAATTTTAATTCCATAATATTATTCCCATTTATGTATGGTTTGCAGGTCATTAATGTGATCACATTATTTTTCATTTGATTCTTTGCACATCCTTTGTAGGGGTTGGGCAATGTCACGGACCATATGAACTGCTTGTGCTACACATTCTCCAAGTGGGGAATTTTGTGATATAGGAGACACCCACAAATTAGGATGCATACACTGCATGATTAGACGGCATAATAGATATGTTTATTACAAAACTTAGAAGTTAATATATACTTGTTTGAAATGTATTTACTTTTATTTGTAGTTTTGCGATCTTGTATTAAGCAATATTTACATGGTTTCACCTTCGCGAAGTATGTTAAAATATGCATGCTTATATTATATTTATTTTATAATCTTTGAAAAATTCTAGTATCAACAACAACAAAGTCTTCTCCCACATTAAGTAGTATATGCTACATGGATTCTTTGCCTCCATTTGGTAGATCTATCTTGGGTTTCTCGGGCTTAGATCCAAAAAACTAAGATCCCTTCGAATAGTCTCATTCCAACACTTCTTGGACCTTCCTCGAAGGAAAATTCGTCTCAGGAGTAAGTTTCTAAACTTATTGTCCCTGGACGGTCGCAAATATTTTGTTATGTACCGTAAGTAAGCCACCTTTTGAAGAGGCAACTTTGGTTAAGAAAAAGCTGCCTCTTAAAGAGGCAACTTTGAACCAAAGCCGCCTCTTAAAGAGGTGGCTTCCATGGGGTTTTAATTTCCAGGCGATGGACAAAAACCCTCCCCATGCATTTTTCCTCCCTGTGCGCGACTTTTCCTCCCACTCCTCCCAGTGCTGCGACCACTGCTTGCCCCCTCTTTGCGATCGGCCGCCTTCGTGCGCTCGACTGTCACCTCCAACCTTCCTCCATCGCTTTCCCCTCCCCAACCTCAAGGATGATAATGCCTCTTGAAGATAATGTATAGCTCTACCCTCCCATAACGTCTTGTTAGTATATGTTAGAGTATTTAGTAGTGCGCCATGTTGAGTTGTAGCAGGGTAAATGGATCCTGGAGAAGATCCATTTACCCCATTCTGTGTTTAGTCCCACATGGACCAACAGTGGGACTTGGAGGCTCTGGAAAGGCTATATAAGGAGCCCCAGACCTCCTGTACTCATTGAGAAAGTCAATAGACAAACACGCCCAATTCAGGGGCTTCTCCCGTGGTTTCATCCCGCTCCTCACGGAGTAGGGTTCCACGTTAAATCCCGCGTTCTTCGTGGATGTTTATTCTTTTTCCATGTTTGCTTCCGCATTCTTCATATTTTATAACATGGTATCAGAGCGGGTCGATTCTCGAGGAGTTTGTGTGTTTTTATGTTTTGTTTGAGAATCGATTATCAAAATCTGTTCTGTTCTTGTAATTTCTGTTCTTAAAGATTGTTCGGAAAAAAAGTTTTTTATGTGAGTTAAAGATCTGAGTTATAGGGTTTACATCCGAAACCCTAGATCATCACGGGTCAAGCATCGCTCTCTGTTCGCTCTCTGTTCTTGATGCCGCGCATTACAGCCACGTGCGTATCCACATCTTGTGGAAGATCCAGGCGCGCCCCCAGATCTCACGACGGCAAAGCGAGCTCCAGGCGGAGCGCGCAAGCCTCTCCACAGAGCCGATCGCAGAGAGGCGACGGCCCCATCTTCCAGTAGTTCATGCGCTTCACGCCCAGAAGACGACCTCCAGCATAGGCGGCGGAGCCCTTTGTATCCAGGCGACACTTCCTTCCGCGCGCAGGCGGCGCGCGACACCGCCTCCTACTCCGATCCCCCTGCAGCGATCTCCCAACGGCGGAGGCCCCACGCACCTCCGCATCTTCTAGCGGCGACTCCTCCTCTCCCTGCGCGCCCTCCTCCACATCCCAGGCGGCGCAAGGCCGCTCGAGCGCCTTCCTCTCTCGCGGGAATACCAGCCGCGACTTCCAGCATCCGCACAACTCCAGGCGATGGCGGCGCTCCCATCTTCCCAGTCCCGCACCTCCCCCCGAATCCCCTCCCAGGCGGCGCCTCCCAGTCGTGCGCGCCCAGCCACACGTGGTCTCCTGCGATATTCTCCAGGGGTGGCGGCGATACATCGAGTGAAAGGGGTTTCCGTGCCTTGAACCCTAAAAAGGGCAGCGGGCCCCCCACCCTTTCTTTAAAATAAAAAAAAGAGTTGGGAAAGTATAGGCCCAAATAGGCGATGGAGGTGTGCCCTGTTTTTAAACCCTTTGGGCGGCGTTTTTTATTGGGGGAGCGGTTCATTTGGGCCTTCCGGCCTGTGTGTGATTTTTTTTAATGTGGGAGGTATTACTGTACGGTCCATGTGGATTTACTGTTTTCAAAAAAAAAGAAAAAAAAGAAAAAAAAGAAGAAAAAAGAGGCTGCGTACAAGAAAAGTCGTACGCAAAATTTCGAAAATAAAAAAAAGAAAAAAAGGCGCGTACATTTGAAAAAGCCGTACGCAAGTATTTTGAAAAAAAAGGGGTTGCGTACAAAAAAAAAAGTCGTACGCAAAAAAAATGATTTCGAAAAAAAAAGGATGCAAACGCCGAAAAAAAATAATACGACTTACGAAAAAAAAAGATGACGGCTTAAAAAAAAAGGAAAAGCCGCAAGTTTTGAATGTTCATGTTGTTAATCCCCATCATTGTTGTCTTCTCCCAACTTGGTCGACGTCCATGTTTTCCGACCAGTATGGGAGAAAGGGGGAGTATATATGTAGAGTCATAGGTCTTGTATTCCAGATCCAGGTTCAGACTCGACGATTGTCTTCCGAGTCTCCAGTTCCAGACACGCACGAATGTGCGGTCTTATTGTCAGATGAGCATATGTTGCCATCATTGTCAGTGGTCCCCATCATTTTTGTTGTTGTTCGGCCAGAGTTTTCATGTGAGCCATAGGGACTCCAGAGCAGAGGACCATTCCCTTGAGGGCAAGGGTTTTCATGTGGTATCATAGGTACACCAGAGCAGTGCACCATTCTCTGAGCCATATGGGAGAGACCCAGTTCTCCGACGAGGAGACTTCAGGCGCAGTTTCAGACTCGATGGTCAGATTAAGAGTCTTCAGTTGACTCACACTCCAGCCCGTTTGTCCTCCTCACCTGCACGGCATGAGAAGCAACGTCCTCGACTGCAGCAATGTGCGCGTTGGGTTGATATTGTCCGTAGTGTCCTGTAGCGTGAGTTGAGTTTCTTTCTGTTTGTCCAAGCTGAGCATTGCATGCTCCAGCTTGAGGGGGAGTGTTAGAGTATTTAGTAGTGCGCCATGTTGAGTTGTAGCAGGGTAAATGGATCCTGGAGAAGATCCATTTACCCCATTCTGTGTTTAGTCCCACATGGACCAACTGTGGGACTTGGAGGCTCTGGAAAGGCTATATAAGGAGCCCCAGACCTCCTGTACTCATTGAGAAAGTCAATAGACAAACACACCCAATTCAGGGGCTTCTCCCGTGGTTTCATCCCGCTCCTCACGGAGTAGGGTTCCACGTTAAATCCCGCGTTCTTCGTGGATGTTTATTCTTTTTCCATGTTTGCTTCCGCATTCTTCTTATTTTATAACAGTATAGGGTTTTTGTGGTTTTTATGTTTTCACGTTTTTTTGCTTATGATCAGGTTATGCTAAATTCATTAGACTTTTTCATCACTAGTCAAGATTGTTGATCTATTGTAATTTATTAAGATGTCTCGTGATGTTCGTTGTTTTTGTTATTGTGGTTGGACTATTTCGAAGTTGAGTAAGGACGTGACCCATGTTGGAGGTCGTATGAAAACCATCAAGATTGGTCATGAAATGACATTCACAGGGTTGATTGAGAACATCAAGTCTATGTTCAGGATGGACTTATCGAAAAGAGTCGAATTACACGTGTTTCATACAATGTCCAAAGATGGTGCAACATTTTACATAGGGTGGTCGAGCTTGATAATGATGTTCAAAAGATTGTGGAATATGCCGATGAGGGGTGTTGCATACGATGGGATCAATATGAGTAACAAATTGAAGAATGGGATGCTTTTCGAAGACAAAGTCGACCTGGTGTACTCTGTGAAGGTATTCCTTATTAAACGACATTACAACTTCACTGTAATTGAATCAGACAAAAAGGTATGGTATGCGCACTGCAGCGAACGAGCCAGGGAATGCTTGTGGAGATTACGTGGTCATTGTCGACCAATTGATGGACAGTTTGTTGTCTTAGTTGTTGACAAAATACATAATTGCTTGAATCGTGTTGTCAGTCGGGACCATCCACAGCTGGATTGCAACTTCATGGTATTCAGATTTCTTAATCAATTCAAAATATCTCCCTCAGTAAAGGTATCATATTTACAGACATCAATTCACGTTGACTTTGGCTTCCAAGTGAGTAGGAAGGCTTGCGATGCAAGGAAGAAGGGAATAGAGATGGTTTATGGAGATTTGATAAAATCTTACAACGAACATCCCTCTCTCTTTAGGGCTTTTGAAGATGCTATTTCGAGTTCGATTACATATATCAACACAATAACAATGAATGAAGGAGAGCTGTGCGAGAGGGCCTTTTGGGCATTTGAGACTTATATTGCAACCTTCAAACACCGCATGCCCATTATTAGTGTGGATGATATACACATGTACAGGAGGTATAAACAAAATATTCTAATTGCTTACTCAATCGATGCATCTAACCACATCCTATTATTGGCATTTGCTTTTGTCAATGAGGAGGATGATCCTAGATTGGCTTGGTTTCTAGAGGGGATGCATTTGCATGTATTCCGTGGTTGTCTTGGACCAATTTGTATGCTATCTGACCATATTCCTAGCATACGTGTTGCACTTATGTACCCAGAGGTATAGTTTCTAGTTTCTACCACCATACATCTCTTGGCGCTTCTTTCTATGACACTTTGCTAGCAATTTCAATGATGCTCATAAGAGTCAATCACTGAAGCGAATGGTCATGAGGGCTGGAAAAGTCTATTCGCAATCAAAGTGACAAACATACATGTACAAACTTAAAGAGTGTGATGAGAATGCTGCAAAGTGGTGACATCCATGATTGTCCTAAAGAATATTAGACGATTGCATTTAACGAGGGGTACACATTTAAGTACACCACAATAAACTTTTCTGAAAGCTACAATGCAATTCTTAAGGAATAAAAAAGCCTGCCAGTTATGGTAATGGTATTAAAGATCTACTACAACGACATTAGTTATTTTTGTGACCGACAGGAGGAGGCACACACTTGCATTACTCGAGGTGACAGGTTCACAAAATAAGCGCACGACATGCTTCGCTTATTTTGTTAACATATTTGATGCTATGCTGGTGGTCGACACCCTACACAGAGGAGGTGTTGTCTCAGTTACCTCCATATTGTCTGGACAATCAAGACTTGCATGCAGCTCGTGTACCATTGATTCACTTTTGCATTGTTGAGCTACACACAACGGAAAGAGTCCGTCGTCGGTTTGGTGTGATTCAGAGATACCAATGCCTTGCAAAACCTCATCTCATTTACATACCATTGATTTACAAGGAAAGAGTAATGTCGATTGGATGGATTTTCATGTAGTCTATGTTCGACTGTGGAACATCTGCATAGACTACATTGTACCGATGACACCCATACCATTGGGAGGACCTGACACAACCGATAACTACTTGCCATGGTATCATAGTATTGCCCGTCGATTCATTGGATGACATGGGTGCACCCTAGAATATGTCGCAAGTACAAAGTTTCTTTAAATAACAATTATGTTGGGCTATTTTTTACTATTCTAACAAGCATTGTTCCTATTACAGGTGTCCTGTTTCGACGAGATTGTGCGTCTTTCAGATGATGATGCTTTACGGATGGGGGAGCTTGTCGCTAAAGCAAGTTTACGTCTATGTGAGTTTATCCAGAGGCAATTCAAGGATGACCTGGATGAGGAGGTTGCTGAGGAAGATGTCAAGGTAGAAGCTGCATCTCAGGACATGTTCTAGGACATGGATGGGGATGAGCTCATCGATAAGTTAGACAAGACTTCTGGCGAGGGAGATGTCCCGATTGAGATGCATCTGCCACCATAGTTCGACATAGAGTTTCAGACTTCCATTCCTGAGTATAACCCATCTAGGGAGCCTAGACCTTCGCGTCACTCATCCCTCGTATTCGACTTCTGTGAAATCGAGGAGACGAATAAGAGTCACATTGTTGATATCGATCGACATAACTAACTCCATGGATTTGAGCCAAGCGCACCTAGAACATCGACGACTGATGAGAGACCGGTCAAATTGCAATACAAACAGAGACATGAGCATATAGACTAGATCCATATCTGTGACATTTTTATTGTAATATAAGACATGTATGCCACTTCTATGAACGTTATATGTACGTCTCTTTTATGACTTGGGTTGTTGATAAGGATGAGCATGAGCCGAGCTGGGCCGAGCCCTAAAGGGTCCTGGCCCAAGCCTATTTAAAAAATTCGGGCGTTGGGCTGGACCCGGGCCCACAATTTTTTTCTGTTCGGCCCAAGCCGAGGCCCAACCCATCTAAAGGAATACTGGGTGTAAAGGAATACCATGTTGATGATAGTCGTCATGCGCTACTAGAAAGTTGGCAATCAATATCCCATATGGAGCTCCTTAACAAAAGAAGATTATTATGTGGACCCAAAATCCATGCTTCATATCACCAACGAGAGGCCATTGCCACATATGTTGCATGCCTTGAAAAGAAAGAGAAGAAGATGATATGCTCCTTTCGTGTTCCCTTGCTGGCAAACAATATTGTGCTAATGTTGTGGAGAAATAGTACCATATTAATCACTGAAGTATGCTTGTTATTTAAACGGAAATGGGACTTGGGTTTGTCTATATAAACAGCCATGTCTCCAAAAGAGAGGTGCTCGAGCCACTTGGGATTGGGGGCGTGTTTAGCTTTACAACCAGTTTAAGCTATGGGGATAACATGGATGGTGGACGAGGGGAGGTTGGTGTCCATCTCTGCCCCTATTAGGGACATGCCCTGCGAGATGGCGAGTGCTTTTCTCCCCCCACTTTGGAATTGACATTGCAACTAATTTTGGTGGCTATTGGTTGATAGGTATTTGATAAGATATGCTGATGCTTTCTATTTGTTGTCTTGGGCCGAGCAACGAGCTAATATCGGGCCGGACCCTTGGACTAGATCGGGCTGGGCCGAGCGAAGTCCAAGCCAAACCCGAAAAATTTCGAACCCAATACTTTGGCCCAAGCCCGGCCCATTATCCATTTGGGCTTGGGTCGGGCCGAGCTTCTTGGGCTGGGCTTCGGGCTGGACTGGGCCGACCCAACCCAATGCCCATCCCTAGTTGTTGACTTGAATTTTGTGGTTCATCCCTCTTTATGAATTCCCATGTTGTATATGAACCTTTTGTCCAACTAATATATGAACCATGTGATATTGACTTGTGTTATATCATACGTGGATCATTGTTCTTGGTTTTAATAAAATTCATACTTCCTAAAAATAGGGAAGCAACAACTCTGCTGGCAGAAGAAGAGTTTTTGCTTCTTTTTTTCGGTTCTAATCAAAAGTCGCCTCTTGAGAGGTTGGTTCAGAGTCGCCTCTTCAAGAGGCAACTTTTTCTTAACCAAAGCCACCTCTTCAAGAGGCGGCTTACCTATGGTACATAACAAAAAAATATTTGCAGCTGCCCAGGGGCAATAAGTTTAGAAACTTAGCCCTCTCTTAGTTGACTCAACATCTCAAAACTCACATCTTCTAACTGGTGCATCGACCGACTTCCTTTACAAATGACCAAACCATTTTAAGCAGTTTTCGCTCATCTTATCCTCTATCGGAGCTACACCACTGTCCTTCTGACCTCTTCATTCCGACTCCAATCTTTATGCGTATGATCACACATCCACCTTAGCACTATCAAATCTGCTACTATTATTCTTTGCACATTTCTATAGTTCACATGCCAACATTCAGATCCATAGAGCGTAACATGTCTCATGACTGTTTTGTGAAACTTTCTTTTGATTTTCAAAGGATTTTTCTTATCACGTAGAATCATGGAGACTCCTCTTCACGTTAACCAACCAGTACTTATTTTATGTGTAACATCTCCATCAATTTCCCCGTCATGTTGCAAAGTAGATCCCAAGTATTTAAAAGGATATTTTTTCTGAATGTTATCGTCACCAATATTCACCTCGATTCCTTCACTACTTCCATCAAATATGCACTGCATATATTCAGTCTTCACACTACTTTTTTTTATATCCTTTAGTCTTTAAGGCATGTCTCCAAACCTTAAGCTTCTCATTTACTTCCATCTCTAGTCTCATCAATCAACACAATATCATTAACGAATAACATATACTAATGTATCTCATCTTGAATGCGACTAGTTAACTCATCCATAATCAAAGTAAAAAGGAGTGGACTCAATGTTGAACCTTGATGCAGACCAATGCTGATGTCAAAAAGCTAGTCTTCCCAGACTGGATCCTTACACAAGATAAAGCCCTATCATACATGTCCTTTATAAGGTTAATGTATAGGACATGTACTTGTCTCTTCTCCAAAACTCTCTACAATATCTTCTGTGGGACATAATCAAAAGCCTTCTCCAAATTAATCAAAATCATATGGATGTTCTTCCTTTTAGCTTTATAAATCTCCATTGTTCTTCTCAACAAGTGGATAGCTTCAATAGTTGAGTGACATGGCATGAAATTGAATTGATTTTATTTTACGTTGGAAGCTTGCCTCAACCTTCTTTCGATCACACGTTCTCAAAATTTCATAGTATGACTCATCACCTCGATACCTATGTAATTTGAATAAGAACAACACAACCTTTTCCCACAATTAAGTAGGGTTGGCTATATGGATTTTTTACGTCCATTCAGATCTATTTTGGGCCATTCTTAGGCTTAAATGCAAATAACTAAGATCCCATATAATAGTCTCATTTCAACAATTCTTGGAACTTCCCACCCTCTCTCTTAACCGACTCAACATCCCAAATCTTGCAACTTCTAACTGGTGTGTTAACAGACCTCCTTTGCAAATGGCCAAATTATCTTAAGCGGTTTTCTATCATCATATCTTTTATCAGCTACACCTACTTTCCTTCTGATTGCATCATTTCGAATGTGATCTTTTCGTGTATGACCATGCATCCACCTTAGCATTTTCATTTCTGCTACTATTATTCTCTACACGTGTCTATGGTTCATAGGTCAACATTTTGATTAATAGAGCATAACAGGTCTCATGGATGCTTTGTAATACATTCCTTTGACTTTTAAGGGGATTTTCTTATCACAAAGAACAATAGGGGCTCATCCACACTTTAGACAACCTGCATTTATTCCATGAGTAAACATCTTCATCAATTTCCCCATTTTGCAAAATAGATTCTAAATTTCTGAAAGAAACTTGTAATTCGAACCATTTTTAGAAATTCTAGTATATTGAAAACATGAAACATACATTATCATTCCTTTTTAAAATATAAAATCATGTGAACATGAATATTCATGCACATTTGTACATGGCCGCATATTCTCCGGCATATGTGCATGGCTGGTATGCGGCGATCCATCTAAACTAGAACCTAAGGTGCCATTATTAGGAGGCTGCAGACTACTCCAGACTCATGCAACTGTTACAGAAATCTCCCAACTATGGCAATACTCCTGCTGTGAATCCAGATAATACCAGGGAATTTCGAAAATTATATTTGATCGTCTTACAAGGGAATTTTGGAGGTACTGCAGTTGTAAGCATGAGTGTACTTGTACATCATACCACTTGCTTCCCAGGTTGCATTTGACCGTCTTACAGGAGAATTTTGGAGGTCTGTTGTTGCTTTATCTGTCGTGGAAATACCACAGAATTTGATGAGGCCTTGAGAGGCAGTCGCTGGCGTCTCACTATGGAAGAGATGTATGCTCTACAATCACATGGTACCTGGAGCATGGTATCTGCTCCTAACGGAGCATTCATTGTTAGTTGCAAATGGGTGTTTACTGTTAAACACCATGCGGATGGTAGCCTTGGCCGCTACAAGGCCAAATTGGTGGTACGAAGATTTACAAAGACTTATGGAGTGGATTATCTTGACACTTTTTGTACTGTTACTCGTCACTCCACTCTACATGTCATTCTTTCAGTTGCTCTAGTACATGATTTGCCTTTATATCAACTAGATGTTAAAAATGCATTTTTGTATGGTGATCTCCAAGAGGAAGTCTACATGCAGCAACCTTCGGAGCTTGCTGTTGAGGGGGGAGTATCAATAGGTTTGTAGACTTCACAAGGTAATATATGGCATTAAGCAGAGTCCGAGGGCATGGTTCCAGAAGCTCTCAGATCTAATTGAAAAGTAGGGGTTTAAAAGGTCAAATGCAGATCATTCACTATTCGTGTAGAGAATACCCATAGGGATAGTTGTTATCATGGTGTACATTGATGATATACTTGTTACAGTTGATGATGTCCATGGATAAAGAAGCCAAAGGAACTTCAGGGTCATCAGTTTGTCACTAAGGAACTTGGTACCTTAAGATATTTCTTAGGGTTAGAATTTGCGAGGAACATGCAGGGTTTTGTGATGACCAAGGTTCAGGAAAGCGGTATGCGTATGCGTTCGGACTGGTCGCCGAACACTGATTAAGCGGTATGCGGGGGCATATGCGGGGTATATGCGGTTCTAAGCGGTTTTCTAATTTTTAATTTAAAAATAAAAAATATCTATGAATAACATTACCACTGAAGTTAAGCTTCAAAAAAAACATTACCACTGAAGTTATGTATCTAAATGGAGTTAAAGAAGATCTAAGAAAAATGGTTCATGTTAGATGAGGGTGCATATATACTTTTTATTGCCTCATATTTAATCACAAAAAACATTTACCATAAAAACTTCACTTATATGATTCGTAATAACAAAACTTCAATACACATACATGCACTACATGAGCAAAACCTCAATCGACATATATAAAAAATATTCGATGATACATTGCATATACTCGTGAAAATAATACATGAGAAAAACATAAAACATTGCATATACATAATGGTATAATGCATTGCAATTGTATAGAAATGCATGTCATATTCTAACAATTGAATGAAGAGGCAGAGTTACAAAATTAAGGACCTGAATGAGAAGATTGAAAAGTTGGAGCTGCTGGAGCAGTATGCGGGGCATATGCGGGGAGGGCGCATAATGCACTGATTCAAGCAATCGGTGCGGTCTGCACGCCGCACGGGCATATGCGGCCGCATATGCGGCCCATGTGGCCGATTTAGTGAACACTGGTGATGACCCAAAGGAAGTATGTTACGAACATACTTGTTGAGATAGGTATGGTTGGGTGTCAACCCTCTACTACTCCTATGGATCCTTGCATGGGATTATATGACGATGATACAAATGAGGTTGATAGGAGGAAATATAGAGTTGGTGGGAAAGCTTCTCTATGTTACTATAACTAGGCATGATATCTCCTTTGTAGTAAGTTGAGTGAGTCAGTTTATAGAGCAACCCCGACAGGTACACATGGATGCTATATATATGATATTGAGGTACCTAAAGTCTTCTCTAGGTTCAGAACTGATATTCAGGAAAGGAGCAACTCTTTCTGTTTTTGCATGTGCTAATGTGAACTATGCATGGTGCCTTAAGGACAAGATGTCTACCTCAAGCTTCAATGTATTTGTTCGCAATTCTCTTGTTTCATGGAAAAGTAAGAAACAAATTATTGTTGCTAGGTCAATTGTCGAATCTGAATATAGGACGATGGCACAAGCAAGTACTTAGATGATGTAGGTTCGAGCAATTCTAACAGACTTGCTTACAGATGTACCTCTTCCTATGCAGTTACAATGTGATAACCAAGCCGCCCTATTTATTGCAAACAATCTTGCATTTCATGAAAGGACAAAGCACATTAAAGTGGACTGCCATTATACAAGAGATATGATTCAAAAGGGATTGATTTCTACATCTCTTGTCAGTTCAAGAGATCAAACTGCTGATATCTTCACCATGACTTTGCTCAGAGGAACATTCCAAAAGTGTTCATCGAGGATGAACATGATTGACATCTATGCTCCATCTTAAGGGGGAATGTAGAGATATTTTATATTTCTGTAACCTTTACTTATTGTTCTTTATTTATGTTCATCTTATGTAATTTACCCATATGTCTCTCCTCTATATAAGAGAGCCTAGCGTTCCCAGGAAATACATCTTTTTCATTCTTTTTCCCAACATTATATAAATCTACACGGGGTTGACACCTTAGTATGTGTTACCAAGGTTTAGGAAAGCGATATGCGTATGTATTTGGATATGTCATCGAATACTGAATAAGGGGTGTGCAGGGGCATATGCAGGGTAGATGCAGTTATGTGTGGTTTTCTAATTTTTATTTTAAAAATAAATAAATATCTATAAATAATGTTACTGAATTTACATATCAAAGTGGAGTTAAAGATTATCTAAAAAAATAGCTCATGTTAGAGTAGATGCCATTAATTACCTAACATTTAATCACAAACAAAATAGTCATAAACACTTTACGTATTGGATTATTCATAATGGCAAAAATTCAATATACATATATTGCATATTTGTAATAGACGCTATTATGTCACATGTATTGTCCTTTGACCCTACCCACTAACAGTCAGGGTTGGCATTGTTGCCTGGTTTCATGGTGGTGTGCTGATACTGATAGAACTACCTGGGGACATGTGTTAATCAGTGCACATCTTGGCATTAGAATAGTTACGCCGTTCTTGAATCTTTACATTGTTTATTTTCTGCATACAATAGATCCGAAGTGGTATTTTCTGCATACAATAGATCCAAAGTGGTCTGGTCTGAACTATCCCTAAACATCGCATAATGAAACCTTATGCAAAGGGCTTCCCTTAATCATTTAATTGAAGTCCCAATCAAATGAATGCATCCAACCTTATTCGAAAGATGTAAGCATCATTGGATTGTGTTTGAAGAGTATTCTTAATTTACATAGGTCTTTATCAGTCTAATTTGAACGCTTAAAACTCAGAATATGAGTGTTTCATACCTTGATGGTTGGATTCGGGCTGGTAAGTTTTCCAAAATATTATTGAGGATAATTTGATATTCATATTTTTCTGATTTGTCACCCAAATGCTTGCCCGTACAAGGATTCAATAGTAATTAATTCGTTATTTACTGTAACTTGGATGGTAAGTGATTTGACTTGGTTTTAAAAAGTAATGCTTTGACTTTGATTATTAAAAAATATTTTACCCGCTTGCAACTTTACTTCTAATATTCCTTAAGAGCAGTTTATTTTTCCACAGAATCTGTTCTTGTCATAGAAGTTATGGAGGATTTGACTGCAGTGTTGTACTGGTGTCCCCCACAGGTACCCTCTAAAAGGACATTTTACTGTTTATAATATTTAGGTCTTTTAGATTTTTTGTTCTCCCTCTGCACTTACTTTCATATGGGTTTTCAGAATAATTATTTATCTTTTTGTTGAAGAAAACTATTTTCTTTATGGAAGTTTCTTTCGTTTTGTTATTGTCAACATCCAAGAAAGAATGTTAAAAAATGCTGAAAATTTCGATTTGATTTGGATGTATTGTCTGCAAAACATATAAATATAAGCTCCATTTTCAGATTACACTTGAACCAAGTTTCCTAGTTTGTACCTTGTACTAGTTTCAGTTTTTAGTAAACCATAATTCCTACATGTAGTTTTTATCTCATCAGAACCACCTTTTTAAACTGCAGAATAAATTTCATCTGGAAGGGGATGTTTGTGCAGGGGATGCTTGTGCACATGAATGTTGTACAAAGTACAAACGATCTATTTTGTCACAAGGAAACTAACTGGAATGCATGAACGTTAACAACCAAGCCCTTTCCCACTTTAAGCGAAAGAGTCCTAAAGGAAACGAAAAACAACGAAATTTTATACCCCTTGAAGCAACTATTCTTTATTTGTGCTACTGTTGAAAAGTTTAGTGAAAGAAGATCTATTATTATGTTATATCGGGAATGTAGACAAACACTTGGGAAATTCTAAGGTTGTAAGCAAGGTTGGTGATATTGGTATTCGTATTGGTATCTTGTGGAGAGAATATAATTTGCCTAACTTCATAGAACACTAGGACTCTCTTATATAAAAGAAAAGCCCTGAGTGAATTACATAAGAAGTACACGTAAGAAGTACACATAAGAACTAGAATAAGAAATAAACCCCAATAGATACAAATATCTCAACACTTCCCCTCAAGCTAAAGCATATATGTCTATCATGCTCAACTTGGAACATCTCTGAAATAGACCTCTAGCAATTACTTTGGTGAATATATCTGCAGTCTGATCTCCAGTAGTGACATGAGAGGTGGACATGAGTCCCTTTTGTATCATGTCTTTGTTTTAGTGGAAATCCACTTCTATATGTTTGGTTCGTTCATGAAACAGAGGATTATTGCCAATAAATAGAGCTTCTTGATTGCCGCATAGAAGTTGCATGGGAAGAGGTACCTCAACTGCAAGATTAGTCAAGACTGATCTCACCTACATCATCTCTGTACTCCCCTGAGCCATGGCTCTGTAGTCAGACTCAGCACTGGATCTAGCAACCGCTGTCTGCTTCTTGCTCTTCCATGACACGGGTGAACTCTCAACAAAAACTACAAAGCCAGATGTAGACTTCATTTCTCTAAGGCATTCTGCATAATCTGCATTTACACAAGTTGTCACCTCAAAAGTCGCACCTCTGCTCTATATAAGGCCAACACTTGGGGAAGTCTTCAAATATCTTAGAATCATATCGACAACATCCATATGTTCTTGCTTGGGCTGCTTCATGAACTAGCTTACCTTGCTCACAGCAAAGGATATGTCTGGCTTGGTGATAGTAGCATAAAGTAGCTTCCCAACAAGCTCCTTGTATCTCCTCTTATCTACCACTTCAATGTCATCATCATACAGTCTCATGCTCGGATCCATAGGGTAGTAGCTGGCTTGCACCCTATCATGCTCGTCACTAGTAGAAGATCAATCACAAACTTTATGCTGGTTCCCGACGAACTCTAATCCGAGGAAGTAACATAGACTAGCAAGGTTCTTAGTTACAAACTACTAACCTAGGAACTCCTTAGCAGCCTGAATACCCTGCTCATCATCACCCGAGGCAATTTTATCATTAACATAAATCAGAATGGCAACTGTAACTCTCTGTGTCCTTTGGACAAAAAATGAATGATCTATAGTGGACTGCACAAACCCTTGGTGCTCTATCAACTATGAGAGCTTCTGGTACCAAGATCTCAGACTCTGCTTCATGCCATAAATCACCTTGTGGAGTCTGCACACGTTCTGAGACTCCTCCTCAGCAGCAAATCTTGGTGGTTGTTGCATGTATACCTCTTCCTGTAGATTTCCTTGTTGAAAAGCATTCTTCACATCAAGTTGGTAAAGCGGTCAGTCCTGAGTCACATCAACTGATAGAAAAATGCGTAAGGTCGGATGTCTAGCCACCGGTGAGAAGGTATCCTGGTAGTCCATCCCGTACTTCTGGGTAAACCCTCATGCCACGAGCCTATTCTAGTAGCGATCCACATTGCCATCTGCCCGTTGCTTCACCACAAAGATCCGTTTACACCCCCCAACAGATGCACCTAGAGGAGAAGAAACAATGCTCCATGTACCACAAGACTATAAAGCTGCCATCACCTCCTCTATAGCAAGTCGCCAACAACTATCGTGTACAACCTCCTGGTATATTCGTGCAGAGAGCCACTACAAACTTGTTGTACTCCTTTGAAAGATGATCCAATGAAACATGAGTAGCTAGAGAATAAGTGGTACGGGTACGAGGTTGCTTCCACAAGGCAATAGGCACATCAAAATTATCGACCTCTCTGTTCTTTGAAGAAGGTATCGACTCCTCCTGGATAGTGTCCTATGATACAAGCTTGTCACCAGTGCCATCAGTAGAAATAATGTGTTCAGTTGATACTTGAGGCAGGCTGGATGACGTGGAAGGCACATGAGCAGTAGAAGTAGTAGAGGGTCTGCGAATGTAAAAACATGGTAGAAACCGTGTCTGGATAGATGGTGGTGGAGATGGTGGTGGTCGTCGTGGTGAAGGAGGTGACTATGGCTCAACCCGAGGAGGTGGTGGTGGAAGCAGAGGAGATGGTGGAACAAAAACATCTTTGCCAGAGTCAGAGTTAGACAATTTGTCACCTGTGGGAGAAAAATACATAACAAACTAAAAAAATGTAACATCAGCACTCACATAATACATTCTCCGGACATGATCAAAACTTCTATACCCTTTTTGGTATGAGAGTAGACAACAAACACACATTTGACAGCTCTTGGAGAGAGCTTGTCACGGCCAAGAGTAAAATTGTGGACAAAGGCCACATACCCAAAGACCTTAGGAGTAAGAGAGAATATGTCCTTATCGGGAAACACAATCGAGAAAGGAACATTTTCTCCAAGAATTGTAGAAGGCATGTTGTTCACTAAGTAGCATGCAGTAAGGAACACATCACCCCAGAATGAATGAGGAGCTCGACTCTGAATCAAAATATTCCTCGTGACATCAAGTAGATGGCGATTTCTGCATTCAGCAACACCGTTCTGCTGCAATGTGTATGCACAAGAAGTTTGGTGAACAATATCAAGAAACCTGAGGTAATCAAACAGCTTCAAAGAGGAGAACTCCAAGGCATTGTCAGAATAAATAAACTTGACATGAGTAGAAAAATATTCTCTATGTCAATAAGAAATGATTTAATGACATGACCGACTTCAGACCTATTCTTTAACAAGAAAACCCAAGAAAGGCAGGAGAAATCATCCACATCGACTAGATAGAATCGATGTCCCTGATTATATGGAACACGACTAGGACACCAAATGTCAAAATGAAATAACTCAAATGATTGGTTACTGTGGCGACTCTGGCTACTCGAAAAAGATGAATGATGATGCTTCCCAAGCTGGCATGCCTCATACTCTAAGGTGGTACGAGTAGAGATCTGAAGGAGGACATGACATAGCTTCTGCAGAGGAAGATGCCCAAAGCGAATGCGCCACATGAACGGAGAGACTGATTCAGTAGGAATAGTTGCAGTATCAGCAAAGGAAGTTTGAACAAGTCTGTAAATCCCACACCACTCAAAGCTACGTCCTATCTGCCTGCTTGTGAGTATGTCCTGAAACACAAGAGAAGATAGGTCAAATATGGCACGACAATGTAAATCTTTTGTAATTTGACTAACAGACAAAAGATTCATCTGAAATGTTGGTGCATGCAAGACATTCTGCAAGCGCATTGAGGGGGCTAAGACAATCTTCCCTCGACCAATAATGGGTAAATGAACCCCATTTGCAATCATCACTGATCTACTTAGGGGAATAGACCTGTAAACGCTAAATTGTGCTCGATCTCCGCATATATGACAAGATGCGCCTGAGTCCATGATCCATTCAGTCAAATATGAACCGCTACAACGGTAAGTACATAAGTTATACCTGAGGAGATAGTGGAGGCTGTGGCAGTAGCAACAGTATCTGAAGATCCTATAGGAGGTGCAGTCAGAGTAGTCATCATCTTCCTCAATCGAGAGACAATGTCATCGAGCCTCGAGTCCCGAGTAGGAGAAGTAGTCTCAGTCTGTTCAGCCACACGTGCAGATGCTGCGTAACCATGCTTCTAATAGCATGTCCTCTAAATGACCCGACATATGATAGTATGTGCACTGACCCCAAGGTTCAGAAAGTCGGTATGCGGTATTCGTTCGGTCAGGCGGTCCCGAGTGAGTAAGCGGATATGCGAAAGTATATGCAATTTACATTTTTCAATTAAATTTTTTAAAGAAATATATTTAATTGTGATGTCAGGGACAAAAAAATTACATGTATCATTTAGAATTCTACAAAAACATACTTTTAAGAGTAAAAAGGCATCACAATAAAAACCTACATAGTTCCTTTAGATATCACAGTAGAATAACTTCTAGACAAATATCAAGTAAAGTAGAATCAACTAAAAAATATAACCCAGCCTTTCGAGATGTGGAATGAAAACCATGTGCAAGTATAAGAATCTGGCATTAGTAGTGTACATATATGCAAATATCTAAAATAGCCAATGATGATTAGTAGCTTGATAATATTCAACAACAATAGAAAAGAAGCTAATAAAATCACAAAAAACATGTCAACAACAATAGAATTCTACTTGCAATTCAATAAATATAAATCCCTTGAATATAATATCCATCAACAGTTCAATAAACCCCTTGAACACAAAATGAGAATACAAAAAACATGTCACCAATAGTAGAAAGAAGCTAATAAAATCATAAAAATTTGTCATTGTTGCTGAACAAATCGAAGTTGAAACCTGCAGTGTTTGAACTTGCCGAACAAACAAAGAAGTAACAACATGTCATCAAGTAACAGGAACAAATCGAAGCTGAGACAAGGTTACCGTGCGACAGAGGCGGTGATGCAAGAACAACCAGAGGCGGAAGGCGGTGCCGTAGGAGCTGTTAGGGGCGGAATGCAGAGGTGCAAGAGCTGCTGCACAACAGAGGCGGAAGGTTGAGAGGTTGGTAGAGCTTATACGACAACAGAGGAGGAGCTTCGACCGGTTAGGGCAGGGCCGGCCCTGGGCATTGTTTTGAAGAGAAATTGCCCAGGGCCCACTAATTTTAGGGGCCCAGGTTTGCATGTAATTTGATTTTTAGGTTAGGGATAAAATAGAATTTGTCGTTGAAACAACTTACTGAAAAATAAGCCTCTATAAATTCGGGATGAAAACAGATAGGATACGGATTGGATATGCCTATTTCAATATCCATATTCATTTTATCTCTATCGAATACCAATATGGATATGATTCTGATATGCATTAAGGAAATCATATCCTTAAAAATACCGATACGAATTCGAATTCGAGTACGGATCTAATAAAGAGCGGACCCGAATGTGGATCGAATAAAGAGCCAATCCGAATATGAATAAAATAAAGAGTGAATCTAAATACAGATCCAATAAACATGGAATTTGAATACAGATAGAATAAAGATCACATAGGAATACGAGTTGAATTTGTATCAAAGTTCAAAATGATTTAAAAAATGACAATGAAATATAAATAAGTTGCATCATGACAAGAGGTAGCGTCGAAGTAACATGTGTTCTTGACTGGAAGCAAAAGGGGGGATAGGGTATCGTAATTTTTGTTAGTGCCCATCCCCAAACAAACAAAAGTTTATTGATACTATTATTATATTATATATAATGCTAATAATATCATGGTATTGTAGCGTATATTACATTAACTAATATATAAAACAATATTAAATATCATATTAGGATATCCGAATCTGGATCCGGATATTCAAGCCATTACTATATCTGCATACGTATTTGGAAAACTTTTACAACCCATATCCATATTCGATTAGTAGTTGGATATAGATATCTGTATCCGGTAATTTTTCGAATACGGTAAGCATATATTCGGATATATTCGTATCTATTTTCATCCCTACTATAAATTCAAATTTTCAATGAATAACTCAATGCTAAAGTGAAAAAATTAATGAGATTATATAAGGGTTGATTGTTCCTGGAAAATAGAATGTTTCATTTTATATACTTGATAGTAAACACACTAGGGACAATTTGCTTTTATTAGAAAAAAATTAAGGGCCTTTTTTTTTTCTTTTGCCTAGGGCCCATAAATTGTCAGGGACGGTACTGGGTTAGGGTTAGGGGTTTGTCGAGGTTGGGAAAGGTTTTGGTCGGGTATGCGTACAACTACTTGTCGAGAGGGGAAAAATTGGGTTTTTGGCTTGTCGGGTTAAGATTCTATAACCGGATCTTTGCAACAGGGTAGGACTGCATATTAGACCGCATATTTGGCCGCATATGCGGTTTTTGCAGTCCGTATGTGCGTGAGAGCCGCATATTGCTGCATATGTCATATGCGGTGCGATTGCCCCTCCGCATACGCATATGCAACCGCATTTCTGAACATTGACGTGTCTCGCCGATGTCCTCCTCCTCGACCTCATGGACCACGACCACAAAATTGCGAAGTACCCCCTCTGCCGCGAGACACAACCATCGCAGAGGGGGTCTGGGTTACTGTAATGGATGAACTGATGACCCTGCTTAGTCGTTTGTAGGCTTCCTCCATCTGTGGAGTAGTCTCTCTTGTAAGGAATACTCATGTACAACATCGTACTCAAAATCGAGAGAGGATAGAAACACTCCTGTCATAGTGGCATTCCTGTAAGACTGTTGATGCTCTATGCTGGCAGTAATGGGCATGAAGTCATGGAGCCTCTCAAACATACCTCGAAGATGTGAGAAATGAACATAGAGACGTCGACCATTCTGCTTGGTCGAAAAAATATCATATCGAAGCAGGAAGATCTTGTTCTCATTCTTTGCTTGCCAATATGTGGCAGCTAAGATGTCCCACATGGCTTTGACTGTGGGTTGATTGACAATGTCGTTGGTGAAGGATATGGAAAAATCCTTAAGCGCATCACGGAAGCGTAAGGATCACATCATATGTGATCGGGAGCGACTAGTCGTACTAGTTGCTTGGGACAACGGAATTTAAAAAAATTAAACCGATGAAACCACATGATCTAAGAATACTTCTCGGATTGTTTCATCTAAACCATGTGTTTTTATCAACAAAATCATGGCCATTGAAAGAAATACAAATCAATGTGAACCATTGGATTTGTGTTGTCCATGGATTGAGATCCATAGACTCCTAAAATATTATAAAAGGAGAGGCAATCCTACCTCTTCTTTGCACATACAATGCAATTTTATTTCTTCCTCTCTCTCTACACACCAAGTCTCTCTCTCATTGTGGTTGTCCACCTTGATACTCTAGAGAGAGATCGTCGTTGTCGTCACGTCGTTTTGTCGCCTCTTCGATTGCTCATGGATCTCCGTCTCCTTCGGTGCGCCTCACTCATGAAGAAGACGTCGGATCTCGAGTGATGAGATCAGGAGATTTGTCGATTGGATCATCAACATGGATTGCGAGGAGCACGCATTTCATCGACGTGCTCGCAAGCATCTCCTCTGTCAGATCGGACTTGAGATAGAAGGTCTCTTAATTTAGATACTCGATCGCAACCATGAACATTGCAATCATGTCATTGGAAATCTGTGAATCACATTTACAACCTAAAATAAATGTAAATTACATTCTCAATTAATTGTCCAATGTGAATCCAATTTACATCAACATTTAAATTGCAAATGTCATTTACAAATAGCTCTATCTTATATACTATAAATCACATTTATAATATATATGAATTATATGGATAGTACTATAGACATTATTCCTATCCTTGATAATTAAATCATATTTAATTATCTAAGATCTCAAATCTCATGCAATCAGATAATATGAATCTCATTCACATTATTCATGATAATTAAATTTTCATATAATTACATCATGTCCAATAAGTCTGCAATACATACAGTATTCTCAAAATCTTGTATAGAAGAGAAAACATTTACATCATAAAGTGAACCAAAATCTGCAACAAAAACAACATACGGTCTGGTTTATACTCTATCGCCTGGAATCATGAACAACTACTGAACAACATGCTGTTTGACTGCAAAAACATGTTAGATAAGAAGAGGCGTCAGCGGGCGCTGGTACCTCCCAAAAACTTATAAAATAATCAGGCATTTAATTATTTTCAAAAGCAAGCAAGTAGAAAGTATTAATAGTGAAGAAGATTATACTTTTGGATCTTAGATTACACGAAAGGTAGGAAGAGGAGAATATTTGTACATGCATGGCAGAAAATAGAGAGAGAAAGGGATGGCACCTTGGTTTCTCCAAAAAAATTGTAGAAGTAAATGTTTGGTCAAGCTTGCATGCAGCTCCTTTGAGAGCATCTTTAGCAGTTATGATTAGCTACTGCTGGGAGTAGCCTCTAAACAGGAAAATCTGTTGGAAGGAAGGCTTAACTGGAGCACAAATTTGCTGGGAACAAAAGCTACAGGAAGGCTGCACTGCATCAACTTCCCTTTGCCAGAAAATAGCAAAGGCTGCAACCGATGGAAGAGCTGGAGCTCCCTTTTGTTCAGCTTTTAGGTGGGGAAAAATAGAAGGAAGAAGAACTGGAATCTTGTTGGAGAAAAGAAGAGAGACAAAATCGGAATTTGGGAAGCCCGATGGAGGAAGAAAAGAGAGAGGAAAAACTCCCTCGTTGGAATAGAATCATGGATGATTTGGGTTATTTATAGGGAGGAAAAGCTCTTGGGATGTTGCCAAGAGTAATTAAAAAGTAACCAAGTGTATATAAAGAAGGAAGGCCATGTGGCTTTTCTAGAAACAAATTGCACTGTAGCATTTTTTTACACGGCTGGAATTATACAGTTAGGATTTTGCCACTGTTTTATTTAATTAATATTTTTTTATCATTTGTTTGATATACAAAAGTTAATCGTGTTTACACATCATACCTCGGATTTTGATGCACAATATCTTGATTTGATTGTCTTTAAACGACGATCGATATGAGTATAATATTAGTATACATCCGATCGGGTTTTAAACGCCCGAAATTTCTGAGATACGGTTTTGGTTTGGATTTAAATTTTTTGATTTAAAAAATATCAAACGACATCCGATTGACGAACGGTCGATTCTGTTGGTCGTATTTCGTCGAATCGGATTTTATGACGTTATTGGTTTGTTTTGCGATTTCCGAATTTATGTTGCGGCTTTTTCAGACACGCATTACGATACGACCGCTATTTGGTCGATTTCGCCCGAACGACTTTTGATTCACGATCAATTGATCGATTTAAGTTGTTTGGCATTGACCAACAACTTTATTGGGTTAATTGGACCCAATTCCGGTCACGTTCGGGTTTGTGTAGATTCCGGATGTTCCATTCTTTTAGTTTTGTTGTCTTTTATTTGATGTTTTTCTCATATCTTGCCCATTGCATATTTCATGTTTTGGTTCTTTAACTTGACCATGCATTGTAATATTTTCTAATAGACATGATGAATACTAGGGAAAACATTGGGCCATTGCAAAGAGATTATCATGTTCAACTTATTGAATGCAAGATTTCATTTGAAAAAGTTGTAAAGATAACTTTTTTGCTTTCATTTTACATTCACGAAGATTCTACTTTCATCCTTCTGTTTCATGTTTACAGATTTTTTATCCTCATTTGTGTACCAAAGTTTGATGATTGTGTTCAAAATTTGAACAGGGCATATGTGGCAGTCTATTTTCCTTATTGCATCGAATGGAGCAGCTATATTACCTGCATATTGGGCCCTCCGGCGAAGGGTAAAGTGAAGACATGTTATTTTCTTATTGAACATTTTGATCCCTGACTGTTGTAATTTCATGTTCTGCCGTAGTACCTGTTATAGTTATCTTTAATCCTTCAAAGTTACAACAGAGTTCATCTGAAATTTGAGATTTAGAGTTTATTCCATGTTGCATGGCAAAATGCTGGAATAAGTCCTTTTGACCATCACGTGTCTTATGTCTAGATGTAGGACTATTCTTTTAATAGCTGGGTTCAAGAAATTTATTCAAAACCATTTTTTGTTGGAGATGCTATCAGCTTTAACTCATTTACTCTTTATCTTCATGAATAATGATGCATGATAAGGGCTTTGAGGCAAATTCATTAGTAATGTATAGGTCCCTGACTAATGCAAAATGGTTTTCCTTTATTTGAGTAGTGCATCAATGTCGCATGTTTGAAACGTGACACTCATATTGCATTCGGAAAATGTGACATTCCTTATACATTCTTTATCTTGGACTTTAAAAAAATGGATGTCACATTTGGAACGTGCAACATCCATATATTGTTATTTTTTTAATGGATGTCACATGGCCTAAATGCGACATTTATTTTTTAATGGATATCGTATTTACGACATGCAACATCCATTTTTTATTTTTATGGATGTCGCATGTCCTAAATGCGACATCCATTTTTTTATTTTTTAGTGGATTTCGTATTCAGGACAGGTGTAAACACCCATATTGTGGATCCGAGTTACCTATTTATACTGATAATGGTTCACATTATGTCATCGAAATTTAAGGAAATTTTTTCATGTTTCGAACTGACGTTCACAATTGGTATAAACAACCACAAAACCAACAGCTTTCACCAATTCACATTTCATTAGTTTCCACATACAGTTACATGTAACAAGAAACTGTAATATGTACATGTATCCCAAAATATAGAAGAGAAAGAAGGCATTTACATTATCTTGAACAAAATCTAAACATGTGTAATTGTGTACTGATGAGTGTAACAATGAAAGCTTGGGATCATCTACGAGCTACTGTGATGTAGGCGCTTTGCCTGCCATACATGCAAGAAACAAAAGAATATCAACTGTTGGAGTATTTGCTTGTGCACCTATTATGTTGTAGATGGGTAAATAGATACCTCCAGGATCCATTTATCCCATCCATATGTTTAGTCCCACATCTACCAGTGGTGGGACTTAGAAGCTCTCTGGAGGCTATATAAGGAGCCTCGGACCTTCTATATCCATTGAGAAAGTTCTGTAGAATATCCGCCCCTTTAAGGGCTTCTCCCGTGGTTTCATCCTGCTCATTTGGGAGTAGGGTTCCACACAAAAAATCTGTCTTCCATGTTTATATTTCTAGATTATGCTCTGTTTATTATTCCGCTTCCGCATTCTCTATTTTCTAACATGGTATCAGAGCGGGACGATTCTCGAGGATTTGTTCTTGAAGATTTATTATTCAAGATTCGATTTTCTGTAATTTGTTCAAGAGTTCTAGGGTTATACGAACCATAATCAAGTTGGTGTTGGGAGTTGTGATTTTGTTATCAAGTAAATTATTTTTGGAGATCTCGTGACAAAAAATTCTAGGGTTCCATGAACTCTAATCCATGAGGCACCATCTACGTCGACAGATCTTTCACAATACATCTTGTGATTCTCTCCAAGACAAGCAGAAGGAGCCTTTGCTATCGGCTTCTTCTCCGAGCAGTCCTCTACGGCAACCTCCTGGCACCAGCGTGGTGCAACCCCATTTCAGGTGGTGCTCCATTCGCATGACCTCCAGCTCTCGGGCACCTCCAGCCATGTTTGCTCCTTCTCGGCAGCAACAACTCCAGCAGCAATGGTCACATCTCCAACAAAGCTTGCGCAGGCCTCATCTTCAACGCCTTCAGGCCGCAGGCGTCTGTGCATCCACCGCGCACTCCTCTCTCTAAATCCCTGACTCCATGCGTGCTCTCTAGGCGGTGCCACCCTCTCCTCCAACCTCCAAGGGCGACACGAAAAGGGGAAGAGTAGCCCCTGATCCACGCGCATGCGGTGTGGGCTGCAGGCATATCTCCTGGCGGCACGACACATCCCCAGGAACACTCCATGCATGAAT
Source organism: Ottelia alismoides (assembly GCA_037367405.1). Lineage (NCBI taxonomy): Eukaryota > Viridiplantae > Streptophyta > Magnoliopsida > Alismatales > Hydrocharitaceae > Ottelia > Ottelia alismoides. Next base: position 789,155 of record JAZKJV010002293.1, on the reverse strand, counting down.
CCCCAAGCGACGTCGTATCGAGCTCGGTGGCCCAGGCAGCGGGCCTTTGCCCCTTTGAACCCTCGAGGCGCGTAACCTCCATGCGCGCACTCCAATTCCAGGTGTCCTTGTTGTTTCGTGGCTCCAATAGGCGGAGCCGCCCACTGTGCGTCACCTTTATGTTGCGCACCGCCATCTGCACAGGAGCTCCTCCTTCCAACGACTCCTCTCCCTAGTACTCCATAGGTGGCAACAAACAAATAAGGCCCCATCAGGGGTGGCTCCCGTGAGGGTTCCCAATTTTGGAAACCCTAATTTCCATGTAAAGAAAAAGACACCATGGCCTCTATTATTTAAAAAATGAAGAGCAGAAAAAGGAGAAGAGATTGCCCAAAGTTGGGCCCTGTTTGAAAAAAAGGGAAAAGAAAAAAAAGAGAGAAAAAAGGAGGATGTGTACAAAAAAATGTATGCGGAAAAAAAGAGAAAAGAGGAAAGTCGTAAAATAAACGTCTTATTTGAAAAAACTTCCAAACAATGGTTTGAAAAAAAGCTACGTACAAAAAAAGTCATATGTAAAATATTTAAAAAGGAAGCCGTAAAAAAAAGAAGAGAAATGCGATAGTTTAAAAAAATGTTTATGTAGACCGGGGTTCCTTTATCCCACCCAAAAACCCTAACCTTATACCCGCTCCCCCCCACTGCGACCGTCGGGGCCTACCCAGGCCTGCCGCCGCCCCACCCTCGGCCTCCCTCCAGTGTCGCTAACACACCTCGCACCGCCGAGGCTCTCCGGCGTCGCCCCGCCTTACAACCCCTTCTCACGCAGCTATGCGCAGTCCTGCACAGTAGGACCGTCGCCAGGTGCGGCTAAGCCCATCGGGGGCTGCTGCCCGTGCCGTCGTGAACAGCCCCAGGTGCGTCCTGGTCTTCCGAGTCGCCGCTGCACCTCCCAGACGTGTGCCTAGCATAGATTAGGTTGCTGCAAACCTCTGTTTGTTGGTCTGAGGGCTCGTGCGAATAGTAGGGATGGTAGTATGAGTCTACACATACAACCTATCCCTTATATGATTCTGTAGACAAGCTACTTTGATTTTATCCCTCAGTCGTTCCGTGCTTCATGGCTATTTCTTACCATGTCAGAGATCAAGGGTGAAGTTTTCTCATCTTCGGGAGCCTTCAAAGGCTCGGCCCCTATTGTCAAGATGGATGGGACCAACTATGAGCTATGGTCCATGCAGTTTCGTATCCTTATGCAGTGCCACAATAAGGAGCACATTCTAACAAATTCCGAGCCGGCGGACAAGATTGGGGCGAATGCGTCGTGGAAACAAGACGACGTCTATGCTCGTATATGGCTCTCCGTGACATTGGCCACGGAGATTGCTAATGATATTGTGAATCAGTCAACTGTGAAAGCTATGTGGGACATACTGGCAGATACATATGGACAGACGAAGAATGAAAGCAAGATCCTTTAGTTGCAGTTTGACATCTTCTGCACCAAACAGAATGGTCGACCGCTCCATGCACATTTCTCTCACCTGCGGGGCATGTTTGAGAGATTACACAGCTTCATGCCTTTCACCACTAGCACGGAGCAACAACATGCCTATCGAAATGCCACGATGACTGGAGTTTTTCTGTCCTCACTTGATCTTGAGTATGATGCAACTCGTACTCAACTTCTGACTGGAGAGACCATTCCTCCAATGGAAGAGGTCTATAATCGCTTGAGCAGGATTACTACATCTGCGAGCACATCACAGACTACTCCTTCTGCTATGGATGCTACCAGAGGCAGGGGAGGATCGTCTCACTTTTGGGGTCGTGGACCTCGTGGTAAAGGGGGAGGAAGACATCGTGGTTCGTGTACTCATTGCCATCAACCTGGTCATTCTCAGGAGACATGCTTTCAAAAGCATGGATATCCAGCATCTGCACGAGTTGCTGAGTAGACAGAGGCTTCCTCTGCGCTTACTCCAGATACTCGCTTTGATGACATTGTATCCAGACTTTGGGAGATGATGAGTACTCCTACGTCTTCGTCTCCAGACTCCTCAGAGGTTGCGGCTTCTTCCAGTCCTCCAGAGCATCGTATAGTTCATCAGGTACTCACTATGCGTTTACCAGTACTATATGTTCGGACCTGACAGATTGGATTATGGACTCCGGGGCATCCCATCATATGTGTGGCGACAAGATGCAGTTTACTTCATACAGAGCACTTTCACCTGGCAGATCGGTTGCTGTTGCCAATGGGGTTCGCTTACCCATTGTTGGTTAGGGGGAGCTTACTCTAGCCCCTTCTCTGAGTCTTCAGAATGTCCTATATGCGCCTGATTTTCAGATGAACCTTTTGTCAATTAGTCAGCTTACGAAAGATCTCCATTGTGGTTCCATCTTTGATCCCTCTTCTTTTGTGCTTCAGGACATACTTACTGGCAGGGTGATTGGACATGGCCGTGAGGAGAGAGGCTTGTATAAGCTCGCTATACCATCATGCGTTGGAATCGCTACCATTCCTTCTGGATCTGTTTCTCCATTCCTTTGGCATCTTCGCTTTGGTCATCTTCCTCTATAGAAGATGTGTCATGTTCTGCCACAGATATCCACCCATACTGCATTGGATTGTAAAACCTGTCAGCTTGAGATCGCTCGTCCTTTCCGAGTCGTCCGAATCGTCACAGTAGTCGGTCCTTTGAGTTGTTTCATTTTGATATTTGGGGTCCGAGTCGTGTCCCTGATCATCAGGGGCATCGTTATTATATGGTTGTTGTTGATGATTATTGTAGATTGTCTTAGGTGTTTTTGTTGAAACATAAGTCTGAAGCAGGTGCTATTATTAGAACATTTCTTATTGAAGTCAAGAATATTTTCTCTGCAAATGTCAAATTCATTCGTACGGATAGTGCGTTGGAATTTTCCACACTACACTTGTCTGAATTTCTGAGTTCTCTTGGAATTATTCATCAAACCTCTTGCAGTTACACTTCACAAAATGGTGTGGCTGAACGCAAACATCGTCACCTTCTTGATGTCACATGCACATTGTTGATACAGAGTCGTACCCCTCACTCTTTTTGGGGGGATGTTGTTCTCACTGCTTGTTACTTGGTAAATCGCACGTCGTCCACTGTTCTCCTGCATGATGGATCTCTATGATCAAACTCAAGGGAGAGTGTTTAGAATGATATTATGACTTGCTATTTATATTTTTTATTTGTGTCTTTCTTCTCCTAATACTCTCCCCTATGTAAGAGATGATAGGCTACTCTTTTCTGTTCATTATATCGTTTTTTTAAAATATGAAATTTCCATGTTTAATATGAAAACATTTGGATATTCTTTCTTTTCTTATCCATGTAGAGGTTGTGTCCGGTGTTTTCCCTTCACATTTCGAGGTTTTTTTGGAGAAGGGAGAGATGGTCAGTTTCATCTCTTCCGCCAATAAAATTCAATTTAAATGTGTATGCATATGCATCTATAATAGATGTCCGGGCAGGCTTGTGCATTAATTTGCAAAATCATGTGATCCGATATGACTCATTGCTAAAAGGGTTTTATTTGTCAATTTTCAGGCTCTTGCTGAATGGGTTATCTTCTCCAGTAGTGGCATTTCAAGTGGGCTGTACCATGCATGCGATGTTGGCACCTGGTGTATTCTTGGATTCCATGTTTTACAGGTAACTCTTTTACTGCATTATATCTTTCCCATTTGTGAATTATTAGCCTCATGCATGCGATGTTGGCACCTGGTGTATTATTGGATTCAGTTTTCTACATGCGACTGTTTTACTCCATTATTCCTTTACCGTTAGGGTGTTATTAGCCCCTGTTTTAGCCCATCCTTTGTAGCAATGTTGATTATTATGCTGCTGCTTCTTATAGATGTCCTGTTAGATACAAACACTCTATTGGTAGTCTCCAAGAGGTTGAAAATAGTATTTTCTGGAGATCGGTCTAATGTCCCTCAATTCCAAACATGCTAACTAGGTCTAATAATCTCCACGATTCACATCTGAAATCGGTGTATGTTTCTCACCAGCCTCATTTTCCCTGTTTAATTCATGTGTTCAACTGTGGTAATTGTAGAAAATATAATGTGGAAGCTCTATTCAGAGATAATCAAATAATAACGATGAAGACAACACGTGATTTACGTGGAACCATGCTCCTTAAGGAGCGGGATAAAACAATTGGAAAACCACCTCATAGTGATAATGTCAAATTAAACACTCTTTCGATGAGTACAGGGGGTTGTGGAGCTTCTTATGTAACCCACTAATTTGAATAAGTCCCACTCTCACACAATGTGGAACTAAACATAAGCGCATATAGTAATAGGATTCTGAAAAGGTCTAATTAACCACGTACATATATTCTCTAACACTCCCCCTCAAGCTGGTGCATCCAAGTTAGACAAATAGAAAGAGGATACTCATTGAATACATGATACTACGACAATACCAACTCAATGAATACTCTGTTGGTAGTCTGTCGAGGACGTTGCTTCTCATGTCATATTGGTGAGTAGGAACTGGAGGATTGGAGTGAGAATGAAGATCCGTAGAGACATCTGGATTGATGACCAGTTCGTGTGCTATGTATTTGTGTCTATTAGAGTCACAGGTACCAGAATGAGTTTCCTTTATGGAGTACTCCGGCCCGCAACATGTTGGAAGTTTGTGCATCATGTGGAAAATTGTTCCATGTCTGTGAAGGACCAAACAAAGAATGTCGTGGGAATATCCATATGTACTAAACGGCCGCCGAAGAAAGCCATGGGAATATCTGTACTAGAATGCGTGGTCGCGAGAGATGGAGGTTGCACTACTCTCTGGAGAACTCCGAGAAAACAGGGCACTCGAACGTAGATTGCATCAAATGTAGACTTTGAAATAATATGAACTGGAGAACTCTATATATTATTCCCCCTTTCTCCATGCTTGTTGGATAATGATGATTCTCGATCAAGTTGGGAGAAGAAATAAAGGTGGAGAAATAAAAAAACATCTCCATTATTTTTTAAGTCCATTCATCTTGGACTGTCACAATTTTTTGGCCCGTGTATATTTTTTTGGACTTCGACATTTTTTCATAGGATATTATTCTGTGTGGTGCTTTCCCTTTTTGGTTTCATATTTCCTTTCACGGACCTTTTCGTTTTTATGGCCTCCCCCTTTTCAACCTTCGGGCTTACATCAGAGGTCCTTTTTCAACTCATTGATTTGCTAGGCCCTATACAAAATAATACTATTTTTTGAGACGACTTTTCAGATATTTAGGTTTCCCAATGGGAACCCCATATCACGATCATGTAGCATTTGATTGTTGCAAAGTTTCCCTTTTCCTCAATCTATATTCACTATTTGGAGAGCTACAACCACCAATGTCTGGAGATGATCGTGTAAGGGGAGGTGCGTAGAAAGGAGGACCCAGAGGATTTGTAGCCAGGATTACTTGAAGAGGAAGGAGTCGTGCACGAGCCTGGAGGCTATCGAGATCAGGGCTATTGGATGATTATCGGGTTGGGATGTGTCATTGTAGGGAAGTGCATGATCGATTAGGGCTAAATCTTCTTCTTCAACAATGCTAGGATTCTACAGAACCTACCGCCACCAATGCCATTCAGATGTTTTCTTCTTCTGAGTTTTTCAAGTTGATGTGATGTAGTGGGTTGCTCACCATATCACATGTGCCCTTGTTTTGGAGTGAAGCACCGAGTACTACTATTGCTGTGAAAGTTGTTCAAGTTTTGCTATTGCATCGTCCAAGCAATTATGCATCTGCAATCTGTGGATGAGATCGGCATTGCCATCTTGTTAGGGTTCCAAAATAGGAACCTAACACGCCATTGTTGATCAGTGTTCTTTACATCAACCATCTGTCTCTCTTCATGAACATGTAGAAAATGTAGCATGCTGGAGTCGTACACTGGAAGGAGATCTCTTGGATATTGCGCTGGAAGGAATTATAATAGAGGAGATGCACGTGGAGTAGATGCATGTGTTGTTAGCGATGAATCACGTGTCGGGAACCTTGATGTGTTGTGCAATTGGAGAACGAGTTGGAGACAAGGGCCTGGATGTCGCCCATAATTACGTATCCAAGAACCCTAGATTTTTCTCATACTTGGCAATGTCAATCTTTAAAACTTGTGCATATGCACAGAACATACCTTGAAAGTTCCTGAGCTTAAACAAGAATATTGTGTTGACGATGGTGTGGAATCATTAAGAACTCCAAATATCTTGAAGATTAAAGAACATAAAAATAATCGAAATTCAACTTTAACAACAAATCCAGATCAGACCCTCTCTAATAAAATGTAGAACATGTAATGTAGAAGCTATAATCAAAGATAATTAGATAATAACTATGAAGAACACACATGATAATAACCAAATTCAACTTTAAGAACAAATCCATAATCAAGTATGCTTTGATAACATGTAGAACACGTAATTCAGAAGCTATAATTAGAGATAATCAGATAATAACGATGAAGAACACACAGGATTTGCGTGGAACCCTACTCTTTAAGGAGCGAGATGAACCCACAGGAGAATCGCCTCATAGGGATGATGTTATATAAATTCTTTCTCAATGAGTAGAGGAGGTGTGGTGCTTCTTATATAGCCCTACCAATATGACCTTGTCATGCTCCTACACGATGTGGCAACTGGATCCTACATAGGTTTAATTACCAACATACATGTATTCTCTAACAATACTGATCAAATATATATTCTCAACACAAACGAAACATCTGAGCCCTTACCCAATGCTCATCCACTTCAACATTGTATTTGAGGAAGCCTTGAGATTTGTTGAATGCTTATTTGTAAACGCTGACCCTGAAGGTATTTCGGTTGACTCATTGTGTAATAGTTGCCTCCACTATAACCCTAACCCTAGGACTTCACCTATACAAGGAGCCCTAGTGTTGTCATTCTTATCAAGCAATTCATTCTGATTTTAACTTGGTATCAGAGCGATTATCTCCCTTCTCCACACCACCCCCACCTACCTCTCGTCTCCATGTTGACACCGACGTCATCTCTTTCTCCTCCACATTGACATCCCACTGCCTCTAACCTCCCTCACCATCGTCCAACACCACCACTCATCACTGCAACCATCGCTTACCACCGCTATCCCCTATCGTCATTCATGCCTTCATCCCCTACTGACGGCCAACACACTCTCTTTGGTTCTGCAGCTTCCACAGGCTTCGATGACATCACCCCTTAATATATGTTCTTTGTATCCGAACTGCCATGGTTTCTGGTATTATCTAAGGAGTTATTCGAACACCCATCTTCATATCTCTCAACAAGCAGGTGTGGCTTCTTAGTCAGAGATGTCGGAATCATAGGTGGCATCTCAGGGATATGAGGGAGAGAGGACCAACTATCATAAGTGGCCCCGCATATTTTTAATGATCATACGAGAATACGACGAGCATATTTTGCTTGAGTCAAAGCTTGTTGAAAAGATAGGAAGATACGCCACATGAGCCAAAGATGATGGAATGGTCAATTCATGGATCATACTAAGCGTCGTTGACAGAATTGCAGATGAGATGGTCTACTACACCATCGTTCACAACATGTCGACTTTTGTTAAATCCATATATGGTCAAGAAAAGAACTCCATATTCTCAAAAAAAGAAAAGAACTCCAGCAGGATGTTCCAGACATACTTCCACATGATGAATATGAGCAAGCAGGATGTCCCTTAGCTGAGTATTTCTCTCTTGAAATATTTATTTGAACAATTCAATGCGTGCATCTCATGATGTACCTACCCCACCCAGAAGCAACACCACCAACATATGGCTATTATGGCTTTTCTAGCGGGCTTGATTCGGGTTATGCATGTACAAAATTGCAGCCTTCCCACTATTGAGGAGTCTAACAATACCCTTAGTCGATTGGTTGTCTCCACCTGCATTACTACTGAGATTCATGGACAGATTACTGCACTCGTTGCCCCACCTAAGTGAGGGGATGTGGAGAGGCAAGTTCCTAACTAGTGTTCCCGGAAAATATAATTCCACGGATATATCGCATCTTCAAAATGTGATATCAATGCCGCATTTTGTAAATGCGTTATATATTCCACTTATTTCTAAGTTCCAAATGTCCAATGAATAGCACATTTACGAAATGCGTTATCAAAAAACTGTATATAGCTTTGATAACGCATTTCATAAATACAATATATAATCTCCATTTCCTGTGAAGTCCTAGCATATTTATAAATAATACTATTAACGTATTTTTTAGATGTATTATAGATAGAGCAGTTTGAAAATGCGATATTACATTATCTGAGGAATTAAAATATATGTAATCATGAATGTGGAATTCTGTTTTCTAGGAACACTAGTTAGGAACTTGCTTCGGGATGTGGATCATACATGAGCCACGGTCGGGACTGCTCAATCACAGGACGGGGTCGGAAAACCAGCATGTATACATTCCATCACAAACCAATGCACACTGAAGCCATATGCTACAATAAGCAAGGCTCTCCTACTACTACATGGACCATCACTACTACGGGTGATAAACCCCTATTCATTGTTTGTAGAGGGAACTTTGAAGATTTGATGCAGTCCACGAACATGCTCCACCTAGGGAAAGACCACCCACTCACTCCCAAGGTTTAGGAAAGCAGTATGCGTATGCGTTCGGACATGCCACTGGATACTGAATAAGCGATATATGGGGGCATATGGAGGTATATGGGGTTCTACTTGATTTTCTAATTTCTATTTTAAAAATAAATAAATATCTGTGAATAACATTACTACTGAATTTATGTGTCTTAATGGAGTTAAAGAAGATCTAAGAAAAACGGTTCATGTTAGATGGTTAAGTATATGCTTTTATTTGCCTAACATTTGATCACAAAAAAATATTTAGCCATAAAAACTTCACATATTAGATGAATCATAATCACGAAACTTCACATATTACACATACATGCACTATATGAGCAAAACCTCAATCGACACCACTGTTGTAAAAGTCGGTCGACTAGGCCGATTAGTCGGCCTGACTAATCAAGTCGGGGGGGGGGGGGGGGGCGACTTGACTAGGTCTAATGGGCCATTAGTTTGTCAACCTGAGTAATCGGGCCGACTAGTCGGCCTAGTCGACGGACTATAAGGCTGACTTTTACATAGAGAATTTTTTTAAGTTTTTTGATTTTTTTTAAAAGTAAACTTTTTCTAATATGCTTAATGTTATATCTAAAGTCAATTACTTCTTTTATTTCATTATGATTATGTAGAAAATATACAAATCAATATAAATCTATAAGAATATATGTATACAAAATGAATTTTTATAAATAATTAAAAAAATTCGAAATTAACTAATTACCGGCTAAATCCGATTAGTCGCCCGACTGCCGATTAATCCTTAGTTAGTGATCCCACCGATTGAGTACCGACTACCACTTTCTGCAAACTTGATCGGCATATATTAAAATATTTAATGATACATTGCATATATATAATGTTATGATGCATTACAATTGTATACAAATACATGTTATATTCTTACAATTGAATGGAGGAAGATGCATATCTACGGAATTAAGCATCTAAATGAGAGGATTGGAAAGTTGGAGATGATGGAGCAGTATGCGGGGAGGTCGCATAATGCATCGATTCATGAAATCGGTTCGATTTACATGATGCACGAGCATATGCGGCCGCATATGCGGCCCGTGTGACTGATTTCATGAACACTGCTCACAACAGAGTGATCTTCGAGATACTGTTGTTGTTGCAGTCCATACAGGTATTTATGTTTACTCAGCAAAAAAATGCGAAAGCATAATGGTTGATTGATATGAGTGCATCCACCCACCTATCTGGGAAGCAAAACCTACTACATTAGATGCACCATGCTCCGTAGCTTTCCCCCGTTAAGGGAAAAAGGGTATGTCCACCTCATTCCTTGCATCAGGCCAATAATGTTCTTTTTGTTCCTTAGTTTCCCATCTGTCTTCCATCTGTCAGTTAGATTTGCTAAGAGCTCAACTATCGAGCTATATTTGATGTTGTTTCTTGTGTTTTTCAAGATATATTGACCGAGTGGACGATTGGTGCAAATTGTAAAGAAGGGGGTATCTACCATCTTGTCCAGTCATCTGGGATTGCTGCTTACTCTGGGATTCCTTTTTCTGCATCTTTCGATGCTCTTTGCATCAACGTTTGGGTCATCCTTCTTTTCAGAAGTTCGGTCGGGTCCTTGCGCTCCCTCGCACTGTCAGTCTAGAGTGCGAGGCTTATCTACTAGGGAAGCACCACATGAATTCTTTTCTTTCATATGGTACAATCCATTCAAGTAGTCATTTTGAGCTTGTCCATGGTGATGTATGAGGACCCAACCGATATCATGATTGTCTGGGAAACATATACTATTTGGTTATCATGGATGATATCTCTCGTATGTCGTGGACCTATTATTGAAAAATAAATCTTTTGTTTTGCATATTATTTTTCCTTTTATAAATGAAATAAAGGCTCAACTCGGTACCACTATCGGAACTCCCAGATCTAATGATGCTATGGAGTTTCTTTCTCATTGACATGCATTCTTTTATATCCTCACATGGGTTCTTACATCAGACTACTTGTACATGTACACCCCAATAAAATGGAGTGGTTGAACATAAACATGGCTATATCATTGACATTGCTTATCGACTATCATGTTCCATGTATGTATTGGGGTGATGTCGTCATGGTCAACTTTCTTATCAATTGTTCCCTCTACATTTGTTGATCAGTAGGTACTCATTGAGGTCCTATTTCCAAGAAAGGGAGTATTCCATGTTCCTCCCAGGGTCTTTGGATCTGTCATCTTTGTGCATCTCTTTGATCCTGACAAGGACAAGCTGGCTACGAGAGCAATAAAATGTATGTTTTTAGGGCACACTAGGAATTGGAAGGGCTATAGATGCTACAACCCTCGGTCTAGGAAGTATTACATAAGTGCAGACGTTGCATTCTTTGAGTCCTTTCCCTTCTACTCTAGGACAGGGACACATGTGTTTCCCCCACCGTCCTATAATGCACCTCTTCTTCCAATTCCATATGTTGATCTTTACAAGATTACTCCTCCGCAGGGACATACCCCTTCTGAGCTGAAACCATCTCCCCAGGTATGTCCTTCAAACGACTCTTTACATACTAATGACATTTCTACATCCATGGTCACACACATGTACCATTAGTAGCACTCTGAGTGATGCAGTTGACCTTCCGATAGTTTTGCGGAAGGGGCTAGACAGTGTACCAAGCATCCTATCTTTATTGTTGCATTATTCTGTGTACTTCGCTCCTCCTATAAATAGTTCACTGAGGAACTCTCTGACAGAACCATTCCTCGTATCCATGGTTGAGGCCCTTCGTGATTCTAGATGGCGCTTAGCAATGAAAGACCAGATGTCTGCATTCTTCTTTCATAATATGATTAATATCTAGCAGCTTGTTAACCCACCTGGAGACGGCATGGTATTTCGATCCAGATGGGTGTTAACAATACAAACCCAACAGATTGATTGCTTGCTACGAGACTCGTCTAGTGGCTAAGGGGTTCATACAAATCCTATAGTGTTGACTTTTTTAACACATTTTCTCCAGTTGTCTGTCTCTCCATAGTACGGATTCTCATGGCAGATGTAGTACAACTTGATTGGTCCTTCCATTAGCTTGATGTCAAGAATGCCTTCCTATATGGTGATCTTTTGGAGATTGTATACATGCACCAATCTCCTGGTTTTAAGGTTCAAGATGAGTGTTAGAAGGTTTGCCTACTACGCAAAGCTATATATGGACTCAAACATAGTCCCTGCGCCTGGTTTTAAATGTTACTAGGAGTAGTAGAGAATCTTGACCTCACTAGATCATGAGCAGTCTATTCTTTATTTATAAGAAAGAACGGAAAATGAGTAGTGGCAATGCACATCTATGTGGATGTCATCATCCTCATCGGAAAGGACTTTGATGCCATTATAGAAGTGAAGAAGTAGCTAGTAAAAACATTTGTGATCAAAGACTTGGGGCCACTAAGATACTTTCTGGTGATGAAATAGCTAGATCCAAGCGAAGACTTGTTATGTCCCTATGGAAGTATGCTATTGATTTGCTTCAAGAAATAGGGATGTTAGGCTACAAGCCAGAACAAATACCCATGGATCCTAAGGGATATGTATATGAGCAAAGGGCTATTGAAGATACTTGTTGGTACGAGTGATTAGTGGATAAATTACTGTACTCATCATTGCTTGACTACATGTGCCACAAGTCTCGCCTTATAGAGATCCGCGATGCCATCTGCACGATGTTTCACAGTGAACACCCATTTGCATCCCACAAAAGATGCATCAATCGGAGCAGAAACAAAACTCCATGTACCACATGACTGTAGGGCAACCATCTCCTCCTCCATGGATAACCTCCACTGACAGTCCTTTAGAGCTTCCTAATATGTCTGCGGTATCTCCACGGCTGATAGTGCCAAGGTAAATCTCTTGAAATCCTCTGATAGCCTACTCAAGGAAACATGTATTGCAAGAGGATAAGTAGCACACTTATTTCTTGGCTTACGTAGAGCAATAGGCACATCAAGATCATTTGCCAAATCTGTAACTTGTAAGTTCCCTTCCTGAGAAGGCACCTGCTCATCCTGTATAGAATCATGCTGCACAGACAATTCATTAGCATCATTAGAAACATTGTGCTCATTACATACCTAAGGCGTGCTGGATGACAAGCATGGCCTGTGAGCAGGGGGAACCGAGCGAGACCTGCGAGTAAAAACACGTGGCAAAAACTGAATCGTAGGAGCAGGTAAAGGTGGTGGTGTTGGTGGCTGAGGAGGTGGTGGTAGAGCAGGAACGTCAGCATTGACCAAGTACTTCCGCCTTAGCAGATCAAAGCAACGGTACCCCTTCTGCGTATGAGAGTAGCCCACAAGCACGCACTTGACAGCTCTATGAGAGAGCTTGTCACGAGCTGGAGATACATCATGAATAAAAGCAACAGATCCAAAAACACGAGGTGTAAGAGATAAAAGATTCTTCTCGGGAAACGCAATCGAGAAAGGATTCTTCTCTACCAACACAAACGAGGGCATGCCGTTCACTAAATAACATGCAGTAAGGACATCGCCCTAGTAAGAGTAAGGAGAACGACTCTGTATCAATGAAGTTCTGGTACATCAAGTAAGTGGCGATGTTTGTGCTCGACAACATCGTTTTGCTGAGAAGTATAGGCGCATGAGGTCTGGTAAACAATGTCAAGAGATCTAAGAAACTCAGAAAGCTGTAAGATGCAGAATTCTAAGGCATTATCATTGCGAAGATATTTGACATTAACGGAAAAGATATTCTTTATCTCATTAATAAAATATTTGATCACAGATACAACCTCAGACTTATTCTTTAAAAGAAAACCCATGAAATTCTAGAAAAATTATCAACTGCAACTAAATAAAAACGGTGCCCTTGATGATCAGGAACATGCCTCGGACCCCATATATCTAAATGAAGGAGCTCAAACAACTGAGAACGTCTCCGACTTTGACGTGATGGAAAGGAGTAACAATGATGCTTCCCAAGCTGGCTTGCTTCACACTGAAAGGAGGATTTCGTGGAAATCTGAGGGAGAACATGACATAGCTTCTACGGAGGAAGGTGGCTAAAACGAAGGTGCCACATATATGGAGAGACTGATCCACTAGGTAAAGTGGAAACACCAACATGAGGAGGTTAGACCAGTTTGTAGAGTCCTCGCTGCTCACAACCATCCAATCACCCTGCATGTGAGTATGTCCTGAAACACAAGAGACGAAGGGTCAAATATGGCACGGCAATGCAGATCCTTAGTAATCTAACTAATGGAAAGTAAATTCATCTGAAACTCAGGGGCATATAAAACATCCTGAAGACGCATGGACGGTGTCAGATGCACCTCCCCTGGTCCTGTAATGGGTAAGTGGTCACCATTGGCAATAACAACCCATCTACCACGCGGTATGGTCCTATACCACCTCAGTTGTGCTTTGTCGCCACAAAGATTATGGGAAGCAACCGAATCTATAATCCATTCTGTCATGTCTGCACCATTACTACCAGTGGCGTGATAATTGGAAAAGGGGCTAGTCCTTTACCACATCAACAACAACAAGGATGCGAAGTGTAGAATGACGCGCAACTGGAGAGAAAGTGTCGTGATAATCCACCCCATAAGTCTGAGCGAACCCACAAACAACCAACCAGGCCTTGTACTTGTCCACAGAACCGTCTACACAGTTTTTAATAGTAAACACCCATTTACTGCCAACAATCGAAGCACATGGAGGACCATGGACGACACTCCAGATACCACAAGACCGTAAGGCCGCCATCTCCTCTTCCATAGCAAGGCGCCAAGGTCCACTCGGTAATGCTTCCTAATAAGAGCGAGTATTTGTATCGATGATAAGGCCACAACAAATTGAAAATTTCCAGATAATCGTGCCAGAGAGATGTAAGAGGAAAGAGGATGCATCATACGCGCACGCCTCTTCTTGGATAGAGCAATAGACACATCCATATCCATTGTGTCTTCAGACAAAGTGTCATCGAGAACATCCTGTAAGCTCAAAACACCAGTGCCATTAGTAGAATTCAAATGCTCAGGACATACCTTGAGCGTGTTCGATGATGGTGATGGCTCATGAGCACGAAGCCGACGCTAATAAACCTGAGGAAGGAAAGAGGGTTTGGCAGGAGGTGGAGATGGTGGTGGAGATAGTGGTGGTGGAGGTGGAGGTGGTGGTGGATCAACAGAGATAGAAGGTGGTGGCATATATAGCTCTTCTCCATTTTCTGAAGAGCTGAGCCTGTTACCAGTAGGAGAGAAATACATGATAGATTCAAAGAAGGTGACATCAACACTCACATAGTACCGTCTCCGAGTAGGATCAAAGCAACGTACCCCTTTTGGGTCTTGGAATACCCGACAAACACGCACTTGACTTCTCTAGGAGAGCTTGTCTAGACCTGGAGACATCAGATGGGCAAAAGCAACACAACCAAATACTCGAGGTGTAAGAGAAAAAAGATCTTTCTCTGGAAACGCAATTGAGAAAAGAATATTTTCTCCCAGAATCGATGAAGGCTTACGATTCACCAAATAACATGCAGTGAGAACAACATCCCCCCAGTACGAGTGAGGAGCACAACGTTGAATTAAAAAAAATCTAGTAACATCCAAGAGATGGCGATGTTTCCTCTCCGCCACCCCATTCTGTTGGGATGTATAAACACATGATGTTTGATGCACTATACCATATGATCTAAGGAAATGAGATAGTTGGGTACTTCGGAATTCAAGTGCATTATTGGAACGTATATACTTGACATTTGCAGAAAAGACATTCCTTATTTCATTAATAAAAGAATGAATAATAGAACTTGCATCAGACTTGTTCTTAAGCAAAAAGACCCATGACAATCTAGAATACTCATCAATCGCAACAAGATAGAAACGGTGTCCTTGATGATCAGGAACACGACTGGGACCCCAAATGTCCAAGTGGATCAACTCAAAAAGACCATGTCTGCTTTGACCTTGACGACTCTGGAATGTTGACCTATGATGCTTCCCAAGCTGGCAGGCCTTGCAATGGAAAGTAGAACGAGGGGAGATCTATGGAAGAACATGATGCTGCTTTTGCAGAGGAAGATGACCAAAACAGTGGTGCCATGTATATGGAGAGTCATACCCAGTGCGAAGAGATGAGACATCAGCATATGAAGATTGCACTAGTCTATATAGGCCTCCTTGCTCACGGTCAGTATCAATCACCCTGCCCGTCAGAATATCCTGAAACACAAGAGTAGAGGGGTCAAAAATGGCACGAAAATGCAAATCCTTGGTGATTTGATTGATAGATGATAAATTCATTGAAAATTCAGGCGCATAAAGAACATCCTGAAGACGCATTTCAGGGGTTAACTGCACCTCCCCCTGACCATTGATGAAGAGTGTGTCCCATCAACAATCACTACGGACTTACCAGATTGAGTCGAGCTATAGGTACTAAATTGACCTCTGTCACCAAAGAGATGATGAGATGCTCCTGAATCCATTATCCATTCTGACAAATCTGCCATGTAACAACATGTGTAAGCATATGTTGTACCTGATGTGGATGTTATGGCTGAGGCTGCTACCTCTGACGATCCTGGCTGGGAACTAGTTGACCATTGGGAAGGCATAATCTCCCTGAGTCGTGCAACTAACTCGTCAAATCCCTGATCAGATGCGACAGG
The DNA here is from genome assembly GCA_037367405.1 of Ottelia alismoides. Taxonomy (NCBI): domain Eukaryota; kingdom Viridiplantae; phylum Streptophyta; class Magnoliopsida; order Alismatales; family Hydrocharitaceae; genus Ottelia; species Ottelia alismoides. The sequence continues at coordinate 772,829 of JAZKJV010002293.1, read as the reverse complement.
AGATCTGCTACTTGGTTGGATCTGTTCTACCATACGTGTTGAAACAAGGAAACCATACTTAGAATAGCATGTTTCCTTTGAATGACCTGGCCTGTGAAAATAAGTGCAAGGTTGACGAGGAGGCCTACTGCTCCCTCCTCTGACGCAGAACTGCGTAGAGCTCCCCCTACCACGAGATGTTGCCATGGCTGAAGAAGTTTGTGACCCAGACAAACCACTAGAGGATATGGAGAGTCTGCTCAAACGACGATATGCCTCCTCCATCGAAGGAATAATAGCATCGGTGAGGATCTACGCTCTTCCTACATCATACTCTGGATCCAGTGTTGCTAGAAAGACTCCAGTCATCACAGAATCCCTATATGCCTTGAGTTTCTCTGGTGTAGCAGTCAAGGAAATGTAAGCATGTAGCTTCTCAAACATACCCCTTAGAGAAGTGTAAAGGGTATGAAGAGGGAAACCATTCTGCTTAGAAGTGAAGATATCATGCTGAAGTTGTAGAATCTTTGACTCATTCTTCGCCGGAGAATATGTAGCAGCGAGAATGTCCCACATAGCCTTTGTTGTGGGCTGACTCAAGATGTCGTTGGCTATCTCTAGAAATATTGTTCCAGACAGCCATACTCGAGCATACACATCATCTGCCTCTCAGGAGGCGTTAATCCCAGTCTTGTCAACCGGTTTTACCTGTGTGAGAACATACTTCTTGCCATTGCATTGCATTAAACTCATGAACTGCATAGCCCACAACTCATAGTTAGTTCCAACCATTTTTACAATGGGCGCTGGACCCTTGAAAGCACCCAGAGATGGAATATCTGCTTTGTTATCTGACATGATGAGAACAATCCTTCAAGACTGGGGTTGCAAACTTGAACATAGATCGTCTAAACAAACATATGGGAAGATGGTTGTGGGTGTAGACTCATACCACAACCACTTCCATTCACTGAAGGTTCCTTCGGACGGCTAGGGTGTGTCTAGACTATCACGTCACAACTGAGAAGATCAGTCCACAACAGAACAGACGTGCGCGTGAAGCGCAGATGCGCGTGAAGGCGCATAGACGTGCGCGTAGAAGACGTGCAAGTACGCTGCACATAGGGACTCACAGGTAGGGTGCGCACAAGCATGCGCGGATATGCGCGCAGGTGCACAAGAAATGCAGCAATGCACAGGCGATGGGCATGCAGGTGCGCATGCGACATGCGGCGGCGTGCAGCGGTGCACGTAGACGAGGGCTTTTTGGTGGGGGCTTAGTGTTTTGGGTACAAGCTCCAGTTTAGGATTGTCGCTCTGATACCATGTGGAAATAGGAAAAGAGAACTTGTTTATTATCGTAGCCCTAAAGCTCTCTTCTATAGGAGAAAAGCCCTAGGGATAAATTCCATAGATAACCGACAAGAAAAGACAAATACACGATAACACCTTAAGAGATATAAATATCTCAACAGAATCTATTGGGCAAATGCCGCAAATTGTTGTAAAGTCGTCTGACTATCTCGACTAATAGTTCCGACTAGTCTAGTTAGTGGGGTGACCGACTGAGTACTGACTAATTCCGACTGGGCACACTAGTCGACCAATTTTTGCTGGACTTTTTTATGTTTTTTTAAGTAAACTTATTATGATATGCTTTTTGTTTTATTTAAATTCAATTACTTCTTTTATTTGATTATGATAGTATAAAAACGTACAAAATCTATGTAAATATATGTATAAAGATGAGTTATATATTTAAAATAATCATAAAATTCAAAATAGGTTAAAGTTCGACTAAATCCAATTAGTCGCCCGACTACCGATTAATACTTAGTCGTTGTTTGGGGTTGGATTCACCACTTATTTTCTTTGTTTGCTTGGGGTTGGACTAATTCGTTGGATTATGATCTCTTTAGTTTGATGTTGTGCATCTTTATGTCTATTTGCTAATGATGCTTATTATAAGCGTTTTGGCTCTTTAACTTCTTAAAACCCATTGACCTTTTTTATCCATATAATGACTAGTCAAGAGATGCACTCGCCACTTCTTGTCTTTGTTTAATTGGGGTTGGATTCATTCATTAGATTATGATCCCTTTAGTTTGATGTCATTGTGCATCGTTATTTGTATTCTCTAACGACGCTTATTAGAAGCCTTTTGACTCTTTAACTTCTTAAAACCGTTGACCTTCGTTTTTGGATTTTCAAAGCTGTTCGATTTGTACTTGTTTAAAAGATGCTTTCATGTTGAAAGGATTTTTCATGAACTGAATGGGTTACATGAAAAAATATGATACAAGTTGAACTTACAAATGCATTATTATCCCTCATTAAAGAATAAATATGATTAAAAATAATTATAACACTTTGTTGCAAAAGTAACTATAATTAAATTATATTAATATTTTGACATTCATTTCTATTTTAGTTTTATTCTGAAAGAATTTGAAACTAATCAAATTCAGATTGAACATCCAAAATAACCATTATTGTATTGGTGAGATCGATAGAAGAGTTCATATGGATTTTCCCCATTGTTTCTGTAACCCCCTCGGATCCGGGTACCCGTTTATGTGTCATTCACAATATTACATTCGATAAATGATCACACAAGACACATACAAATATAGGGAAATTTTCCGCCTTTCTGCAATGACACTCCACATCAATGTAATAACCACAGAACCAACAACAACAAGTGCTACCAATATTTCGACCACAGAACCAACAACAAGATGTGTCATCAAAATTTGTATTCCTTAAGTCCATATATATAACATGTACAAAAGAGGCTAACAACACATATATGTATTCTAAAAAATGTGACTAAAGAGAGAGAAAGCATTTTATATCATAAACTGAACAAAAATAGTAACAACTGTACTGTTCCATCTGGTGTAGCAACAGATGTCAGGAATCATCAAACAGCTACTGAGTCGCGGGCTCATTGCCTGCAACACATGAAAGGAACAAGAGACGTCAACGAGCGCTAGTACATCCCGAAACTTATTAAACAAGCAGATATTTTAAGGTGATTGCGAAAGAAACAAGTAGTATAGGGATAAACAACTAAAAGTTTACAACTACTTGCTATATACAAGATTTTCAAGTTACCCTGAAGGAATGCCCTATCTTTTATCTATTACCTTTCATATGTCATATTCTTATATCGTGGTTAATGACTCATATATGTATATATATATTAATATCTTGTTATTTAGATATCTTAAATATAGATTTTGCTAATGGGGAAGATGAGATTTTGAACTGATCTTGATTTTATCTAAATTTTCAAGTTTAGTGGATAGTATGTGGTCTTGGTCTGTTTCTAACCTCACACTATGACTCTAAAGCATGAAGAATGCCTTAGGGTTGGGGTGCCTCTGTAGACATACGATGTGGTATAGTGCATCCTAACTAAGTTCCCACCACGTCCCCTAACTTAGTATATATTAATGGTAGCAATCCAAACATCTGATGACTTGCTGACGATTGATGGTTGATAATGATTAATGATTCTATGCTAGGTTTGATTGCAGTTAATTCTAATTAATACCACCTTAATTGATCTCAACACTTAGTCATATTCTATTGTAACTCATTTAAATCTCAATTTGTAACTCCATTAAATTTTTAACTATAATTGCTTCAATGCAACACTAGATGATTCAGATGTAGCCATAGATTATTTAGATGTAGTATCGATAAGCATGTTGGCGGAAAGTAACCAAACTCAAGCAGTGAGGAGGTCTCCTAAGAGACCCTTCTGTCTCTCCCTCTAATTGGAAGTGTGATCCAATAGAGGGATATGTATACTCCAAAACTACGCCACGAAAAAGGGTGGGAGGACTCTACGGAAAAGTCACTCTAGATGAACCCGTTTGGTACGTGTAGACGAGATCGTACGAAAAACTAAAATCGAGGATCCCCCGCATGGGTATCCTAAACAAAGGGTCAGTGGTGCTGGTCAAAAGTCAGGATCCCAACGAGGCATAAAGACACTGCAAGCTCACGTAAAACTGTGAAAAAAACTGGGATCCTAGACTCGCGCACTAGGCAGCCGCTGCCCTAACTAGACTTCCTTTCCTCCACCCAGTTGAGGGTCACGCGTTCTCGCGTGGTCAAGTGTAAGGGTCACCATGACCTGTAGTATTCATTGTCATCCTTTTTTTTGACGCTCAAAAGCGGGGGATGCACTCGGTGGTGCTCGCCCCACATTTATTAGAAAGGTAAGAAAAACTTACAGCGGGTATGCGAACAGAGAACAAAAACGAGTGAGAAAAAACCGAAGGTATCACAATCTGATACCCCCATTACATCAAAGAACCCCTAAGCATCGGACCAGTCGCGAGTGAAACGGGATGCCGAGATGAGGACGTTTTCCGAATAAAATCTTTGTCCGGCAAAAAAGGGCTTCATTTCTACCAATCCAAATGCACCAAAGCCGAGCAATAGCAGTAAGGATGTCCGTCCTAGCCCTGGCCCGAGAGCTAACCAGGCTCTCACAGAAAGAGGAAGATTCCGATACGTCAAGCCAATCCAAATCCGCCCAGATATCATGAGTTCTGCCACATCGGAAGAAAAGATGATCGATAGTCTCTATCTCCAAATCACAAAGACCACAAGTAGACGAGGCATGTGGAACTAGGACAGCACACCGGCTACGAGTCATCAGACGGCCACGTCGGAAAAGCCATAAGAACATGCCAATTCGTTCGGGGACCCTTAGGCCCCAAAAAAAGTGACAATCCCGGAACATAGAATCATCAGCCACAGCCACAGGAGGAAAAATAGCCCGGTAAGCCGCACGGGCGGAGAAGGAGCCATCCTTCCAAGACAGGTGGTCGCGTCCCACCGAGGGCGAGGGCGCATCCGCGAGAACCGCAAGTAAAGCCATGAGTTCCAGCTGCCTCTGATCAGAAAGATTGGCCACAAACCTTGGGCCCCACGAAACACCATCCCAGTAAGAGGCCACCGTAGCGTCCTTATCATCCACCAGCGCGAAGAGGCGAGGAAAAACATCCTTAAGAGGGCCCCTGCCAGTCCAATCATCACCCCAGAACCGGATGAGCGAACCATCCCCCAGCTTAATGCCAAAAAGAGAGCGGTTCATCCTTGTTTTACCTTTATGCCTATTTGAATCCTCAATACTTTCTTAATCTCTTTTGTGATCATTTGACAGATCTAAATATCTTGGTCAACTATCTTATTGATAGTGATTTATAAATAGTAGAGTATTTCTAAAGGATGATTTCATGGATCCATTCTCGCAAGATTCTACGATTCTAGATCCCATAAGCAAGAACGGACTGCCGTAGTGTTCTTTCTTCATGGATCAGTAAAACCTTCCCTCAACTTCTCATAACCGGCCTCTGAATCGGATGCCTCAAGTTCTCAATCATGCGCCCACTTCATTCTTTTTTGAAGGATTATTTCCTAATTTTGTGCGAGTACTATGATTCTGATTTCTATATCTCCATAGATAATGTGCATCAACAATCGCATACACTTGGCTGGAATTTATCATGTACACATAATTAAAAGATAAGAGGAACCTGGGTACTTGCTTTAACTAGTAGATGTCGAGAGAGATTTGTTTTAATACAAACTTTTATTCAAGCATTTGTTGTTACGCATATTTAAATTACGGTTTCCTAGTATTATTGATACAATATTTCTTCTATGTCTATGTAAGAAGTCCAAGATATATCTGAATGGTGGCGAAGAATTCATGTAGCCGACCACACTTAATTGTGGGAAAAGGCTTTGTTGTTGTTGTCTATGTAATAAGTGGAAGATGCGCTAGTCACATGTCATATTTGAATGATAATGATGTCTCTACATAAAAGTGTTGTTATATATATATATATATATATATATATATATATGAATAATTTAAAGATGTGATAGTTGAAAGATGTATTTGAATATGTCTTTACACTTAAAACTCTTTCTTATGGAAATCATACATATATATATTATTTTTTGTTAACAATTTTAAGAGAATAATTTCTCATTGGTAGATTATTAGCATGGTCAGCAGAGATCCAGGTTATTAACTTAATTTCTGAATACCGATTCTTAAATAAATTTTCTGATTTAAAAAACGTACTTTAAAATTCCAAGAGAAATAATTTGATCAATTCAGGATGAGCTATCTTGGTGTATGTTATTTGCTGATGATATTGTGTTAATTGACGAGACTAGAGATGGAGTAAAATGAGAAGCTTGAGGTCTGGAGATATAAGTTGGAGACTAAAGGATTTCGTATAAGTAGGGCTAAGACGGAATATATTGAGTGCACCTTTGATGGAAGCAATAGTGAAGGAATCGAGGTGAAGATTGGTGACGATAACATTCAGAAGAGAGATTCCTTTTGATATCTGGGATCTATTCTGCAACATGAGGGGGAAATTGATGGAGATGTTACTAATAGAATAAATGCAGGCTGGCTAAAGTGGAGAGGAGCATCTGTTGTTCTTTGTGATAAGAAAATCCCTTTAAAAATTAAGGGTGATAGGTTACCTGCAACTAGTTCAACCCACCTAAACCCACTATCCAAACACCCCCTAAAGGAAAGTTTTACAAAGCAGTCGTGACACCTGCTATGCTTTATGGATCTGAATATTGGCCTGTGAAATATTGATATGTGCAGAGAATGAGTGTAGTAGAAATGAAAATGCTAAGGTGGATGCATGGACACACACGTAAAGATCGGATTCGGAATGATGCAATCAGAAAGAAAGTTGGTGTAGCTCTGATCGATGATAAGATGCGATAAAATCGCTTAAGATGGTTTGGACATTTGCAAAGAAGATTAGTTGATGCACCAGTTAGGAGATGTGAGTGTTGGGATGTTGAGCCGGCTAAGAGAGGGCGAGGACGGCCCAAGAAGTGTTGGAAAGAGACCATACGAAGGGAAATTAGTTTTGTGGATATAAGCCCGGGATTGACCCAAGATAGATCTGAATGGAGGCGAAGAATCCATGTAGCCGACCCTACTTAATTGTGGGAAAAGGCTTTGTTGTTGTTGTATTCTTAAATAAATTTCTGATTTATGAACTTATATCTGTAAAGATTCCAGGCAGATATTATACAGACTCTTAAATAAATTTCTAAATATAGATTCTTACATAAATATCTGATTTAAGAACTTATATCTCAAATTTTCAGATTCCATGAGAAATAATTTGTGCAGAGATCAAAAACTTCCTGCATGGCAGCAAAGAGAGGGAATGAATGTACCTCCTGATCTTTGCAGGAATTTGAGGCTTCCTAACATGCAGCAGTGGAGACTTCAGCCAAGGGTTGAGCGGCAGGAGCTGCTCTTGCAGATGAAGGAGGACTGCTGGAGAAGAGGTTGGAGCTCCAGCAGTTGCAGCAAGACTTGGGAAATTCTCCAGAAAAGGAGGGATTTCCAGCAAGAATTGTAGGAGGTTGGAGCTTGGGAACTTTTAAGAAGAAGAAGGGTTCTTGTTTCGTTGGAAACTTGGAAGGGGATTTGGGAATTAGGAAAGAAGAGAGAAATAGGGAGAGAAGAAGGGATGGAAGCTTCCTTGTTCCTTCTCTTTTTTTATATGATCAATGATGCCACTAAAATCTTGAAATAATATTTCTCCCCATTTGTATTTATTGAAACTCTAAAAAATTCACCGCATTCGCTCCTCGAGTTTCCAATTTTGATGCGCAATATTTTGTTTTGACCGTCTCTGAACAACGGTCAATATGAGTATAATATTCATATACTTTCGATCGAGTTTAAATCCCTAAAATTCTCGAGATACGGTTTTGGCTTGGGGTTTAACTTTGATTTAATATATCAAACGATCTTCGATTGATGGACGGTCGATTTCATTTGTCCTTATTTCCTCGATCCGGATTTCATGGTTGTCTTGGTTTGTTTTGAGATTTTCGATTTCGCTTCGTGGCTTTTCTGTGGCATGCATTACGATGTGGTCGACTTTTGGTCGATTACAATCGGAGAACTTTTGATTTACGATCATTTGGTCGATTTAAGTTATTTAATACTGCTTGATTACTTTATTAGGTTAATTGGATCCTAATGGGGTCAAGTTCAGGTTTAATTGGACTCGGATGTTACAATATAGATGTAAAAACCTCAAAGGGAGTCTCATCCTCGAGACTCGAGTTAACGTTCTTATTTGTCTTGCTGGGTTTTCATCTGACTATAAAAAGCATAAAGAGATTTAAACTCATAAAAACCTCAAAGGAAAACAAACCATATCCTTTTAATATGTATATAATTACGAAGGCTTGCTTTGATGATTACCTAAGAAGAGATGCGAGTATTATGCCTGCATGTATGCTTCGGTCTCCCATGTCGCCTCTTTGATGCTGTGTCGGTACCACAACACCTTGACCAATGGGATCTCCTTGTTGCGAAGTTTCTTCACAACACTATCAAGTATCTGCGTGGGCCTCTTCTCATATGCCCAATATGTCTCCACGTCTAAATTCTCGTAGCTGATGATGTGTCAAGGGTCGTACGCATACTTCCTGAGATTGGATACATGAAAAACATCATGAATGGATGATAGGCGTGGAGGAAGGGCTACTCGATATGACACCTTCCCCACACGATCCAGATTCTCGAACAGTCCAACATATTGTGGTGCTAGCTTGCCACGAACACCGAATCTCCGTATTCCTTTCATGGGAGATATTCAGAGAAATACCCAATGCCCCACCTGCAATTACAAGAATATGTTTAGATTAAGTTAAAATTTATTAACTTTTGCAAAAGGAGTAAGAGAAGAGGATTAGATACCTGAAACTCCAAATCTCTTCTTCTACAATTTGCATTGCTCTTCTAGCGGCTTTGTGTCGTCAGAAGCTTCTGCCTCACTAGATCAACAACTCTCACAATTTCCTTCAAGAGATCCACGGAATATAGAGTATGATCACCTACCTCATAGCAACTGAGAGGTGTGAGGCATCTTCGCCCGTATAGGACTTCGAATGGTACCATGTTGATATTGGAATGATAGTTGTTGTACATGAATTCAACCAAAGGCAGATGGTCCTTCCAGGATCCTTTCTTCTGCAACGTGCATGCACACAATAAGTCCTCAAGTGTCTGAATAATGCGCTCACTCTATTCGTTGGTCTGTGGATGGTATGTAGAACTCAACTTCTGCTCTATCTGTAGTGCTGACATGAATTGATGTCAATGGTGAGATGTAAACCACGAGTCAGTGTCAGATACCACCTCCCGTGGTATACCATGAAGTGTGATGATGTTTTGCACATATAGCCTGGTCAATCTGGATAGAGTGTATGTCATGTTAACAGGTATGAAATGGGCTGACTTGGTCAACCTGTCAACCACAACCCAAGTAGAATCTTGGCCACTTGGTGTCTTCAGCAAACCTGTGCTGAAATCCATAGAGATACTCTCTCACTTCCACTCGAAAATGGGGAAAGATTGCAATAGCCCTGGTGGTCTCATGTGCTCTGCCTTGACCATCTGATAGGTCATCCTCTGTTGACATGTTGTGCGACATCGCGCTTCATTCCGTTTCACCAGAAATTTTGGCGTAAATCATGATACATCTTTGTGCTTCCAGGATGGATAGATAATCGTGAAATGTGTACCTCATTAAGAATATCTCTGCACAAGTGCTCATCGTTGGGCATAACAACCCGGCCTACCTTCCATAAAATGGACTCGGTCACCACAAAATCACCAATCTCGTCCTTAACGGCTTGCATGTATCTATCTCGAATCCAAGAATCTGTCTTCTGACTTTCGACGATGTGATTCCATAGACTATTAAATCGTGGAGGCACGACTGTAGATATGGATATTCTCTCCTGAGGATTCCAATCAATGAAAGCTGCGAGGATATCCCATTTATATAGCCAGTTCGTCGTACCTTCTACATGAGATCTCCTGCTAAATGCATCAGCTACCACATTTCTCTTATCGGGATGGTAAGAGATCATGCAATCGTAATCCTTCAATTACTCGAGCCACCTGTGTTGTCTCGTTTTCAACTTCTTCTGATCAAATATGTACTTCAGGCTATTGTAATCAATGAAAATCTTGAAATTCACCCCGTAAAGATAGTGGCGTCAGATCTTTAAGGCGAAGATAACTGCTGCCAACACCAAGTCATGGGTGGGGTAATTCCTCTCATGCGTTCTCAACTATCGTGACCCGTAAACAATCACATGACCTCTCTGCATCAATACCGCTCCTATACCTTCTCCTGAATAGTAATCACATCCCTAATCAACAAGTCTCTGAGCTCGCAACACTGAAATGCACTTCATCTTGGAATAACGTAACGTACCCTCAAAAGTGAACTCAAGCAATCCTGAAGACAACCGTCTTCCTAAAGCAATCAACAAGAGCATGATGAACTGATAACCAATTCATGCCTGGAATCAAGTCAAACTCATCAAGCTGTAGTAGCAGACAATCTGTGATCATTTCGTGACTGCCAATCAGTACTGGCAAGTGCCTGACTATTAGTGAAATGATAAACAACAGGCCACCTGGATCACAGATGTCATATGGAGAAGATAGAGTCTCTGCGACTCTTCCTGATGAAGCTAGCAATCTTGATGCAAGGAAGGAATGTATCGCTCCAGAATCAAACAAAACATGGAAAGGTCGGCCCAAGACTAAGACCATAACTTTCACCATAGTAGCTGTTGAATGGGCATGCTCCTCGGTCACTATGTGTAGTTGACCCTGCTTGCTAGTGTGGTACCGGAACATGCCACACTTTTTGTCTGTCTCTGTGGCCTCCTGAAGTTGGAGTTTCTAGCACGAAAAATCCCTGTACGTTGTGCCTGTAGTTGTGACTGTGAAGGTTGCGATTGTGATCGAGACTCTCTAGAAGCTTGTGGGCACTGAGCTCGATATTGTCCCCACTCATGGCATAAGTAACATCAGATTGGTCTGGTAGATGGAGTGGTAGTGTCTGTGTTCTGAGTCGGTCTTGCTGGGGGTTTGTCTGCTCATTGCGGCCCAGGTGGTCGAGCGGAATCTGTGTTATGTTCGGCAAGTGCTCCTCCTAAGGTAGTCGATGGAGATGAGCGAGCACGGCCTGAAAATGTCCAACCCATAGGACGAAACCATCTGGCTGACCTCTGTTGTTGAAACTGTCGTCTTATCGACCCAAATGATCGTTGTGGTCTGGGTGCCGCTCCTGACGAACTCCCGAAATATATCTCATGGATATCCTCAAACTTCCCCGCTACATCAATAGCCTCGGAGATGGAAGTGATGTGTAGTCCGACTAGCTTCTCTTGTACTTCCTCTCGCATACTTCTGATGACCTTTTCCAGATTCTCATCTGGAAATGTGGTGGCTACTAAGTGTGTCGAGATAGCTTGGTGTATCGGACGAAGTATTCTTTGGCTATCATCCGTCCCTGACGAAGCTCTGCAAAAAGTCGGCGCTGGGACTTCCACTTTGCAGAAAAGAAGTGGGATCTGAATCTCATATCAAAGACATCCATGTGGGCTCGCGCCCTAACTCAGAAACTGCCGCCTCCCACCATCTCTCTACAAAATATGTCAGTGAATACTTCATGAAAGATAGCCACGTGTATCGTGGCTTGTGAATCATCCTCAATAACTTCATGACCCTCTTGAGCCACTGCTCTGCCACATTTGACGTCCATCTGCCCTCGAACATGAGCACATTAGCCCGCTCATGCTCTAGCATTTTCCTCATGTGGATCATCAAAATGAGGATGGTGTACCTCAACCGATTGAGGTTGGTTCTGTCTGGTCCCATCCTGAGATGGATGGTAGGTGTAATCTGACAGCTTCTCGAACCTCATCTCCATGTCGATCTGTCGGTCCGCAATCTCTGTCTGTTGTGCCAGTATCTGATCCTGATGACCTCACATGGCATCCTACTGCTGCTGGAGGTTGGTGAGTGCGGTCAAAATGCGCTCCAAACGGTTAGTCATAGCATGTACAGCTCTGGATGTCATGGCTCTGCATGAGAACCATTATTAGTCATTAAATTTGATGTTCGCAGATACTATTATTTGTGTTTTTTCTCTTCTTGGAATATAATATGAAAATTAATGAAATTAGTGACATTTGTGGTTATGAATGTTATATTTCCCTTCTCAAACTCACGACAAGTCAGAAGACTGTCGCTATCCGAAAACTTAATGCGATCGGAATTGTAATACTACGAATGTGTGTAGCGGGGTACCACGGCTCTGATACCAAACTGTGAACTGCCTAGTATTCGGGTACCCGTTTACACATCATTCGCAATATTACATTCGGTAAACGATCGCACAAGACACATGAAAATACATGGGAATTTTCCGTGTTTCTGTAAATGACATTCACATTTAAACTAACGACTACAAAACCAACAATAAGATGTGTCACCAAAAATTGTATTCAATATTTTCCATATATATATACAACATGTACAAAAGAGGCTAATAATACATACATGTATTCCCAAAAATGTAACTGAAAAGAAAGAAAGTTTTTCACATCATAAACTGAACAAAAACTGCAACAATTGTAATTGTATTGTCTGGTGTAGCAACGGATGTTAGGAATCATCAATCAGCTATTGAGTCGCAGGATCCTTTCCTGCCACACATGAAAGGAACAAGAGACGTCAGCGAGTGCTGGTACATCCCGAAACTTATTAAAACAGGCAGGCATTTTAAGGTGATTGCAAAAGAAATAAGTAGTACAGGGATAAATAAATAAATAAATTTTACAACTACTTGTTATGAACAAGGTTTTCAAGCTATCCTGAAGGAATGCCACAAGTTTTATCTATTACCTTTCATATGTCATATTCTTATATCGTGGTTAATGACTTTTATATATATATATATATATATATATATGTATATATTAATCTCTTTCTATTCAGATATCGTAAATATGGATTTTGATCATGCGGAAGATGGGATTTTGAACTGATTCTTGATTTTATCTAAATTTTCAAGTTTAGTTGATAGTATGTGGTCTTGATCTGTGTATGACCTCACACTATGACTCTAAGGCATGAAGAGTGCCTTAGAGTTGGGGTTCCTCCGTAGGCATACGATGGGGTATAGTGCATTCTAACTAAGTTCCCACCATGTCCACTAACCTAGTATATATTCATGGTAGTAATCCAAAGATCCGATGACTTGCTGGCGATTGATCGTTGATAATGATTAGTGATTATATGCTAGGTTTGATTGCAGTCAACTGTAATTAATACCACCTTATTGATCTCAACTCTTAGTCATATTCTATTGTAACGCATTTAAATTTTAATTTGTAGCTCCATTAAATTTTCAACTGTAACTGATTCAATGTAACCATATATGATTCAGATGTAGCATCGCCAAGCCTGTTGGCAGAAAGTAAGCAAAATTCAAGCGGTGTGGAAGTCTCCTAAGAGACTCTTCGGTCTCGCCCTCTAATTGAAAGTGCGGTCCAATAGAGGGATATGTCTACTCCAAAAGTATGCCACTAAGAAGGGTGAGAGAGAGACTCTCCGAAAAAGTCACTCTGGACGGACCGACTGGTACGGGTAGAAGAGCTCATACAAAAAAACTAAAGCCGGGTACCCCTCACATGGGTATCCTAAAACAGAGGGTCAACAGAGCTGGTCAAAAATCGGGATTCCAACGAAGCGTAAAAACATTGCGAGCTCGCGTAAAATCGTGAAAAGGACTAGGATTCTAGACCCGCGCACTAGGCGGTCGCTACCCTAACTAAGCTTCATTTTCTCCGCCCAGTTGAGGGTCATTGTGCCCTCACGTGATCAAGTGTAAGGGTCACCATGACCGGCACTATTCATTGTCATCCTTTTTTACCTTTATACTTATTTGATTCTTCAATCCTTTCTTAATCTCTTATGTGATTGATTGACAGATCTAAACTTCTTGGTCAACTATCTTATTGATAATGATTTATAAATAGCAGAGTATTTCTAAAGGATGATTTCATGGATCCATTCTCGCAAGATTCTACAACTCTCTGTAATGTTCTTTCTTTATGGATCAGTAAAACCTTCCTCAACTTCTCATAACCGGCCTTTGAACCCGATACCTCAAGTTATCAATCCTATGCCCACTTCATTCTTCTTTGATGGATTGTTTCCTAATTTTGTGCAAGTACGATGATTTTGATTTCTATATCTCCATAGATAATGTGCATCAATCACACTTGGACAGAATTTATCATGTACCCACATAAGTTAAAAGATAAGAGAAACCTGAGTACTTGCTTTAACTAGTAGATGTCGGGAGAGATTTGTTCTAATACAATCTTTTATTCAAGTATTTGCAGTTACGCATATTTACATTACGATTTTCTAGTATTATTGATGTAATATTTCTTCTATGTCTATGTAATAAGTGGAAGATGCGCTAGCCACAAGTCATATTTTAATGATAACTGTCTGGTAACTTTTTTGGGTTAATTGGACCCTAATTGGGTCGGGTTCGAGTTTAATTGGACTCGGATGTTACAGTTTCTCCATAAAATTACAACATTATTTGTTTTTAAATATGTACACGACATAGTAATATATTTGTATATGCAGTATACAACAACAACAAAGGTTTTTCCCACAATTAAGTAGGGTCGGCTACATGGATTCTTCGCCTCCATTCAGATCTATCTTGGGTCAATCTCGGACTTATATCTAAAAAACTAAGATCCCTTCGTATAGTCTCTTTCCAACACTTCTTGGGCCGTCCTCGCCCTCTCTTAGCCGGCTCAACATCCCAACGCTCGCATCTCCTAACCGATGCATCCGTTGACCTTCTTTGCAAATGACCAAACCATCTTAAGCGGTTTTCTCGCATCTTATCCTCGATCGGAGCTACACCAACTTTCTTTCTAATTGCATCATTCCGAATCCAATCTTTACGTGTATGTCCACACATCCATCTTAGCATTTTCATTTCTGCTACAGCCATTATCTACACATGTGTATGGTTCACAGGCTAACATTCAGAACCATAAAGCATAGCAGGTCTCACGATTTTTGAGGTATGCAGTATAGCTTCAAAATTTTCCTTTTTAACGATAAAGGATAATCATTAATAGTTAATGTTAGGAAATAGTATTTATGTATTTCTTTATTTTTGTAATTTCCTAAGCAGGGTCTATTATCCTTGATACCTTAGACCCCACGTGACAACCCTCTTCCTCGGAATATAGGCGACCACCTCTACCTCCTCAAGAATTGTGCATGGCTCCTCCTTCGTGGGTCGTGTATTGCCCTAGTAGGCCCCTCTCTCTCATAGAACACAACAGCATCGTCGATGCACTACATGGTGCCTAGCACTGTTGCAGGGTTGGAATTGTCGTCGTAGTGCTACCGTGCCAGGATGCAAGCCTACCTCAGGAATCGTGCGGGTCCACCTCGGCCCCCATGTACCTAATTGAGCCCTCTACAACTTGTATCGACACTATTTTTCCATAATTTTGGTGCAGTTCAGATTTGGTTTGTTTATTTAAAACCAATCCGACT
Source organism: Ottelia alismoides (assembly GCA_037367405.1). Classification (NCBI taxonomy): domain Eukaryota; kingdom Viridiplantae; phylum Streptophyta; class Magnoliopsida; order Alismatales; family Hydrocharitaceae; genus Ottelia; species Ottelia alismoides. The sequence goes on along the minus strand of JAZKJV010002293.1, from coordinate 757,348 downwards.
GCCCTAAAGTGTCAGAACGGATGATGGGGAAGGTTGTACTCTACGTTTTCACCAACAACATGTTCCCTACATAATTGTTTAGACAAAAATCAGACCATTCTATCTCATAGTTGCATCATTCTCAGACTCCTTCGTTCATCATGATAGAGAACAAGGTCGATGTATCTTCATCTTAGGAGCGCCAATCGTCAAGATGGATGGGAGCAATTATGAACTGTGGTCATGCAATTCATGAGTATCATGGAGAGCAATAACAAAGAATATATTTTGACACAACCTGACCGGCCAACAATACTATTCATACTTCCTCTACTAAGGGTGCATTTTGTAGTAAAGGATGTTCAACATCAACACATTCCAGACGATGTGGTATCCGGGTAGAGGAAGTGGAAGAACTCGCCCATAGTGCACATAGTGCTACCGTGCAGGACACTTTGAGGATACATGCTATCAGAAACATGGTCGTCCTGCATCTACTCGTATTGTCTAGCAGTTTGAGCCCATTGTTGCTCCTACTGATTAGAAGTATGATTATCTTGTCTCGTGTCTAAAGGGAGATTATGGGCCCTTCAACTACTACTATTGGTGATTCTCTAATGTCATCTAACATTGTTGCCTCCTGTTGTACTTTAGGTACATATTATGCCCTTACCACCTATCACAGAGGAGATATTTCAGAATAAATCATGGACTCGAGAGCATCTCATCATCTCTATTGTAATAAAGAACATTTCACCTCCTACGGTGCCGTTCATCCTGGTGGATCTGTAGTTATAGTTGATGGGAGACTTTCTCTTATTTCCAGATATGGACAGATTCATTTAACACCTTCCATGTTTCTGCAAAATGTGCTACATGCACATGAATTTCAATGTATTTATTGTCTATCAATCAGATTATTAAGGATCTGAATTGATGTACCATTTATGGCACATCTCTTGTATTTCAGGATACTCACATGTAGGATGAATGGATGTGGTCGTGGGCAACGAGGTCTCTAAGATTGGTCTAGTTTCCTTATGCTGGAAGATCTTCCATTCCTACTAGATTAGAATCTCCTTAAATATGGCATCTTTGATTATCATCTTCCTCTTCAGAAGCTGTATAGAGTCTTTCCCTAGATCCCATCCTAGGTCAGTTATCAATATGAGGTTTACCAGCTTGGGAAGCATCATTGTACTAGTTTCTGTTTCGTCATAGTAGTCATTCTTTATTTGAGTTTTTACATTTTAATATTTGAGGTCCTAATTGTGTTCTTTGATTACCAGGGGCACATGTGCAATGGACGGTCATTCTGCTTTGCCATGTGTTAGAGTATATGCGTCATATGTGGTAGATGGGTAACTAGATCCCTCTAGGGTCTCACAAGAAGTAGAAAAATATATTGAGATATCCCACCAAGATCTTCCGCATTTATCCTTTCATGATATAATCTCCAAAGCTTATTCACATGTTGTTGGTGTGAGATCAGATATTTATGTATAATTTTTAGTATTAAGCATGAAAAATCTCATAAGAGATTGGAATATGATAAACTGCAAGCATCCTTGCAAACTAATAGAGACGAACAGGTAACACAATCAATAATTTGTTTTGGTTTTCACAAAGCTTGCATTTTATTAATAAACATTTTATCAATACATAGCTCATTTCAGGAAAGTGTAAAGCAATTGAAAAGTGTTGTTGTATCTCAAGCTATACTAATTCAGGAGCAACATGGGTAATTGGATCCCCTTCAGGGTCCAATTACCACATCCTGTGGTTTAATCCCACATCTACTATCTGTATTGAGGGTTGGTGGGGGCTATAAAAGAAGTCCCAAACCCATTGTATCAGATGAGAAAGTTGAATGTAACATACGGCCATTTGAGGAATTCTCCCGTAGTTTCATCATGCTCCTCAGGGAGTGGGGTTCCATGTAAAATCCTGGCGTTCCTTATTGTTTATTCTTTTTTCTGATTATGCTCCCGCATTTCATATTCTAACTTGGTATTAGAGTGGGTTCTATCTCGAGGTATTTTTTATCATTTGTTCAAGATTTGATTTTGGTGTTTTGATCCTGAAGAATATTATGTTCACGATTGTTCAAGTTTTGTAGATTGTTTTTACATGGGTTTTTAAAACCCTGATTTCTAGAGTGATTGATTCAGGTCAAGAGTATCGTCATCAAGAATCTAGGATTTCCAATGAAACCCTAGTTCTGCACTTCCATATCGATGCCGCTCTCCAACGGTCTTGTCGTCCCTCGTAGCAGCCAGCCATCCTCATGTTGAAGCCCTTAGGCACTCCAGATCTCGCGAAAGACCTCCCTGGTGCAGCATCTTCCAGACGGCCACCATCTCCAGGAGGAGAGATCTCCAAGCGATCAAACGATCTCTAGGTCGCGATGGAGCCACCCAGACAAAGCTCCACCAACCTCTGATCGGCATCTCCACCATCCTGTCTAGGTATGTTTAAAACTTCGAAGATAGGATTCTCGCATCAATCTGCAGCCAAGGCTGCACGCAACACCTCCAGTCGATCTCCACCTAGTGGTCATCTCCAACATGGTGACAATAGAAGAAGGGCAACTCCAGCACCCCGTCTCACGATGATAGATGAAGAGGAAGAGAATGGCATGGGTGGCACTCCTCTTCGGCATCTCAAGTGTCATCCACATGCATCTTCAGGAGGCGGCGATATGCCATTGCTTCCTTTGGTTCCTCCTCCAGTACGCCACCTGCACTAGGGGAGGCGATAATATCTCCTTGTGGTCACCTCCCAGAGGTGGTGACCTCCATGAACCTCCAAGCGGAGGTAGATGCGGAGGCACTGATCTCCTAGCGGCGACGACTCCCTATAAAACCCTCCAGTTCTGATGGTCCAGCATACATGCAGGCAGCGACAGAATTAGCTGGGTTCCCAACTAGGAACCCTAGTGGCGAATAAAAGAAAGGGCATGATGGCCCTTTTATTATAAAAGAATGGGTTGTTGTAGATTGGCCTAGTTGGGTCGTGGGAGTTTTTCAAAAAAATTGGAGCTGCATTTTTTAGGGCCCCAATTGGGCTACAGCTAGAAAAGAAGAATGTGCATACAAAAAAATCATATGCATAAAAAAAGAAGAAAAAAAGATATTCGGCTATAAAAGAGGGGGAAATAGTTGTTAAAAAAAGAGGACCTTACAAAAAAGAATTTGTATGAAAAAATGATTTGAAAAAAATGGGAGCCGGAAAAAATGTGAGATCGATTTATGTGGTTTTTGTTTTCCACATTTCCTTGTTTTTCCCCAACTTTGTCGTCATTATTTTCTGACAAATTTGGGAGAAAGGGGGAGTATCGTGTAGAGTTACAAGCATGTTCCAGATTCAGATTCTCTAGTGCAGATTCTAGGTCAGCCAGATTTCAGACTCTACAGAGATCTTCAGTTTCTGATTCGACGTTCAGATTGGTTCTGAGTCTTCAGTTTGTTATGCACATGTATGCCATCATTTATGTGATGTCTATCTTTGTTTTTTGATCTCGAAATTTTCATGTGATCTATTGGAACTCCAGAGTAGAGATCACATTCTCTATGCTATGTTGGATAGGGTTTTCATGTGGCTTCATAGGGACTCCAAAGTAGAGACTTCATTCTCTGAGTCAGTATGGGAGAGACCCAGTTTTCTAACGAGGAGACTTTCGTACTCCATTCTCCAACGACCGTGGACTCTGACGAGGATGATTTCCACGACTTTTTCGGTTCATCCATTCATAGATGGAGCAGTTGTCCATGTGATTCAGTCTTCTACATATGGCAGGTCAGAGTACTCTGACTATGGGACTCATTCAGTTTCAGTGGCTCTCACAACCGCAGTACAACACATACATTCTTTGACAAGGAGACACGGTTCGACTCACACTCCAACCATGTTCCTCCTTACAGGCACGACATGAGAAGCAACATCCTCGACAGCAACTGACAGTTGTGTTTGCGTTGAGTTGATATTTTATGTAGTGTCTTGTATTGTGAGTTTGAGATTTCTTTCTGTTTGTCTAAATTGAGCATTGCATGCTCCAGCACGAGGGGGGTGTTGGAGTATATGTGTCATATGTGGTAGATGGGTAGTTGGATCCCTCTAGGATCCAATTACCACATCCAGTGGTTTAGTCTCATATCTACATATGTGGGACTTGGAGGGACAGTGGGGGGTAAGAAGCCCTAGACCCATTGTATCACATGAGAAAGTTGAACGCAACGTACGGCCCTTTGAGGCCTTCTCCCATGGTTTCATCCTGCTCCTTAGAGAGTAGGGTTTCACATAAAAATCCGGGTGTTCCTTGTTGTTTATTCTTTTTCTCTGATTATGCTTCCACATTTCATATTTCTAATACCATGCATATGTCAAACTGAAGCTGAAGAATCTTGGTCTCATTCTTTGCTTGTCCAGAAGTGGATGCCAGAATATCCCACATCACATGGACGGTGGGCTGGTTCACAATATCATTGGCTCTCTGTAGTGAGAGTCCTAGAGAGCCAAATATGTGCATATGTGTCATCTTGCTTCCACGAAACAGTGTCCCCAGCCTTTTCCGTCGGCTCCGACTTTGTCAGAATGTGCTCCTTGTTGCCCTACGTAAGGGTCAGAACTTTCTAGATCACAACTCATAGTTGGTCCCTTCCATCTTTACGATGGGAGCTGAGCTTTTAAAGGTACCGAGCGAAGAGAAAACATCACCCTTATTTTCTGGCATGATGAAGGAAGACCCAAGCTCGGGTAACTGAGGAGGGTTGCATTAGGTAGCCGACAACCAGCGTAAAACAGCCGGAGACAACTTCCTAAATATTATTTTTTTTGAAAAAATACTATTTAAGAAGTTGCCTCATGATAGTTGGATCTTTTCATCATGGATTTAAGCAAACATACAGATTTCGTTGGGGCGTTCCCTACTTGCGACGCATTGCATCGCTCGGATGCAATGAAAAATTGGCAAGGGCCGCTACATCGCAGCTTGGATGTAGTTCATAATTTGCAAGGATTCTCGCATGAGGAACGCATGCGGGTAATTAAGCTACATCCGCTGCATCACCGCCCCGATGCAGTCCAAAATTTACAAGGGTTCTCGCATAATGGACGCATGCGAGTAAAGAAGTTAGTCCAAAAGAGATTGCAAAGGAAGTTGCGGATTGGTAGTTGGAATGTTGGCTCTTTAACTGGAAAACTGATGGAGATAGTGGATACGATGGAAGGAAGGAAGATTCATATACTTTGTCTTCAAGAGACCAAATGCATTGGAGAGAAAGCAAGGGAGATCGAGAAGACAGGCTTTAAACTTTGGTATTCAGGTAAAGATAAGGGTAGAAACGGTGTTGGAGTGGTTGTTCATAAGGATTTGAAGGATTGTGTGGTTGAGGTGAAAAGATTCGGGGATCGGATTTTTTTGCTAAAATTGGTGCTTAAAGAAATTTTGAATATCATCTCAATTTATGCACCACAAATTGGTTTAGATGAAAGGACTAAACAAGCTTTTTGGGAGGATTTGGATAAGAGCCTACAAGGAATCCCACAAAGAGAGATGATTTGCATCGGTGGAGATCTTAATGGACATGTGGGAAAAGATACGTCAGGGTATGCTAGCGTTCATGGAGGACATGGTTTTGGGGATAGAAATGAAGAGGGAAAAGTCATTCTGGATATTGTAACGACATATAATCTTTTCATAGAAAACACTTTCTTTAAGAAGAGGGAGGAGCATCTAATTACTTATAAGAGTGGGTCAACTAGAACACAGATAGATTACTTTGCATTGAGGAGAAGAGATCGATTGTGTTGTAAAGACTGCAAAGTAATCCCAGGAGAGAGTTTGACAACCCAACATCTCTTGTTAGTCTTGGATGTGCAAATGAAAGGGCTGGTAAAGAAAATGAGGGTTCCTAAGATCACTAGAACTAGATGGTGGAATCTTCCACTGAAGCAATCGAACTTCAAGGAGAAGGTTTTAGAAGACTTATCTTGGGATTGTAGCGGAAGTGCAAACAAGATGTGGGAGGCAGTAGTATCTTATATCCGAAAGGTAGCCATAGAGTTATTAGGCGAGTCGAAGGGAGGAGCTCCAGGTCAAAAGGAGGCTTGGTGGTGAAGTGAAGGGGTGCAAGAGAAGCTAAAAATTAAAAGAACATACTTTAAAGCTATGTCTAAGGATAGAACAACAGAAACTGTAACAAACTACAAAATAGCGAAGAAGGAAGCAAAGAAGACTATAAGCGAAGCTAAGTCAAAAGCTTATGAAGTTTTTTATAAAAATCTCGACTCTAAGGAGGGCCAGAAGGATATATTCAGGTTGGCCAAAGTAAGAGAAAGAAAGACCAAAGACCTTTCTCAAGTGAGATGCATTAAGGACGAGGAAGGTCACGTGCTTGTTACTCAGAAGGACATAGAGACTAGATGGGAGCAATACTTCCATAAACTTTTCATTGGGGAAGGAAATAGAGAGATTACTTTGGGTGATCTAGCTAGTAGTGAAAGTTACTTGAATCGTGCAAGCTATAGACGAATACAAAGAAAGGTAGTAGAAGAGGCTTTGAAGGTTATGAGACCCGGGAAAGGTGTAGGACCGGATGACATCCCTGTATAAGTATGGAGAGTTTTAGGTGAGCGTGGTTTGACCTGGCTTAGGAATCTATTTAATGTTATTTGGCGAAGCAAGAAAATGCCTGAAGATTGGAGGAAGAGTATCGTGGTGCCTCTTTATAAGAATAAAGGAGACATTCAAAATTGTTCAAATTACAGAGGTATCAAGATGATGAGTCACACTATGAAAATTTAGAAACGTGTGATTGATAGAAGGCTGAGGAAAGTTTCCAACGTAAATGAAAATCAGTTCGGATTCATGCCAGGTCGCTCTACTATTGAAGCCATCCATTTGCTGAGGAGAACAATGGAGATTTATAGAGCTAAAAGGAAGAACATCCATATGATCTTTATTGGTTTGGAGAAGGCTTATGATTCTGTCCCACGAGAGATATTGTGGAGAGTTTTGGAGAAGAGACAAGTACATGTCCTATACATTAACCTCATAAAGGACATGTATGATAGGGTTTTATCTTATGTAAGGACCCCGTCTGGGAAGACTGACTATTTTGACATCAACATTTGTTTACATCAAGGTTTACTTTGAGTCCATTTCTTTTTACTTTGATTATGGATGAGTTGACAAGTCACATTCAGGATGAGTTACCTTATGTTATTTGCTGATGATATTGTGTTGATTGACGAGACTAGAGATGGAGTAAATGAGAAGCTTGAGGTCTGGAGACATGCATTGGAGACTAAAGGATTTCGTATAAGTAGGGCTAAGACAGAATATATGGAGTGCAACTTTGATGGAAGCAATGGTGAAGGAATTAAGGTGAAGATTGGTGATAATAACATTCGGAAGAGAGATTCTTTTAGATATATGTGATCTATTTTGCAACAGGATGGGGAAATTGATGGAGATGTTACTAATAGAATAAATGCAGGCTGGCTAAAGTGGAGAGGAGCTTCTGTTGTTCTCTGTGATAAGAAAATTCCTTTAAAAATTGAAGGAAAGTTTTACAAAGCAGTCGTGAGACCTGCTATGCTTTATGGATCTGAATGTTGGCTTGTGAACCATAGACATGTGCAGAGAATGGTTGTAGCAGAATTGAAAATGCTAAGGTGGATGTGTGAACACACACGTAAAGATTGGATTCGGAATGATGCAATTACAAAGAAAGTTGGTGTAGCTCCGATCGAGGATAAGATGCGAGAAAACCGCTTAAGATGATTTAGTCATTTGCAAAGAAGATCAGCGGATGCACCAGTTAGGAGATGCAAGTGTTGGGATGTTGAACCGGCTAAGAGAGGGCGAGGACGGTCCAAGAAGTGTTGGAAAGAGACTATACGAAGGGATCTTAGTTTTTGGATATAAGCTCGGGATTGACCCAAGATAGATATGAATGGAGGAGAAGAATCCATGTAGCCGACCCTACTTAATTGTGGGAAAAGGTTTTGTTGTTGTTGTTGTATGAAGACCCAAAAAACAAAACTCAACTAGGAAAGTAAACCGATTCGAGCAAGTCTACATGATCATATAAAGGATTGGTTATACGTGTAGACTTATAAAACCATCCTTGTTACTCCTCAAGTCGTGTTAAGGCTGAAAAATGAGATTTATAAGTTCTGAAATCTCATTTTCCGGTCAAAATCAGACAGTTTCATATTGCAGTTTGATCACGGAAGAGAAAACAACATCCAAGTGAGCCGGAAAAGGTCCCACCGCAGCCCATGAATGGTTCCGCAGGAGTCAGCGGCAAGTGTAGGGGCCGGGAGAGCCCCTATGGACGGCTGGAACACTGCCCAGTCATGCGTGGAGAGAGGCGGCGGCGGCAGCCAGCCCCTGCAGAAGAGATAGGCGGCGGCGGTAGCCCCGAGGAGAGGGAGGCGACGGCCCTACGAGGAGGGAACGGCGGTCGCGGGCAATCGGAGAGAGACGAGAGGAGAGGCGCGTGGCTGGGGTTAGGGTACGGTGGTACGGGAACCCCGATCGAGGATTGTCGCTACAATACCATGTGGAAACAGAAGAATGAATTGTTTATTCATGAAACCCTAGGGTTCTCTTATATAGGAGAGTAACATGTTGGGTAAATTATATAAAGAAGACAAAAGAAATAAATAATGCATAAAAGACATGAAAGATAACTAATATCTTAACAATCATCGTGTTTTTGGGCCCTTTTAAATGTTCCACCCATTGCTACATAAAGAGGGGTGAACTCTCTTATTAAAATATATTATTTCTCACACATATATACTTGGTTAGTTGAATGAGGCATAGTAATCTCAAATATTGCAACCTGTTTTTTTAATGCCTGACCTATCCTCCATCTGTTCTAAATCCGTGCAACTTCCCTCTCTAACCATATGGATTTTTTTGCTAGTTTATGGACTTTTGGCTTTCCTTCATGGCTGTTGTGAGCACTTACGTATATTTGACCTCAATAAGTGAATCACACAAGAGAGCTATTATCACTGCCTTTTCTGTTTTTACCGCCCTCTTAGCTGCCAATGGTCCTACCAGGTAATTCGAATTGTATGATTTTGTTTCTTGGTTCTATCTTATTGTCGGAATTTAACTTGAGGTAATACCATCTTCACTAACAAATTTCAGGCCCCGAAATATTGTCCTCGTTATAGCAATTGGAGCGGTAGGTCTTATTCTCGGATGGCTAATAGAGATTTTAAGTTCTTACAGAAATTCTCGACGGAACTTATCTTTTTTTAATTGCTGCAACTTCCACATTCGACAAAGGTAAGTCCTTCAAAAGTTTCCTTTGTTAATGTTTTTTGATTATGCAAACTTGAAAATGGGGAATTTCAAGAGAATTGTCTTGTCAAATACTTACTTGTCAAAATTGTTTCGAATGTATTTCATCACGGTATAGAATTGAAGCGGTACATACTTCTAGGTATTGTTTGAAATGATATTGTTAAACATAAGTTTGTTTGATCGTAAATTCTACTAGAAATTGAACTGCGATATTGATGGTATTATCCGTTTGCATTGACCAGTTAGTTTTATATTTTGTGTTTAGCTGTATTGGCCATGTGATTATGAAGCTAAATGAAAACCAAGCTTTTTTTCCCTTGGAGAAAATCATTAGTTCACAAGGGTATGTAGAGAAAAGGTGGAAAGAAAAACGGGTAGTTATTATCGTGAGAGGAGTACATCTGAACATGTCTTGAAATATTGTGTTTGAAATATATTTATCCTCATTGTCCTAGTAGTAATGGTAGGCTTGACAAGTTCCTCACCGTCCAGTCAAAGAATACCATTTGGTATATACTTTTTGTTATTGATTGAACTGATATTGTTAAATATAAGGTTATAAGATTGTAACTTCTACTAGAAATTGAACTGAGATATTGGTGGTATCATCTGGATGTGTCATGTGCCGACCCGTTACTTTTTTACCCATATTGGCATGTGTATCACAACAATAAAAACTTTTCCTATATTAAGTAGGTTGGCTACATGGATTCCTTCCCTCCATTCAAATCTATCTTGGGTCAATCTCGGACTTAGATCCAAAAAATTAAGATTCCTTTATATTAGTCTCATTCCAACACTTTTTGGGCCTTCCTTGCCCTCTCTTAAGTGGCTCAACATCCCAAAACACGCATCTCCTCCTAACTGGTGCATCAGCCGACCTCCTTTGCAAATGGTCAAACTACCTTAAATGATTTTCTCGCATCTTATCCTCGATCGGAGCTACACCAAATTTCCTTCTGATTGCATCATTCCGAATCCAATCTTTACGTGTATGTTCACACATCCACCTTAGCATTTTCATTTCTGCTACTGTCGTTCTCTCCACATGTCTATGCTTCACAAGCCAGCTTCAGATCCATATAGCATAACAGGTCTCACAGATACATTGTAAAACTTTCTTTGATTTTCGAAAGAATTTTCTTATCATAGAGAACAATAGAGGATCATCTTTACTTTAGCCAACCTGTATTTATTCTATTAGTAACATCTCCATCAATTTCCTCATCATATTGCAAATTAGATCCCAAATATCTAAAAGAATCTCTCTTCTGAATGTTATCATCAACAATCTTCACATCTATTCCTTCACCATTGCTTCCGTCAAAAGCACACTCCATATATTCAGACTTATCCCTACTTGTACAAAATCCTTTAGTCTCCTATGCATGTCTCTATACCTCAAGCTTCTCATTTATTCCATCTCTAGTCTCATCAATCAACACAATATCATCAACGAATAACATACATCAAGGTGTCTCATTCTGAATGTGACTTGTTAACTCATCCTTAATTAAATTAAAAAGAAATGGACTCAAAGCTGAACATTGGTGCAGACCAATGTTGATGTCAAAATAATCAGTCTTCCCAGACCGGATCCTTACACAAGATGAAGCCCTATCATACATATCCTTTATGAGGTTAATGTATAGGACATGTACTTGTCTTTTCTCCAAAACTCTCCACAATATCTCATGTGGGACAGAATCCTAAATTTTCATAGTGTGACTCATTAGCTTGATACCTCTATAATTTAAACATTTTTTAATGTCTCCTTTGTTCTTATAAAGAAGCGTCATGATGCTTCTCCTCCAATCTTCAGACGTTTTCTTGCTTCGCCAAATAACATTGAATAAATTTGTAGGATAAGTCAAACCATGTTCACTTTAAACTCTCCATACTTCTAATTCTATGTCTTCAGGTCCTACATATTTTCCAGGTATCGTAACCTTCAAAGCCTCCTCTACTTCCTTTGTATTCGATTATAGCTTACACGATTCAAGTAACTTTCACTACTAGGTAGATCTCCAAATTGACTCTCTATTTCCCTTCCCAAATGAAAAGCTTATGGAAATACTTCTTCCATCTAGTCTCTATATCTTGTTGAGTAACACGCACGTGACCTTCCCCATCCTTAATGCATCTCACTTGAGAAAGGCCTTTGATCTTCCTTTCTCTTGCTTTGGCCAATCTGAATATATCCTTATAGCCCTCCTTAGAATTGAGATTTTTGTACAAAACTTTATAAACTTTTGACTTAGCTTCGCTTACAGCCTTCTTTGCTTCATTCTTTGCAATTTTGTAGTTTGTGACAGTTTCCTCTATTCTATCCGTAGACATAGATTTAAAGCATGCTCTTTAAATTTTGAGCTTCTCTTGCACCCGTCTACTCTACTACCAAGCCTCCTTTTGGCCTGAAGCTCCTCTCTTTGACCCGCTCAGCATCTCTCATCGCCTCCCACATCTTGTTTGCACTTCTATTACAATCCCAAGATAAGTCTTATAAAACCTTCTCCCTAAAGCTTGATTGTTTCAATTGAAGATTCCACCATCTTGTTCTAGTGATGTCGGAAACCCTCCTTTTCTTTATGAGCCCTTTTTTTGCACATCCATGACTAACAAGCGATGTTGGGTTATTAAACTCTTGTCTGGGATTACTTTGCAGTCTTTGTAAAATCATTGATCTCTTCTCCTCAACACAAAGTAATCTCTTTGTGTTCTAGTCTGACCACTCTTATAAGTAATTAAATGCTCCTCCCCCCTCTTGAATAGAGTGTCTGCTATGAAAAAAATCCTAAGCTGTTACAAAATCCAAAATGACTTTTCCCGCTTCATGAACACTAGTGTAGAGAATATTATGTAGCCGGTGTATCAATTTCTCTATTTTTATTTTCTCGATACCCTCTTATGTAATTTACCCATGGGTCCTCTCTATATAAGAGAGCCTAGGGTTCTATGGAATAAACAGATTGCTTATTTCCACCAACATGGTATCAGAGCCAAAACTCTAACTCTAAAACCCTGCCACCGCTGCCTCCCCTTCTCTCCACTTCTTGATGCCGTCGTTGCCACCCTTCACCGTAGGGCGCCGACTTCTAGAGGTACAGTTGTCATCATGGTATATGTTGATGATATTCTGGTTACAGGAGATGATGCTCAGGGGGTAGAGATGGCAAAAGCATTTTTGGGTTGTCAGTTTGTCATGAAGGATCTTGGTACCCTATGATATTTTCTGGGGCTGGAGTTTGCCAGGGATGCACAGGGTCTGGTGATGACCCAAAGGAAATATATTACATATTTGCTGGTTGAAACGGGCATGGTTGGATGTAGACCATCGAGCACTCCTATGGATCCAAGTATGAAATTATATGACAACGATACTGAAAAGATGGACAGGAGAAGATATAGAGAGATGGTGGGTAAGCATCTTTACATCACTATAACTCGACCCGATATTGCTTTTGCAGTAAGTTGAGTGAGTCAATTTATGGAGCAGCCAAGACGGGTGCATATGAATGCTATATACATGATATTAAGATATATAAAGTCTTCTCAAGGCTCGGGATTGTTGTTTAGAAAGAACACGGATTTATCTATATCGGCTTGTGCAGATACAGACTATGCAGGATGTCTTAAGGATCGTAAGTTTACTTCATGCTTTGCAGTTTTTGTGGGAAGATCTCTGGTTTCTTGGAAAAGCAAAAAACAAACTGTTGTCGCGAGATCCAGTGCTGAATCTGAATATAGGGACATGGCACAAGCAAGCACGGAGATGATATGGGTTCGAGTTGTACTAGAAGACTTGCATATAGATGTACCTCTACCCATGCAGCTACAGTGTGACAATCAAGCTGCTTTGTTCATATAGTTGTACATCTTGAGAGGGAGTGTAGAGAATATTATGTAGCCAGTGTATCAGTTTCTCTATTTTTATTTTCTCGATACCCTCTTATGTAATTTACCCATGGGTCTTCTGTATATAAGAGAGCCTAGGGTTCTATAAAATAAACAGATTGCTTATTTCCACCAACAACTAGCATACCCTAAAGCATCTGTTCCCACATGTCCATTAAGATCTTCACATAGGCAAAACATCTCTCTTTGTGGGGACTCCTTGCATAATCTTATTCAAATCCTCCCAAAAAGCATGTTTAATCCTTTCATCTAAACCAAATTGTAGTGCATGAACTGAGATGATATTCCGAATTTCTTCTCCGAGCACTGATGCAAATGCGAAAATTTCAACAGTGAAAAAACTAAATTTGATGGTGGAAACTATTTCGTAGGAGTTTGAGAGAGGAGAAGAGGAAACTCGCCGGTTGCAAGGGATTGGGGAAGAAGCGCGAAGATCGCATGGAGGGAGACGTGAAAAAGGGAGACAAATGAGATAAATCTCAATCTGATTTAAACTTGAACTGATTGAAATATTGGACTACCATCCCCTTTATATAAGAGGGGTGGGATTGCAAAAATAGAAAGAGAAATAAAATCAAATCTTAAGTTATCCTATATATCTCTAACCGACTAACTAATTGATCTAATCAACTAAATAATTGATTGGAGATCGCATGCGATCTTTTTAAAATGGAAATAAAATTGCAACAGATTCAATAAAATAAAACTAACTTAAACCTAATTAAACTCTAATTAAACGAACGGAGAACCTAATTGAACAAAATCGAACGGACAAACGTTCTAATTTTGTCATAATTTGTCATTGCACGTTGCATCAAGCACCAATTTTAGCAATATAATCTGATTCTCGAATCTTTGCACCTCAACCACGTAATTTTTCAAATCCTTATGAGCAACTACTCCATACCATTTCTGCGATTATCTTTGCCTGAATGACAAAGTTTAAAGCTTGTCTTCTTGATTTTCCTTGCTTTCTTTCCAACCCATTTTGTCTCTTTGAAAAATAGTATCCGAATCTTCCTTCTTTCCATCATATCTATAATCTCCTTCGATTTGCTAGTCAAAGTGCCAATATTCCAGCTACCTATCCGCAACTTCCTTTGCGGTCTCTTTTGGACTAACTTCTTTACCTGCTTGCATCCGTCATGCGAGAACTCTTGCAAATTTTGCATTGCATCCGGGCGGCGATGCATTAGAACTAGCTTATTTACTCGCATGTGTTCCTCATTCGACAACCCTTGCAAATTTTGAACTACATCCGGGTAACTATGTAGAGGCCCTTGCCAACTTCTCATTACATTCAGACGATGCAATAGTCAAACATATTATTGGCATATGCATTCATGAAGCAAAATGAAAACCAAGTCTTTTTCTTCCTTGAGCGGGGAAAATCATTTATTTCACAAGGGTATGTAGTAAGGAAAAGAGAAACTTGCTGTTATAATCCTAAGAAAGATATGTTTGACCATTCCCAAACTCTTGATAGTATGAATGCGATGCTTCTTCTATAAATATATTTATCATTCAGTCATTTTCCTAGTAGTAAGGGTAGGCTTAAGAGGTTCCCAGCTTCCAGTCAAATAATACCATCAGGGTGCCTATTGGGTGTTGTATTAGTCTGATCCCGAAGAAAAAACAAAAAAAGCAAGAGCGTGTTAATAGTTTTATTAATCAAACTTACAAACATGACATTTTGTGTAATAGATTGAGATTTATAAATGAAGGCTTACCAATTTGCCATTTACTGTCAGGTTCATAGCTAAATTATGAATGGACAAGTATTCTATATGCCAATCCCGTCCCCTTATGCATCATGTAAGGGAAAAGATGGTTGCTGACCTGTCTGGATATAGAGACTGTCCTTTTATTACCATCCTTTTCCATTTATATTGTAGGGATATGTAGGAGATCTATTCTGACTGGGATTTATATGAATGTAAACATTTTCCGGGAATGCATGTGCTTATGAAATACCACTTCTGAGGAGGTCCTAACGAAACTAACTTTTCCTCCCATATACAGATTTCAGAATGCTAGAAGATGGCCAAGAAACATCATAAATCTAATCCATACAAGGTTCAGATGGCCATTTATACTACTTGGTTGCATTACTTTAACAGCTGCTGGAATAAGCTGGAAACTGGAAACCAGCCAAAGTTATTGGATATGGCACAGGTACATGCTTTTTCTTCCAATTATCACATGTTTTATTGGATTGGGGCCTCAATGCTTAGGCGAGTACCAGGAGCACTCTTAATGACAATGTCTATTAAACATCTCGATAAGTTTGTAATCAAGCTCCTGACCAGTACAAAAAAGATCTTATATTTGAATACCTAGCAAGTCATATATTTGAACAATGTAAGGGCGGTATAATGCAAGTTTCACTTATCTTTGTGTGTTTTATCAACTTTGATATGCACACGTCCTTTTAAATTCACCAAAGCCCTCGCTAGACTTTCAAATCAAACAACTCCTTTCTAGATAACCATATAGGATAACTCAATTCGAGGTTCATTCTCAGATTTTTTTATTACAGTTAATTTTATTCATGTTATTCGAGGTTTGTGTTTATGGTGATTATTAGAGACGATATGCAAGGATTTTTAGCTCACAGCGAGGATTATCATTGTGAGGTGCCATGTTTCAATTCAAAATAGCACGTTGAGCGTGCCATAATTGAACCCTAACTCATAAAGGAGAAGCAAAGGTGGCTGTTAGAGTAAACAATACTCTGATGTGTTATTCCATAGAGCCCTCGGGTCTCTTATATAGGGAGAAAACCCCTGGGTAAATTACAGAGTCTTACAAAATATAAATAGAAATTACGGAACAATAAAACGTAACATATATAAGTCTCTACACTCCCCCTCAAGATGGAGCATAGATATCTATCATGCTCAGCTTGGAAGAACATCTCTGGAAAGGTCCTCTGAGCAGTGGCTTGGTGAATATGTCAGCAGTCTGATCCTCTGAACTGACATGAGAGGTGGAAATGAAGCCCTTCTGAATCATGTCTCTAGTAAAATGACAATCCACCTCGATGTGCTTTGTTCTCTCGTGAAAAGCCGGATTATTGGCAATAAACAATGCTGCATGATTGTCACATTGGAGATTCATAGGCAAGGGGACATCTACAGTCAAATCTTCTAAGACTGCTCTAACCCACATCATTTCTGCAGTTGCTTGTGCCATGGCTCTGTACTCGGATTCCGCACTGGACCTCGCCACAACAGTCTGTTTCTTGCTTTTCCAAGAAACTAAAGAGCTTCCTATGAAGATAGCAAATCCAGAAGTGGATTTACGATCCCTTGGACATCCTGCATAATCTGCATCTGCACAAGCTGAAATAGACAGATCCGTATCTTTCCTAAATAGCAACCCTGTGCCTGGGGAAGACTTCAGGTATCTCAATATCATATACAAGGCATCCATATGAACTTGCCTTGGCTGCTCCACAAATTGACTCACCCGGTTTACTGCAAAGGCAATATCCGGTCGAGTTATAGTAATATATAAGAGCTTACCCACCATCTCTCTGTACCTTCTTTTGTCCACCTCCTCGGTATCATCATCGTACAGCTTCATGCTTGGGTCCATAGGTGTACTTGAAGGTCTGCATCCAGTCATTCCTGCTTCAGCTAGCAAGTCTGTGACATATTTTCTTTGAGTCATCATCATTCCTTGTGCATTTCGTGCAAACTCTATCCCCAGAAAATATTGTATCGTGCCCAGATCCTTCGTAATGAACTGGTTTCCCAACAGGGACTTGGTTATCTCAATCCCCTGAGCGTCATCTCCTGTGACCAAGATGTCATCAACATATATCATAACAACAACTGTACCTCTAGGGGTCTTCTGGATGAACAATGAATGGTCCGCATTTGATCTCCTGAACCCCTGTTGTTCAATTAGCTGAGAAAGCTTCTGGAACCATGCTCGGGGACTTTGTTTGAGGCCATAGATAGCCTTATGAAGTCTGCACACCATCTGAGTCTCCCCCTCAGCAGCAAATCCTGGTGGCTGCTGCATGTAGACTTCCTCCTGCAGGTCTCCATACAAGAAAGCATTCTTGACGTCAAGCTGATAAATGATCCAGTTACGTACCACAGCAACATATAGGAGGATGCGAAGAGTGGAGTGTCTAGCCACTGGTGAAAAAGTATCCAAATAATCTACCCCATATGTCTGGGTAAATCCCCGTGCTACAAGTCTTGCCTTGTACCTATCAAGACGTCCATCCGCATGATATTTCACTGTAAAGATCCACTTGCAACTTACCACGGGGGCACCTGGAGGAATGGGAACAAGAGACCAAGTCCTTCGAGACTGCAGAGCACGCATCTCCTCTTCCATAGCTAGACGCCAGCAATCAATCTTCATGGCATCTTGATAGGTCCGTGGAATCTCAACGGACGAGACAGCAGCTACAAACTTCTGGAAGTCCCCATTGAGACGATGAAATGAGACTTGTGAGGCAAGAGGATATGAAGCACATTGTCTTCGCTGCTTCCTGTGAGTAATGGGCTGATCCAGATCATCTATCATTGTGTCGACCGGATGATCCTCGTCCTGCTGTAGAGGCTCCTGCACTGGTGCATTTTCTAACCCATCATTAGTGATAACGTCAGAACATACCTGAGGCGTATTGGATGGTTGACATGTAGCTTGAGCTGGTCCTGTACGCCTTGTATAGAACTTAGGAAAAGGTTCAATTGGAGGTGGTGGTGGTGGTGGTGGACTAGAGGATTGACCCAGGCTTGGAGGTGGAGGTACATAGACACTAGAATCGGTGGATGTGGAGGAGACCAATCTGTCACCTGTAGGAGAAAAGTACATGACGGGTTCGAAAAATGTAACATCAGCGCTCACATAGTATTTGTCATGAACGGGGTCATAGCACCGATATCCTTTCTGTGTCCTGGAGTAGCCCACAAAAACACACTTGATAGCCCTAGGAGAAAGCTTATCAAGTCCTGGAGACAAGCGGTGGACAAAAGCAACAGTGCCAAAGACCCGAGGTGTAAGAGTAAACAAATCTCTGTCAGGAAAGAGAACAGAGATAGGAGACTTCTCCCCAAGAACAGTTGTAGGCATGCGGTTGACCAGATAGCATGCTGTAAGAATAGCATCCCCCCAAAAAGATAATGGGGCACAACTCTGAATAAGTAATGTGCGAGCAATATCAAGGAAATGGCGATGTTTCCGTTCTGCAACCCCATTTTGTTGAGATGTGTATGCACATGTTGTTTGGTGGATAATGCCTTTAGAAGAAAGAAAACTAGCAAGGGAACGAGTGCAGAACTCTAAGGCATTGTCAGTACGCACATACTTAACAGTAGACGAAAAAACATTTTGAACTTCATTGATAAGATTTTGAATAACACTTCCTGCTTCGGATTTATTTTTGAGAAGAAAAGTCCAGGATACTCCAGAAAAATCATCGACCACAACTAAATAGAACCTGTACCCCTGATGATCTGGGACACGGCTGGGACCCCATATATCTATGTGAAATAACTCAAATGGGGAGCGACTGCTCCGACTCTGACGACTGGGGAAGCTGGACCGATGATGCTTCCCTAACTGACAAGCTTCACAACGAAATGATGAACTCGGAGAAATCTGAGGCAGGAGGTGACGCATTTTCTGTAGTGGCAGGTGACCAAATCGAAGATGCCAGGTATACGGAGACACGGAGCCCTGGGAATGTAGTGAGACGCCAGCATAAGAGTTCTGTACAAGACGATAGAGGCCATTGTGCTCAGAACCACAGCCAATCACCTTGCCTGTTAGTATGTCCTGAAAAATAACAGACGATGGGTCAAAAATAGCACGACAGTGCAAATCTCGTGTAATCTGACTAATGGATAAAAGATTCATCGAGAATTCTGGTGCATATAAAACATTCTGTAAGTGCATAGATGGCAGCAACGTCGTCTCCCCCTGACCGATGATAGGGGAATGAGTGCCATCAGCAATGAGTACTGAACGACCAGGTTGGACAGGTCTATAGGACTGCAGAATCTCTTTCTCACGACAGAGATGATGGGTGGCTCCAGAATCAACAATCCATCCTGTGAGATCATGGTTATGATATGAGCCGGAGGGACTACCTGAGGCACTGGCTGAGGCAGATGTACTCGCTGATGCTGAAGCCGCAACATCAGACGCATCAGCACCCTCTGATGATGACTGTGGCATGATATCACGAAGCCGTGCCACTAGCTCCTCGAACCGTGCCACTAGCTCCTCGAACCCGTGCAGAAGGAGGGAAGCCATGCTTGGAATAGCATGTATCCTCCGAATGACCAGTACGACGACAGAATGAGCACGTAGAACGTATGCGACCTCCACGGCTACGTCCACCACTTCCTCTGCCACGAAATGAGGAGAAACTACCTCGTCCTTTGGAGACAGCCATTGCCGAGGGAGGTGTAGTCGTAGTGTTCGATGGAACAGGGACACGACTGAGCCGTCTGTAGACTTCTTCCATTGGTGGAATGGTGGCATCAACAAGGATCTGAGAGCGTGCTGCCTCATATTCAGGATCAAGGGCAGCAAGTAAGACGCCAACCATAGTAGCGTTGCGGAACGTCTTCTGCTGTTCCGGCGTGGCTGTGAGTGGAATTGTGCTATGAAGTTTCGAACATTCCACGAAGAGAAGTGTACAGAGAGTGAAGAGGCCTCCCATTTTGCTTCGTGGTAAAGATATCATGCTGCAACTGCAGCATCTTGGTCTCGTTCCGTACCTGGGAGTACGTTGTGGCCAGAATCCCACATCGCCTTGGCGGTGGGTTGATGAAGGACATCATTTGCTATCTTCGTTGTGAGCGTACCTGACAACCAGACTTTTGCGTACGCGTCATCGGCCTCCCATGAGGCATATATTCCTGTCTTCTCCGGCGGTTCATCTTCGGTAAGAATATGCTTCTTACCGCACGACTTCATGAGACTGAGGAACTGCATAGCCCACAGTTCGTAATTCGTCCCGTCCATTTTGACGATAGGTGCCGAACCTTTGAAGGCACCGATGGCGGGCATATCGACCTTTTGATCTGACATACTGCCGAAGAAGAACAACTAGGAATAATAGACCAAGAAACTGGTGTCTACCTTGACATGTGAGGATTCAAGTGCACATGTAGACGTTTATGCACTTGAATCCATCATATCTCCGGAACCGACCGAAGTTGAGCCTCCCCGGGGACGAAGAGAAACTGTGGACGCCTTGGCGGGAGGGAGAGGCGGCAACTAGAGGTACCCGGCGGCGAGGCTGGGCACCGCTAGCGGCTAGGAGATGTCCGGCGGTTGGTTGGCGGCACCTGGGGCGGCCGAGAGAGATCCAGCGGAGGGCTGGCGGCGCGGAGAATGGCTGGGGGCTGCCCGGCAGAGGGCTGGCAGCACCGTGGGCGGCACTGGCGGAGGGCTGGCGGAGGGCTGGGAGCCCTGGCTGGCGACGGCGGCGGCTGGAGAGAGGGGGGCGGGTGGAGAGACAAAAACCCTAGGGTTAGGGTTTTGGCTCTGATACCATGTTAGAGTAAACTATACTCTGATGTGTTATTCCATAGAGCCCTCGGGTCTCTTATATAGGGAGAAAACCCTTGGGTAAATTACTGAGTCTTACAAAATATAAATAGAAATTACGGAACAATAAAACGTAACATATATAAGTCTCTACAGTGGCATTTGGAGGCCCAACTTTTCACGGTGGCTAACAAAAGGTAAGGTACCTTCTCTACAAGATTGACATAGTTGTCATCAGGGGATCACTCCTGTCGAAGCTCGCAGCTACAATGGTGTCACAAACCTCCAGTTTGTTAGGTGTTGAGATACTTGTTATCTTTAGTATTGTTTTTCTTATTTTCTATTTATTTTGTCTTCGTCATGTAATTTGTCCAATAGGTTCCTCTCCTATATAAGAGAACCTGAGAGCCTCTCATTAATGCAATTTTATTCTTTTCCCTTTACATGGTATCGGAGCGACGATCCTAGACCGGAGTTCCCATATCTCACCCTAACCCTACCCGCCCCCTCCTACAATTCCTCCTCGCACCAGGCCGCCATGGCCAGCCCCAGGTCGTCGCCCAGCCCTCGGCCCCAGGCCGCCACCCAGCCCCTGACCCCAGGATGTTGCAGCCCAGCCCAGGGTCGTCAGCCGCTTCCCCAGATCGTCAGCCACTTCCCCAGGCCGTCGGCCAGCTCTCCTCGGCCCCCAAGCTACCGATTGCTAGTCCCCAACCGCCCGAGCAGTCGCCTTCGGCTCCTACTGGCATGTAGTCCGGCCCCATATCTCCCAAGACCCCATACGGCTTGATTTGATGTTATATTTGGTCTGATTTTGATCGGAGAACGCGATTCGAAGCCTATAAATCGCATTTTCTAGTCATAGAGAGCAACAGAGATTGATGAGGATGGTTGTATGAGTCTACACGTACAACCAATCCTCCATATGATCATGTAGACTTGTTCATTTCGTTCTACTCAGTTGAGTTCCTGGTCTGTCGTTCTCCCGTCATGTCAGAGAACAAGGGTGATATTTTTTCGTCTGGAACCTTCTAGGGCTCCCATCATCAAGATGGATGGGACTAATTATGACTTGTGGTCCATGGAGTTCCTCACCCTCATGCAGTGTAACAAGGAGCACATCTTAACAAATCCAGAGCTAATGGATAAGACTGAGCAAATGCTTCTTGGAAGCTAGATAACGCGTATGCGCGTGTTTGGTTGTGTGCTACCCTCACCACAGAGATAGCCAATGATATACTGAATCAGCCCACCGCCAAGGCGATGAGGGATACTTTGGCATCCATATATGCTCAAGCGGAGAATGAGGCTAAGATTCTTCAGCTACAATTCGATATCTACAATGCCAAGCAGAATGGTCATCCTTACACGTGTACTACTCTTCTCTCTGTGGCATGTTCGAGAAGCTTCATAGTTACATGCCTATTACGACATCTACCGAACAACGGAAGATGTATAGGAACTTCACGATGGTCAGAGTGTTCATGGTTGGACTTGATACAGAGCATAATACTACATGTACTCGGCTTCTTATCGAAGCTACCATATCTCCCATAGATGAGGCCTATAGTCATCTCAGTTGGATTATCATGCCTTCTACAACCACTTCTCCGCCCTCTTCAGTGATGACCGCTTCTCATGGCTGAGGAGGGACGATCCAGTCCAGAGGATGCACCCCTTGTGGCAAACATGGTGGACGCCAGCGTGGACCTTGCACTTACTGTCGTAGGCCTGGACATGTAGAGGATATAACTACCTGAAGCATGGATATCTTGCTTCTGGTCGCGTAACAGAATAGATCGTGCGGGTAAAAGACCGAACATCAATTCATATGGACACCTTCTTAAGTAAACAAAAAAGTAAACAGCAAACAACCCATGAATTTTGATGTTTCGGAGTGTCCGACACTAATAGCTTCATTGCAGTAGTTTCCAATTTGTCATGCTTCAACAATGGACCTCCACAAAGCTATACTAGAGCACACATTACCTTGATGCATCATGATCTCGAACAACAGTGGATCAAAATCTCATTTGAAACCATATAGAGTCCATTCATATGAAGAAGACAGATACAGAAAACCCCAAGCAACTAAATGGGATAACCACGGGAGCAAAATTCCCCTGAAGAAAATTTAATGTGAGCATGAACATAAAATACACATTTTTATATGGTAACTGAATTCAGCTCGAGATCCTTTTGCTTTTTCAAGGTTCAAAAATCAGATTAAACTGTCCTTTCTTTTTCCTAGTGCGATCGGTGATTATACTAAAGGAAGCAATGATAAAAATTCATTGATTAGAATTTTATGTTTTTGCTGAAACTTGTTTGATGACTATGGAAATGATTGCCGCCTAATATTTTTTCTTGATGTGCAGCATATGGCACTTGACAATATATACTTCATCTTTCTTCTTCCTTTGTTCGGCCAGAGTTATGGGAAACCAAGAAACTCAAGTTTCCGAACATGAACTAGCACGACAGAACTCTGCTACCAGAACTGAACAAAATGATATGCATTGCTGAATGGCATGAGATCTCTTGTATTTATTCCATCGCAGAACTACATAACTAATGAGGTTAAATTTTTGTGAAGAAAATATGGTCCTCCGGTTGCTTCTGTACATTGAGTTGTCTGATATGAAGCTGCTGGCCTGACTGTTGTATCATCTTCAAAGAAGCCTCTTCGGGAAAGAGAGAACAGACATGAAGACCAAGGTAAATTGATTGAAGGACAACATAAGTATATATCAATTTTATACATAAAGAGGTGGGCTTCTTTTTGAGATAATCTTTACTGAGTACTGACAATTGCTTGATTATGGTATTCTTCTCGGCAAAACTGGAGGTGTACTCCATTTACGACGTAGAACCAAAGGAATAAAGTTTTTTCAATGTGTGATTTTTTGAGCTGGTTGATGATTTTGACCTGTACATTTTGATATCAGTGCCCACCTGGGAGTAGTTTGTGCAGTACGATCGGTCGCAGAAGTAATACAAGGAAGAACGGTAGTAGGTGCTGAGGGCGATTTGGAAGCAAAATGCAATTGCATGATTTTCTGTAAAAATGTTTTTTTGTATGTGGATGATTTCTGGATGACTGCTGATTTTTGAATCCTTTTTTTTCAAAAAATTGAAAGGAGTCGCCTTCACATACATAAATGCAAGCATAGATTCCCCCATTATACATTAATTTTTCCCATCTTGTTAGGAAAAATCTCTGCACTGTGGAGAAGCACATTAGTAATTCATACATCTTTTAATCATTTTGTCATGTTGTCTTTAAGTGGAGATCCACACTTTTTCATGTTAAAATGTCTGAGCATTTGTGATTGATTTTTCTATATATTTTATATGTGGTTATAGTAATCTTGGATTGAAATGCATTAACAAGTGGAATTAGAGCCAACATGATTGATAAGATATGTTGTAGTACTAGCATTATCAGTTACAATTTATGGAAAAACAAAATGAAAGATTTGCTGTTGGTAAAGTCTAAGAACTATCAATTTTTGAAGAAATGATAGAGGGGGTGAATGTTGTTTATGGGGAAAAATGATTAATTTAGACAAATAGGCAAATAGCTCAATGCAAAAGAGCTACATCTTGTGCATGAAATTAACTCTTGTGTAGACCTAGCCATTTACCAGCACAAGTTTACCAGATCTATCTCCTATGAAGAAAGGCTTTCTTGGTGAATGTCTCAATATACGAAACCTCATACAAGGGTCGTCTTTCGTTTGAAAAGAAAGTTCTACGCAGATATCACCTCTGGCCAAGAATAAAATTAAAATGCAATATTCCAATAAAACCTTTAAAGCAGGCAATGAATATGTAAATGCAAACTGAATCAAAATTAGAGCAGAAGGCTTTCGAGAGAGCAAAATTTGAGAGCATGTAGAACACAAAGAACTATGAGCGCTTTGCAAGGTTAAGATCTACTAAGAATAGCAAATATTCAATTCACCTTCTCAATAAACGGCTGAAAAATCAACTCAAGCCATGAGTGTATGGTGCATCATGGCATGTACCTTTGCATAAGTAATAGAACACACTCAAATAATGGTTTAACGGCTAACTTGCACTGATGTACAAAATTTGTGTACAAGTGAAACTTCTGTTAGGATTGAACGCATGTTGAAATGATTAAGTTGAAATTACCAACACTCAAAAGCGTATCGATATACATGAATATGTACGTGTATAAGAAAACTACTTGAATTTGAACTCGTTAATAGAATGTACTTGTGCAAGGATATATTGGTCCATGTACTCGTGTAAGGATAAACCGGTTAATCTTCACATGGTTCATGTATCGGTGCACCAATACCCGAAATATGCAACGTTGTAAGCATTCCAAAGTGTATAAACACATCAGAGCTTGTACCGGTGTTATAGTACTCTGATGTATGTGTCGATGAATATATGCGATAAATGCTTTATACACTTTGAAACGATAAAAGACATTATTAGAAACTGGCTTGATAACTTGAAATAAATGAAACTTCTACAGTTATTTTATCTTGATCACCTCAACAGCTTTAACTCATAAAACACTTGATTATAACAAGAATCAAGCGACACAAGTGTCACTTTTCTTATTTAGCAATTTAAGATACGATACAGCATGCTTCGGTAGAGGAGTGTGATCCTGTGAGAGCAAAAAGTTGTGAGAGCATGAGAGGGGTGATTCTGGACCACTAGATTATGTTTTCTCTCTCATGGTCTTCTCTCTCCTAGTTGAATCTAGTTGTCCAGAGTCATCTCTCTCATGCTCTCACAATATTTTGCTCTCACAGGATCACTCCTCTGCTTCGGTATATTTGCAACAGATGTTAGTCCCACATGAACAATTATTTCCTTTTTCAATTTAATTTTTTGATCACAAATCAAAATAATTCATGGGAGACGTTTCAACAAAACCTCCCCTTCTGTAATAACAAAACATTAACACATGTTGCACATCTTAAATAAATAGTGTATATCATAGCAAACAAGATATAATCACAAGTAGAATCCCAAGTCAAATCTCCCAATAAATATATGTACTTCATGTATTACATGTAGGTATTGGACAGATAAACAGAAATGTGCAAATATCACATGGATTTACAAAGAGGGTTAAACTATACATTATCTTTACCTTTTTGTCATAAACAAAAAGTTAATTAACAAATTGAAATGACATCAAGCAAAATTTATTGCAACTAGAATAAAACTTCAAACAGAAAACAAAGTAGAATAAACAAGCTTAAGAAATATTTATGTTTCTCATACACCAAACATATACTAAAGTCAGATAACTAAATAAGCAAAAAAAAATTACGATCAAGGGTCAGTGATATCAAAATAAAAAAAACAAGGATCTTCAAGTTGATGTCGCTTGGAGAAGCGCCCTTAATCAACGCCCAAGTTGAAATAATTAACAAAGTGGTATTGGGTCTCCTTAATAAAAAGCTGCCATTGTGCCACTTGTTCTTCAAATTTGCTCCTTGCTACTCTATCGTCCTAAGATCTATGGAATATCTCCTACTAAAGGTGGAGAAAAATGACATCCCACCGTAGATATCATGATTGAATTGTCCCTACGTGGTTGACAGAGAGGTCCAATACCACGGAGTCTGGAAGTAAGAGTCCCGTTCGGTAGGAGAATAAGCAGGAATAAGGATGGGGAATAAAGGGAATAAGGGTCTATTCTCCGTTCGGCTGGAGGATAAGAATAAGGAGAATAAAGTGAAATAAAGGTAGGTAAGGTGGGATAAAGATATGAATAAGAGTGAAATAAGATGAAATAATGGGGAATAGTCGTACCACGGGGAAGCGTGTTGGGGGCTTATTCCCCTTATTCCATTCCTCCTTATGACCCAAACGAACAGGGCCTCAGGGTTGAGTGTTGTAGGAGCCAGAGGGAATGTCATGCTCACTGTAAAATGCACTTTTCATATGTACAAAAACTGGTGGAGACTTCTTGATTTGGGCAAGTGGTGATTCCACCTGAGCCTCATAATGGGTATCTCACTAATATGAAGAGACTTCCCTTTCTTGAAAGATTAGTAGTGAAAGAAGCTCAACAGAGACTTTCACCTCAAAATTCATGCTATTTCCATGCATGATGCATAAATGAAGGGATTTTTACCCGGCAGCTCCTATAATCTTTGTCAATACCTTTACGATTTTTGAAACATCGTAATTCCTCCCTCACCCCCGTAAACTTGCTCCTTCTTACCCCACGAACCCTACCGTTAAATTGACTCATCTAGAGTTAACTTTCTTGAGTTAAAAATGAGTTAATCTAACCAAGCCCCGATCGGACGACTAAAATTATCCAAGAAGAAAAAATAATCCGGAGGCGTGTGGTGGGTGTCGCCGCAGGCGATCGGGGTGTGTGATGGGGTCAGCGGGGGGGGCATCGCTCGACAGCTACAGGACGACAAGCGGGCGAGGGGAGCAAGGGCCGCAGGGGGGTGCTTGACAGTTGCAGGCCAGAGGAGGGGCGAGGGGTACCTGCAGGAGGGCGGGAGGGGGTGTTTGACAGATGCTTGAGGGCGGAGGAGGATGCGGGGGCGAGGAAGCAAGGGCTTGCGGGCGTGGGGGGGCTGCAGGCGAGGGAGGGACAGTTGTTCGATGGGGTCGGGGGGCGATGGGGTAGGGTGGGTGACGCTGCAGGGGAAGGGCAGGTGACGCCGCAGGGGAGGCGTGTGGTGGGTGACGCCGACGCAGGGGGCTGATGGGGTTAGGGGCTTCAACCGACGGGCAGCGGGGGAGGGGGTTCGCAGGGGGGAGTGGCGGCTTGGGGGTGGGGCCTTCGATCGGCGGGTGGGTGGGGGTCGCGGGGGAGGAGGGGATTCAACCGACGGGCGACAGGGGGGGAGAGGGGGGGCTTCAACCGACGGGCTTCGTAGGGGAGGAGATGTCACCTATAGTAAATTTGATAACTAAAATGAGTATTATGTGAAAGAAGATAACAGAATTTGGTTAGTTTTAACGTCTACATGGGTGGTTGTTAACCATAGGGTCTGTAGGGTAAAGGTTAACAAGTTTACGGGAGTGAGGGAGGAATTACGATGTTTCAAAAGTCATAGAGGTAATTGACAAAGATTATAGGGTTTGTCGGGTAAAAATCCCATAAATGAATGACAAGGGGAAGTGCAAATAAGGAGGCGACTTCTTATCAATGAAAATGAAATCAACCTGAATGACTTCAGTTCGAAAACAACCATGTCCATATCATGGAGTATTCAACCAAATCTGCCTTTTCTAGCAAAGAAATTCTAGCTGATAATCCTGAATATGATTTTGGTGGAATTCTTGAAAGACTTGCAATGGAGGGGTTCACCATCTTCAAGATTGAAACTTGAGAAGCTCTATGTGAATGGCATGTTGACTCGAACGCCACTCTTTATTGAAGTAAGAAAGAGTATAACCAAACTGATTAATACCTAGCAACATGAAAATACAAGTATGATCAAAATCAAAAGGCTAGTGATTGACTATGATCGTCAATTCATCGCCATCATGATATTTTTCCTGGAGATTGGCATAGAAGATGGGTGTGACATCCTTGTAATAAGCAACATCAGAACAAATGAGTGCTTAAGAACTCGATGAGTCATTAAGCTTCAAAGTTTTGGAAAGTAAATGATCCTAGTGAACAGGTTGCAAAGGTAGGGTCCTAAATGACTTGAAATCCTCAAAACGTTTTTTTTTTTGGCAGTCTCATGAGAACGTGGGGAACAAGAAATAACTATGAGAAGAACATCTACAATACATTATTATGGATAAAGAATAAACAAGCCAAACTATGCAGAAGCACACTGGTGTATGGTTGCAAGTGCATGGTGTTTTGGTACAAGGTGACGTAGAAATGAAATTAGGGTTCGGAAAAGTCAGATTTGGTTCAAAAATGTAGCTAAGATTGCGAATGTGTTTAGGATAGAAAATGGAGGAATCATGCAAGAATATGCACAAGCACAACAATCCACAAGAAAAAACAGTACTTGAAACCAAAAGAACAAGAAAGTAATTTCTAGGTTTTCTCCGTTATAATGACAAAAACACTGGAGTATAAATGGATAGAATCGTGATCGAGAGTCCATAGGAGATGAAAACCGAAGGAGACTCTTTGGGCTCGTTTGGTTGCAGGGTTGGACAGGGTTGGCTTGGCCCAACCCGGGTTGGCCCTGCAACCAAACAGGGTTCTTCCTTGGTTGGACAGTCTCCTTCGGTTTCGGTTCCAAATCGGTTCTTCCTTGGTGGGAGGAAATAGTAGTAAGAGGTTTAAGTTGGATTTAAAAAAGGGGGGAAATGGGGTTGCCCCCTAGGAGTAGCCAACATGGTTGTCCCCACTTTATTTTTTGCAAAATTTTTTTATTTTTTGGAAAGATATCACCATGTACATTCATCCCTATATCCCTCATATATGCCATACAAATTTCGTCAGAAACAGAGACTCCTACGGCCTCCATCCAGACATCATTTTTTTAACGGTCGCAGGATTTTTTAAATCGACCATGTCTGGATGGAGGCCGTAGGAGTCTCTGTTTCTGACGAAATTCGAATGGCATATAGGAGGTATATAGGGATGAATATACATGACGATATTTTTCAAAAAAAAATAAAAATAATTGCCCAGAAATGGAACGGGACAACCATGTTGGCTGCCTCCAGGGGGCAGCCCCATCAACCCCTTTAGAAAAAGGGGCTGTGTGGGTTGATTTAGCCACACCCACTTGACCACTTATCTTAAACAATCTCAAAACTCCAAAACAACAAGCTAAAATTTTGACATCAACGTAAATATTTGTACTAAGCTTTTTCCCACTATAAGTAGGATCGGCTACATGGATTCTTCCTTAAATCCATGTTGAAAGATTCGACTATTTTTTAAGCTGGCCATCGACTACTTAAAGCAACCATTGCAAGTATGGATGCAAATGGTCGGATACGGATACGGATATAGGTATTACCATATCCTTATCTATTTTTTAATACGAATACGGATGCGAATACGGATATTGACGGATATTAAAATTATCTTATCATATCCTTAAAAATCGAATACGGATGTAAAACGGATATTGATCGCATACGAGTAATGTTAGAAGTACTCTATAGAATCGACTTAAATATATAAGAATTGGATGGAAAACACATGATATTAATTTACTAAATGTGTTTGTATCATAAAAGTATATAAATATGGTAAAATGAGGTAAAGAATTATGTTATATATGGTTAAAAATAAATCTACAACTATATTTATATACTAAAACGGATATACGGATACGGATGTTTGCGGATATCAAAACGATATCCATATCCATATCCATTTTAAAACGGATACGGATACGGATGTCAAAATCTGTATAAAACGGATACGGTGACGGATCGGATACGGATATATCCGTATCCGTTTGCATCCCTAACTGCAAGAGTGGGATTTGAACCTTGATCTTTTGTGTAGTAGACATACTGCTACCACTAGACCATTAAGTGGGTACAATTTCGATATCAACGTAAATTTTGAAAATGTTTTTGATTGAATCAAACATGTCATGTCAAGCAGAGGAAAGTATTGAATTCTTTTTCTGAAACATCCCGAAGGGCTAGGTCGTGGTCGTCATTCCTTTAAAGATCATATCTCTTGAACCTCTTTCTATTTCAAGCACCCTTTGGTATGCTTATAATTTTTTAGAATCCTTCATGACATAGGAGTTTCGTGAAAATATTAATTATTTAACTATTAGTATCAAAAACTCTAAACTTTCCTCTCTTTATCGCATTATCTCTTAGAAGGGATGCCTAACACAAACATATATGTATATATATTTAATCTAAGAGTAATGTATAGAATTTTAAGACAAATTAATAGTACTTGTACTATCATAAAATATTATAACAACATTACATAAACATATAAAAATCTAAAATAATCCTTTCCATCCATAGTACCTAAGCACATGCTAGAGCAGCAGCAATATACTCGGATATGATTGTAGAGAGAGATGCATAATTCTGTTTCTTTGATAACCACGAATCAATGCACTATCGATAAAATAACAAATCTCTATAGCACTCTTGTAGTTTGTCCAGCTACAAGCATAATCCACATCAATAAAGCATATAAATCAGACAAACTACCTTTAGGGCCCGTTCGGTAGGAGAATAAGCAGAAATAAGGATGGGGAATAAGGTGAATAAGGGTCTATTCTCCGTTCGGCTGGAGGATAAGAATAAGGAGAATAAGATGAAATAAAGGTAGGTAAGGTGGGATAAAGATAGGAATAAGAGTGAAATAAGATGAAATAATGGGGAATAGTCGTACCACGGGGAAGCGTGTTGGGAGCTTATTCCCCTTATTCCATTCCTCCTTATACCCCAAACGAACAGGGCCTTAGGGTAAGAAAAGCCAAGTCTACACTAACAAGTGGAATTCTAAAGATTCTTTTTACATGAAGTGTAATTCTTTAGGTTAAACTTGAAAATGAGCACAAAGGCTAGTTGCAAAGATGTCAAATTTAGGTTTAATGAGGTAAAGTAGAGAACCTTGGTAAAGCTTATATCCATTGGGTTACCTAATTCATTTATATCCAAGTGTGTTGTAATACTCATCAGAGTATTTTTCCCTTCTGCTAAACTTAAACCAAACTTCTTCAGTAGGCCTTGAGTGTACTTGGCTTGATTTGAGGGAATCCACTTATCTAGCTGATATATTTGAAATCCCAGAATTACTTACATTCTCTCATCACACTCATCTCAAATTCATCATTTTTTTTCTTTGAAAATTACTGACAATGAGTTTCATTAGTAGCATTAATATAATATAAGTGATATCCTTTCTATCTTTTTAATAAAGAGAGTTGGATCCACCGGTCCAACCTCAAAATCTTAAGATATTAAGAAACTTAGCAAGTAATCTTACTAGCACAAGATGTTTGTTTTGGTCCATAGAGTGCTTTATTTAGTCAATGACATGGTCATGAAAAACAGACAAAGATAAATCGAGAGGTTGACTTATAAAGATTTCGTCTTCAATAAAATCATTTAAAACGCGCTCTTAACCTCCATGTGGAAGAGCTTAAAATCAGAAAACGACATAATCCAAGAGTAATCAAATTGATTCAAGTCTATCAACATGCGCATATATTTCATCAAAATCGATACCCTCTTCTTAGTTGTATCCATGAGTAACTTTTCGAGTAATGGAAGAACCAAAAAGTTCATGATGGAATGGTCTTTTGGTTCAAGAACTAAGTCCTACACATCATTCTGCTCAAACTGATAAAGTTCTTCTCGCATTGCTATTAGCCAAGACTCATCATTGCAAACCTTCTTCAACCAACTTTAGTTCACACTAAGAAACATAGGCATTAAAAGCAAAGTACGATTGAAAACTCGAGCAATTCTACACTTTAAGAGACTAGTAAACCAAAATTTTGGCTAATGATCATTGCACAAATATCCAATCTCTAGGGAGATTGTGAAAATTCACAAACTTTTACGTTGAAGAACATCATAAATGATCTTTCATCGTCATCATCCTTATCGAAAATCATATGTTTCTTCTATTTTAATTATTAGTCGAAAGATACATGAAGAGTCTCTTCCACTTGATGTTATCTAGTTAAAAACTTGATGAGATCTAGAATCAGAGAAACAATCACTAAGATAACTCCAAAATATTTCAAGCCAAAATTGTCCTTAGTACTTTTAGTATTCAAAATGAAATATTTGCAATTAAATACTCTAAAATACGAATCTTAGATGATCTGTTATAATAAATTTAAAAAGGTATATATTTAAAATGAGATGTAAAAAAAATTGATTGAAAACAAAGTAAGAGCGTTAATAGTGTAACACTCTAACCCCAAACATAGTGTCATACCT
Organism: Ottelia alismoides; assembly: GCA_037367405.1. Classification (NCBI taxonomy): domain Eukaryota; kingdom Viridiplantae; phylum Streptophyta; class Magnoliopsida; order Alismatales; family Hydrocharitaceae; genus Ottelia; species Ottelia alismoides. The sequence continues at coordinate 724,713 of JAZKJV010002293.1, read as the reverse complement.
AAAACTCACAAAGTGTGGGTGTGGTTTATATGTGGTAGGGATTACTACTTGTCAACTTGGGCTTAAGCATTTTGGATGGTTGTCAACGGGTCCATTTGGACTTGAACCAACAAGTTGTTAGGGCCAGTTTTCCTCGATAACGGACCGGGGACCTAAGCCCGGGACGTTACAAATGGTATCAGAGCCAATTTCCCTCTGATAGTGGAAAGGGCTACCCGAGAGGTGGAGCCGCCCCTACAAAGTGGTTGGAGGAAAAGGCTACCCGGAGCGTGCAGCCGCCACTTTCACTGGGAATAAGTGATGTGTCATATCGCAACGAGGACGTTGCGAATATAAGTAGAGGAGGTTGTAACACTCTAACCCCAAACATAGTACCACATGGAAAACTCACAAAGTGTGGGTGTGGTTTATAAGTGGTGGGGATTACTACTTGTCAACTTGGGCTTAAGCATTTTGGGTGGTTGTCAACGGGTCCATTTGGACCTGAACCCAACAAGTTGTTAGGGCCAGTTTTCCTCGATAACGGACCGGGAACCTAAGCTCGGGACGTTACAAATAACCTCAACCGGGAAGTATCTAGACAGATTTGATTTAACAGCTTTTACCCACCCAAGAGCTTGAATCCAAGGATGACAAAGAATGAAATTTGAACATGAGATTCATCCGTCAGTTTGTGGATGAGAAGTATATACAATCACATTCAAAATGGTATTCTTGTTCAAACACTTTGATCTAAATTAGATAACTTGTGCATTTCAAAAATAGGGAAGAAAATGTTTTTCTTACTTAAGAAATTGATGTTGAAATTTAAGGATTCTATTTTTATCATAGACAGACAATGAATTTCAATATTAGTAGTCAGATTTCGAATGTACGAACATATTTGGAGATGAAGCTCTAGTTTTGTTACTTGCTAATCTTATAGATTGTTGAAAATTAATTGAATTTATATCGCTAACTCTGTGTTGAATTGAGATTTTTTCCTTGGAGACAATCTAGGCTGATGTTCTACATGAGAAGGTGAAGAGAAAACATTAAGATTTTTTTTATTATCTAGGGTTTTGAAAATGAAAAATATATTCAAAAATGATTAATGAAGAGACAAAAGTATAAGCAAGTCCAATTCCAACATTACAAGAAATGTATTGTTTTAGTAGCACCAGCTTGCAGCCATTGGTAGTGGAATTGTGATTGCAATAGCTAATGCGAGCACATTCCCACAACTAACATCCGCATAGGTAAATATGCAACCACTAAATTGAGGCGGGTGGCGCCTCATTATGCGACCACATGGAGGTCGCATATTGAAGTCGCATATTGTAGTCGCATATTCTGCTACACAAAATGACAGAACTAATAATATCTCCTCGTTTCCATTCTACCTCTTTCCCTAGCTGTCGCCATCCCTCTCCACCTGACTCCTCCCTCTCTGCCCGACATCCTCCCTCTCTGATAGCCTCTCTTCCTCCCTCATCCCTGACCTTCCCTCTCCTACCCTCCCTACCATCAGTCTCATCATCTGCCCTTGTACGTGGAGAAAAGGAGAAGCTCTTCCTCAGCCATCTCCCTCCATTAATGAGCATCTCCCCCATCCCATCCTCCTCTTCCTTAGGTATACATTTTGTCCTTTAATTTTGTCATATAGTTTAGTTTTGTTTTGATTTTGAGTACATATGTTATCATCAATTGCATTATAAATGTTTGTTGAAATGCCTAAGAGATATTGTCTTCTTTTATGATGAATCAAATAGAATATAAAATTTGATTTTTCGGTAATATGTGATTTTATTCCCATATGTAATTAGAAATGTTTTTGTATGTGAGTGTGTGCTAAATGTCTTTGTCGTTGTTGTTGATTGCATAGTAATCCAAATTGATCATGTTTGTCATTGTTCATCAATCACATCTTTCTCGTTTCTTCTCCTTCAAGATCCTCTTCATGATATGACCCCATAATAGATCGGGCCAACTATTCCTCTTCCATTTCATTGTGTAATTTAAGGAATTCCATTCGCATATCGATAGGACGTTCTTAACTTATCGCATGAAATCTTCTAATCTTGGTGAATTTTATTACATGTAATATGTAGTTGTGATTGTATGAGAACAATGCATGAATTGGATTGCTTCCTATGAGAATGGGAGTATGTTTCTAATGCCTAAATTTCCTCGAGTATAATGTTAAGATCATGTAAAATCAGTACGCATATTGTATAGTTAGTCCGGATTTTACATATTGTTATATTTTAATTTTTGTTCCTAACTTTGTATTTATCGTTTGAATAGATCCTCCTAAATCTGATGGAGGGCTTAATTTAATTACAAATGTCATATGATTACGAGAAACACATTTTACTATTGATGTAAAGTAGGGATGAAAATGGACACGAATATATCAGAATATCCATTTATCGTATTCAGAAAATTACCGTATATAGGTATCTGTATCCAAATATTGGCTGAATACAAATCAAAATGGATATGGGTTGTAAAAATTTTCAGAACGCCGATATAGAATGGTAACAGCTTGAATATCTGAATCCAGATATCCGAATACAATATTGATATTATTTTTGTATATTAGTTAATATAATATAAGACACAACCACATGTTATTATATTAATATTATATACAATATAATATAATATAATATATTAATGATATTAATAAATTTTCGTTTATTTGAGAATGAACACGAATAAAATTTACAAAACCCTATCTTCATTTTTGCTTCCGGTCAAGAACACGCTCCCTTTTGTTACGATGGAACTTATTTATATTTCATTGTCATTTTTAAAATCATTATGAACTTTATAAAAAAATCAATTAAAGTGAGCTCTTTATTCTATCTATATTCGAATGATAAATATTTGATTCGAATTCGTATATGTATGTTTAAATATATGATTTCCTTAATGTATATCCGAATCATTTCTGTATCAATATTCATATTCAATAGAGATGAAGCGAATATGAAGCGAATATAAGCATATCTGATCCGTATCTAATCATATTCATCCATTGTGTAAATGTTTGTGAAATCCGAGCTTGTTGTGTAGCACTATTTCTGTAAGTTGAGTGATTAGATGATATATTAAGTTGATTTGAACGTTACTGATCCGGATTTTGCTATAGGTTTCCAAAGTTACTCAAAAGCCAACAAAAGAACGTATGAACGAACTTAAACTCGAACGGATAACGTATTCAAATTCAAAATTCGAGCTCATAGGGCGCACGAATCCGAATCAAACACATGCAAATAATACCGCGGTTGGAATCGAACGCGCGTGAATTAATCGAAATCAAACTCGGCGGATTTTTGCGTTGGATTCCGATTTCAGAGACGAACAAAGAGGGTGGGACAGGTGGTGGGCTCACCGCCCGAGATGCGCCAGCGGCCGCGGCGCGTGAGTCCTGACACCGCTGTCCGCCCACGTGATGTTGTCAGACGCAGAACGACATGGCGGTGACCACACCCCGGCAACAACAAAATCCCGTTTGTTTTCTATCCTCCACACCACACAGAGAGGCGCGAGATAGTCGTACACGGATTATATATCTCAAAGATCTCTCTCTCTCTCTCTTTCAAACTCCAGTCAGCCAGTGATATCGCATTTAATTTAACTTTGACATGGGTTCGGTCCCACCACTAACATCATCATCACATCTTAATACCCACTAAATAAGAGAGAGAGAGTGCATTGATTCTTACATTTGATCCTCATGGACCATGATTAGTGAACAACTCATGATTTAGTCATTTGATTTTGATTTGCTTTGCTTGCTCTCAGGAGTAGACTGTCTTCAGTTTCTTGGCCGTGTGGATGAAGCTCATGATCACTTGCATCTCGTCCAGTTGCTTCTTGGGGACAGATGAGAGATGTGTCAGGTATTTTGATTATGTTATGCGAGAAATGGACTGCTGGTGCGATGGATTCGGTTTGGTACCTGTGACAGGAAGTGACGCTGAACCACATGTAGAAGCTGCTCCTTGGAGGGGTTGGGATTGACGCCCATCTGATCATAGCCCATTAAAAATTGGTACCAGTAAACCATATACAAAGAAAATGCTTAACAAAGATATAAAGATAATGGCATGGATTATGCTGCACTCACAAGGTTGAAGTGTTTCCAGTATCTCCATAGAGTGGCAGTGCCCAACTTGGACAGGTTCACCCGCTGCAATTAAATATGAAATCAGTAATGAAAAATCATAGAAAACAGCAGATTACATGGTACATTCAACTGAAATAAGAAGAGTTACTTCTAGGTTACATATTGCATTCGCAGTTTAGCAATCAAGGGCCCATTTTTTCAAGCTTTCCTAGTAGTTTTTGGCAGCACGTCCTGGTGCCAGTATTTTGGAGCCATTGTGAATTGTTGCGATGTGACTGATAGCGATTAAAATTTAACGTAGACGAGTATATATTCAACCTTAAAAACACTACTGTTCATATGATATAAAACTTAACGGTGAATGCGAATTATGTCCAATAGTGAGATAAATGTTTAACTACTACAGGAACAAACAGAAGATGAGGTAGTTGCAGGGCTTACAGTCTGAGCCTTGTAGGGATGATGAGACTGGATCTCTCTGGTGTGGCTGTTGCGGCTGCTTGACTTTGCAGACGCTGCCCATGGTCTCGTATGCCGAACCCTTGGCTTAGTAGGCTTCTGAAAGTCAATACTCGCTGCAAAACATAATAAAAAGGCAAAGAAAGCATTATGTTCTAAACTATATTTGTTTTCCCATCAGTAGCCATCGAATGGTAAAGGAAGATAGTGGTGCATACAGTAATCGTGGTCCTTTTCTCCCATATCAGAGCTACTGCAAAAGGAGTTATCACAATCGTTTTCATCTTGGTCATCTTCGTTCCCCGTTGGAGCTTCCAATACACTCAAAGCATTCCTCTGCAGCTTCACCTCCACTCCATTTTTCAACACCTGAGGACCCACAAATGCCTTGCACTTAATATATAAAAACATCATTAAAGGAGAGCAGACAGCAGTCTATTTCCACAAAAAGCGTTAAGCTAATGGTGGTTGCTACAATTATTGCCATACTAATAATGGACCAAGACCGGCCCTTTGGGAACAAATCTTGTCAAGTTCTTTCCATTTATATTCCAACGATTAAAATAACATATATGAGATCTATAAATTACTCAAAGATACACAAGCAAAATGATAATCCCAAGTTAGTTTTTTAGAATTCTTCAACTGCACGAAAAATTACAAAAAAATTTATGGATAAAGATTGGCCCTTTGATGGGCAATGATATTAAAGTTTATTCAGTGATATTCTCAAGATTAAATTAAATTATTTCATAGAGGGCTATAATTTACTAGATAATCACATGCAAGTGACAATCCCAGACATTTAAATGCAACAGAATCTCCAACTGCACCAGCAATTACTGTATCAATGAAATACTACTCGAGAACAGTGCCACTTTTGTTATAGACCATCAAATCATGAAGGGGAATCTGGTGACAAGAAGTGGTGAATTGTGGTTCAAATTATGGTTCATGGTTGATGGAGGACAAGGAAGATCAAAGAGAGGGTTTTTACCAGCCAATGCCATCCACCAAGTCCAACAGCCTTCTTGACTACACCTTGCAGGCCAACCAGGACGGACTTGGTTCGGTTGTTCCCGGTCACAACGACTTTCGTGTGCCTTGGGAGAACCGAGAGCTCCTCGTCACCACTTTCTTCACGAGATGGTGACAGAACTCGGGAGGATGGGGACAGCACTCTGGAAGAACATAATTCGGCCTCCATTCCCTGCAAAAGCTCACACACCAAGCACACACATGCACATGTATATGTTAAATGGCTGTTTTTATTTCATGAAATGGTGCAAATTAAGACAAAGTTTGCATGAAGAATAAACTAAATTGTCTATCCCTCTGTAATTCCATATCTTCATGCAGAAACTAAGACACTTCTTGGTCCAAAAAGACAACCATCTACTGGATCAACTCTCTCAAGTCATGGCAGAATAAGCCATTCGATTCATGTTGATTGCGGTGCAATTGGATTTGCAAAGTTACCATAAAAAAAAGTGAACGTTACCTATTGATTTGCTTTAGTTGGAATCCAAGATAAAGGGAACATATATATTAACAATATAGACCCCATTCGTAAGGTCCATTGGCAATCACTGGCAGAGAAAAAACTCGCAATCGGAACAGTCCAATTGAAGGAAAGCGCATTTAACATTCACACATACATTATTGCCACATTATGCTAATTATGGACAATTATCGATTCAGAAAAATATACGCAAAATGCATATACCAATAAAAGAAAATCGCATTGAACTCCATCCAAAGACTAGTGCCGCATTATGCTAATTGCAGGTCATGTTTTTTTAAATAGAAAAAACCTCTTTCAGATCCTGCAGAAAGCAAGTGTTCATTAGAACCCAATTTTTATCTCTAGATCTGCAACCTCGAATCCCAATCCACCACAATCCAAAGTCCCCAATTCCAAGATCCCAAAATTAACCCGAGAAACACCTTCCCACCACATTACCATCATCCGATCACCTCAAATTCCACCATGCAGAGCAACCCCTGGATTAAAAACTCCGCCTTTCGATCCAAGAAAGCCAATTCAAACACACCCAACTCCCCAGAGTAAAACCAAATTGAGGACAAGAACAAGATCGACCCGGGGATTCAAGTACCTATTCGCATTCCCCGATCCAGCGAGAAGGGCCTCGAATTCCGGCCAGAAGAGGGCAAGATCCGATCAGCAGAGAGGTACCAACAAATCCAAATCTCGGAAGGAGCGTGCTGAGAACAAGTGGAAGGAGGAGGAGAAGATCGGAAGAGAGGAGAGAGCAGTGGAGTGTGGAGAGGAGTAGAGAGAAGTTGAGAGGAGAAAGCAGAGCACACTTAATGCTGCTCAACTGCCATAGAGACCTCCCCCTCTCTCCCTCTTTAAACGTACGGCGTGACATGCTGCAGCCGGTGCGTGGCGGGGCCCACACCGGGGGAAAGCGCCAATGGGCAAGAGCACAACCGACACGTGGCGGTGGGGAGGTACGAGCCTATAGGGAGGGGTGAAGTCCGGAGGTTTGGAGTCCGGTAGGGGGGGCATGGCAGCTGGACTCCAATAAAGCGTATGCGTTCCCCATCTCGGATTCAAACGCTAGAAAGAGAGAGAGAGAGAGAGAGAGAGGCACATGCAGGGCATTTAATTGCTCTTCTTATGCCGGTTTTTCTCTCTCTAGATAAGAGATATCCTGTTCGTGTCCATCTTCTTTTCTCCTCTCCTCCGAGAGAGAGAGAGAGAGACGATGGGGGTCCTCCATGTTGTGGGGTTCGAGCTTTCTCCTCTGGTTTTTTGTAATTTATTTATTGGGTTTTTTTTCCAATTTGAGGATTGGTAGGGAGGACATGAATTAAAGTGGGAAGTTCAAATTATTGGTGGTCTGATTTTAAGGAGATGTAGGGAGCATGTGTGAAGGTTGTGAGACGAGCAGTGTGACTTCCCAAGAGAAGGAGGTTTCGATCACATGATCGGTCGGGTCGGGTGGGGTCGGGTCAGAATCCGTTTAAATGATCTCGTAGTTAGGGGTGTAAACAAGCCGAATATGAGCGAACCAACCCAAGCTCGGTTCGGCTCGTTTAACATACTTTCAGGCTTGGGCTCGATTCGGCTCGGTAAAATGAAAATTGTAATCAGGTTCGGTTCGGCTCGGGTAAGGTTCGTAAAGGTTCGGTTCGGCTTGTTAAAGGTTCGTTTAAGAATAGATGTTGTGCACGCGTTTCTAGTAAAAGGGAAAAACCGCAGTTGCAGGGAAGGGTTTTGTGGGGTTTCGGGAATAGGGAATAGGGACTTAGGGAGTGGATGATTGGATGGATTTGGAAAAATAAGTGAATGCCATTATGTTAATAGATAATGTATTTTTCCTTGTATATATACAATATGTATGTAGATATACTTTTATGTACGTATGTATGCATATAATCGAACATTTAATGAACCAAACCTGAGCGAACCTATGTTTTTGAGGTTCGATTTGTTTATTTAATCGAGCCCAAACTCGTGTTTAGGTTCGATTCTTTTATTTTTGAATCGAATCTGAATCAAACTTTTAGCGAGTCAAATCTGAGCGAATGTCGAACCTGACGAATTTTTGACAACCCTAGTCAAGATAGTCTTTTTTATCCATAGATGAGAACTTATTTCTCGTCAAACATGCCTCTGCATCAAACAAACATGCAGAAATTCGCCAGACATCTATTGCAATGTTGTATAAAATCCATTGAAAGAGAAAAATGTTTTTGAAAAAAGTCACATTTGCGTCGTTTGTTTTGTTTTATCACGTATCAAAAAAATGTAGATAAAATTACATATATATATATATATACACACACACACTCAAAAATAAGAGAAATTCGAAGAAAAAAAATACAAAATATATTCATGTGTTCAAGCTCTTGATCATGTGTTTGCAAGAGAACAGAAACAGATCCTCTACTGTGTCGCAGCACCTGTTGTAACGCAAAGATCCATCCGGTGGGGATCGGATGAGTCTTATAACAGGTCGTGGATGATCGGCCCTCTATGAGGGTCATTTGATCCCCATCAAACAGATCTCTGTGTCACAGCAGAGGATCCTCTTTAGTGTTTGCAAAGGTGGAATAGTCGTCAAAATAATGCAAGATAATTTTTTTAACAAAATGCTTCTCGTGTAAAGCATCATCCATGCTGCCGTCTAAATTTTAAAAAATGGTAAAGATGGGAATACATAATTACTTTTGTTCGATTTAAGTCCATTTCAACTTCCTCGTCGGTTTAGACCGTTGCATCCTAATGCTCGCAAACTAAATATTGAAAATTGTGTAGAGTTACTAAACAGGTAGAAGAAATGCAATTTTATCGCCATCATCCATCTTGTTGTAGAATGAAGGTAATTTTAGACGCCCTTCAATCATTTGGAAAAAAGTGGGTGTGTATAATATTATATAAGATATGTAAATTTAGATTGCATGGATCTCACATTACTCTCGCTCTAAAATGGGACAAAAGATTGCCCAAAACCAACATTGTTAACAAATTCGCTAACATATAGAAAGATCGCAATCAATCATACCAAGATCTTGCGATAATACTGACTCAACGGCACCCAAGCAAAGCGGAGGAACAGTCGATCGGAGAGTGATCAGGAGTCCACCTCGTGGACAACATCGGTAGAAAAGCCGCTTCTAGAAGTAGATCAGGCAAAAGGAGGAGGTTAGAGTCGACAACATACTCATACAAAAATCAATCAAGCGAGGAAATATGAATGTAACAACTAGATGGATGTGATGAGATGTGCAAGGAAAAAGGAGAAGTCTTGTGGGCATCGAATCCATCGACGATCGCGATTGAAAATAATCGCAAAGAGGAGGCGGCGACAACAACGATGAATAGGTAAAAAAGGAATGAAACCCTAGAGATAATAAAGGATGTACAATAAACTTCCCATTTTTTTAGCATGGAGGGACTCTTTTGCAACATTTGTCGAAAAATATTTACTTATATATCTAATCAAGTAGGGGAAACATGAGAAGAGCATTTTTCATCTTGCAAACAAGCTTTAATTAATAATTAAAAACTTTCACAGGTCAAATACTGAGAAGGGTTGCATGCAGTTAGTGAGGCAGAGTTATGTGATTTATAAAATGTAATAATTGGCATGTGGAAAAGGCCGTATACGGTCCTTTATGTATAGCTTTTTCTGTACATGGTCGTAGAATGTCTAGGAATACCTACACCTCTACAGGGCCCAATGGAAGAATAAAGTAGAAAGGGAACGCCCATCCCAAATTACCCGCACTTTCATGATAACCCTCTGTACTTTACTTTTTATTTTTTTAGAGGTTAAATTCTTCCTATGGGTCCTTGTGAGGAGAGTAGATCCTCTGCTTTACAGCATAGGACTGCTGCAAATGCAGAATGTGTCCAAACCGTTCGATCAGGATTTAACTGTTCGTGCAGAAAGGGTTCACAAAAAAATCAGATGTCATACAAATTGATCGATTTTGATTGAGCGGCTCTTACACACTATTCATTTACGAAGAGGTGGAATAGTACAATGGGTCAAATGGACGAGTCCCCCGTCCTGTGGTGAGTAAGATTGTCGAAGTATTCTCGTGTCCTATATTCTTTCGGGTTCGATTCATTGAAATTTTGATTAAGATTTCATTCAAAAATAAAGAAACTGAATCGGAACATAAGCTTAGATTTGTTTATATAAATGAAGCAGACTTGAATAAGGTAGGTTCGATCAAGCTCGATGAGTTAAAAGTTCGATTAAATTCTAACATAAGAATATGTCGCATGTGTATGCATGAATCTAGATAGTATGTATGAATATGTGCATGCATGTGTGGATGGAACTTATATAGATTTCATTAAGGGATTTTTACACCCATAATCCTGAGTAATTTCGCAATAACAATCATAATCCTGTATAATCCTGAATTACATCTCAAACCCTGAATAAATGCTCCGTTTTACACTCATATCATTAATTGAGTTCATTAACTCAATTAGATGATTGAGTTAATCTAAGTTATCTAACCAATCAGGGATCTAACGGTTGGGATTGATCAAATCTTTAAAAGGAAAAAGAAAATATTTTACAGGCTTGCACCTGTAGGGAACGAGGAATGGAGATGAGAGAGGTGCGGCAGGGGGGTAAGGGGGGCTACGACTTCGACGGTTAGGTTTCGAGAGGAGAAGGTCGGCGAGGGGGGCCTCCAAGGAGAGCTCATGCAGTCGGAGAAGCTCGGGTTGCGGGGTGGGGGCTTCGAGCGAGGAGGGCAGGGGAGTAGCTTCGAGCGAGGGAGGGAAGGCTCGGTGTCCGGGGGGGGTCTCTGAGCGATGGAGGGGAGGGCTCGGCGCGGGAGGCTTCGAGCGGAAGGGTCCACGCAGGGGTGGGGCCCTCTCGAGTGCTCGGCGGGGGAGGGGGAGCGGGTGGGGGGATTGGGGGGCCTTGAGCAGGGGAGGAGCAGGCGCGGGGCAGAGAGGAGGGGGAGCCGGGAGGAGCGGGCCGAGGGTGTGGCTTCGAGCGAGGAGGATGCGGGGGGTGGGGGCCTCTTGAGTGCTCGGCGAGCGAGGGGGGGTGGAGGAGGGGAGGCCTCGAACAGGGGAGGAATCTATGAAAAAATCACGAGACCAACACGACCAAAACGACTCCACTATAAACAATGGTAAAACTTCTCCATAAGGGTTACACAAAGATCAACCCTTTAAGTAGATGTATCAACCAGACAAACTCCATCAAACAAGAGAGGAGAGAAAGATGAATATATTACAAAAATAGAGAACAATATGCTCATGTGTGCCATTTGCTAACAACGCATTCAAACCACACCATGATTATCGTCATCGTATGTGACGATCATTGAAACAAGATCTCGCTTAAGGGGGTGATTATGAAAAGTCATCTTTCATATCATGCAAAGATGAGTAGATATACCCTTAATAATTTTGATTATATTTTAGTTGGTTTAAGTGTACACATGCCTTCTTATGTTCGATGCAACCTTAAATTAAATTTAGAGTTCAAAAAACCTTTATTTTAAGTCAATTTTTCAAAAAAAATCGACAGAGGTTTTTTATGCATAAAATTATATCACACGCAATTAAACATCATTAATAAACATGCTGAATAATGACTCATCTGTATAACTTACTATAGGGAATCCTCCTTCTAATGTCATTTTAAGCATGGAAGGAAATATCAGACCGATATGAGCACCGATATGGCGATATATCCTGATTTCCAGGCATTTTCTTCACAAAGCCTCGTCGGTATGGGCTATATTTCGGCGATATATCGTCGATATATCGTCGAATACGATACCGAAACGATATTGATATCGATACGGCCTTCCATGATTTTAAGTCATGTAACTTAGATCCTTTAGAAAGTAAATCCACATTGTTTAAAGAGAGGCATTGAGAAAGTTTGTTGTAAGTCTTTACCTAATAGTATAGTTCTCAAGATTGATACTGTTACTGGTAGGGTGGAGCATTGGACCTAGTCACCAAGTTAGATCGAGCACAATCCAAAGCTCAAAGCTAAAAAGCCTTATCGACATTGACTCATAATTTACTTGGGTCACGCCCGAGGCTAGGTCTTGGGTCCATGAAAACTTCTAATCATATTGGGTTTGGGCTTGAAATAGGTAGAGGGTACGTAAACCTATACAAAATTAAGGAAAAGGAAAAAGTACTTAAGATCCTATCTTCCCCGACATGACCCAAAACTCGCATCTTTTAACCGTGGCTCGATCATGGGATCTGGAATCGAGTAAGTTTCAAGCCTTGGGTCTAACCCTTGACCTAACTTTTTTTACGTGCATTGGGCAAGACCTAATGAATTTGGTTCGAGCCCAGGCGCACGCTCTACCCCTATAGACTAGTGAGATCATCCTCATCGCTTCAGATACACTAGATGCAAAAATGCCCTTGAATAATCATCAATGTGCATGATTATCTATAATCAGTATAAACACTCTAATTGGATCTTGATTTAGTTTCTTCATGCTGTTTAGCTAAGCAATTATCAATTTCCATCCTATAAAAATCTCTATTTCCAAAGAGGATGGTCTAGTAAAGAACAAAGGTGAAATTGATTTTTTAAATTCTAAAATGTACAACATCAAGATTTTAGAGGCAAAGGAAATTTTACGTACAAACTTCGTATGTTATAACTCTTTTGTTGGAGAAGTGATCATTAAAGTGGTAGTAGGTAGAGAAAATATTTCCCAAATTGAAAGGGAAATGCTACTTAAACTAATCCAATTTAATTTAAATTCTATGTTGAACTACATGGTGAGGTACATGAGGAGTGCATGGACGTGGAATTGCGACCTTATGCTCAAGTCAACGGATATAGTTCCGATTTTTGATATTTCTATAAAGAAAGATGTGAAGATTGGAAGTGATAAATAAGTCATGATTGTGTCTTTCAAATTATGCCAATTAAATTGCTAAGTTTTCCTCTTTCTTTCTTTTTAGGAATTGGTTATTTATGAATATTATAGTTTAATTTATTAGTGGAAAACGCATTGTTCTATCACATCGTTAAAGTGAGTTCTTAGCATGGTTTTAAAAATCGGACCGCACCTTGACCTGGTCAATTTTCGATTTAGTTCAATTGTGTCAGATCGTCGATCCAAACTAGTTGTGCCGATGATGATGTCATCATTGATTCATATTGACTTAAAATAAAACTGGACGGGCTAAATTTACTAGTTCGACTGATCGAAACAATTTTTTTAACCCGATAAAATCGGATTCATGTATGTATGTATAACATCAATGAAATAATCGTTTAAGATGTCGAATTTTTCAATAGAATAACATGATTATCTCTTTCGAGCAAAATTCTACAAAAAATTAACTACAACATTATATATGAATATCGTTTATTATAATCATTTGTCTATAATTGCTTCTAGAAACTACTCTAAGAAGGTAGGGTCACAATTGATATTACAAAAAAGAGAGGAGCATAAATAATATTGCAGAAGTTATAAAAGGTAGAAGTGATAAAAATCATATTATCAAATTATTTAACCTTGAAAATTTATCAAATCATAAAAACTCCTTCTCCATGCATGGCATCTTGATAATGAGACCATTATCGAGGATACATTGGAGGTGGCCAAGGTATTTGACATTATACAACGTAGAGGTCAGAGATGGGATTTGTTCAGAATATAAAAAAAATTGAGCTTTTTTGGCCTTCTTGCGATGCACAGAAAATCCGCAAAAGATTGTTTCTCATGGATATTGGGAGGCATGTGGTAGGAGTGAGATTACTTAGATGTGTTGTGAGTGGGGACAAAGGCTTTGTTGAAGACTTGTCTATGAAGAGGGCTATAAAAGCTATTGACTTAATGCATTTACTTCCTCAGTTGAGTGATTCACAAAGTGAGCTTCTTTTATTACTATTTTGTATGGGTCCAGTCAAGCTCATGTTTGGTTTACGAACATGTCAACTCACATAGATGCGACAAGCTGCTACGTGATTTGACAAAGACCTACATGGAACTATTGAGGATATTGTGTTTTGTGGAGGCCCATTCTTTGGTGACCTTCAATGACAGGTGGTGTCCTTACCCATCAGACTCTGTGGCTTAAGCCTGCAGTGAGCTATCAAGGCTTCTTCATATGCTTTCATGGCTTCCATAACACAATGTTGAGTGCTCCAAGACCATATTTTACAAGATAATGGGATACATGATATAGATTCTGATGTCTATATGTTTTGGAACGCCTACGTGTCACAACTCCATCTCTCAATCTTATTTGTTTTGCTAACAATGATACCGTCCCCTCTAAATCCCAGAATGCTTTGGCGAGTTTTTTTAGTAAACTTGTTAAAGACATGGAGGTTGAGCTTGAAATAACTACTGAAGAAAAGGCAATTTTTCGTTATTTACAAGTTGACCATGCACAAGATTTCCTCCCTTCAGATTTAAAATTGAAAAGTTACTAAACATGAGAAGGCATGTATTGAATATCAACATGTTTTCCTCCAGATTTTGATATCGTTAGAATCTTAGCATCTGAAGCAATAGAGCTCCTCAAGGAGATCCAAAAAATCATGCATAGTAATATTATTATTCTCATGCTTGTAGATGTTGTGTTACAAAGAATTAGATTTGTCGTCCAAAAGGGATTGACAACGCAGCTTGTTGCCCACATCCCATCAATCTCTCATAAACCAACGTAATGTTGCGTTAAGAAGATAAAGAGCATACATTAATCAAAAGGTACTAAATATCACAATATTCTTAGGAAAATGTACGTACATGTCAACTCTTTATATGCGAAACATACTACACATCTTATTCAGGGTTGACATTACAGTTTTTTTACATCACTTTCATTTGAAAGAACCTATAAAATCGGGTCTCCATTTTGTGGTTCTGTTTCGAGAATCGGGTCTTTTAACTTTAGGTCCTGGAATTAAATACTGTGAATAACATGCAATGTGTAATAATTACCTGCATATTCTTTCAACGATAATGTATATCTACGACACTATCCAATCAAGTAGCGTACGGTACTCCAATCAATATTATTGATGGAAAAAATTCCTTACTGGATGAGCACATGCTTAAGGCTAATAATCAGGGTAAAAAGTACACCCCCCCCCCCCCCACGCACCCACCCACATCCCAACTCTGATTTGTTTGGTTGCAGGATTGGACAGGGTTGGGTTGGGATACCCCTGTGAATAGTAAACTGTGAGAAGAATTGAGAGGGTTGGAAGGAAAGGTACTCGAGTTGAGCCAACCCAACCCTGCAACAAAATGAACCCTTGATGGTAAGAATAAGCGAACATGGAATCATGGAATCAGGATAATGTAACACAATAATTTCTTCATGTCAGTAGTAAAACTTAGAAAAGTCCTCTCCACTTCCCGTATCAACCCAGAGGAAAAGCAGAGAAAGCCCGGTTCCAATAAACAAAATGATAAAACCGTGTCAAGAATTATGTGGCCTAACCAAACATAATCTCTATAATTACTAAATCAAAATTAAAATTTGAAAACCAGCGTAAAAAGAATTCGGGAATCTCAATCAGGAAAACCACGATGTGGTGCACCACCAGAAATCTCCTGAACTGTCATACTTACAAATCAGTTTAAGATCAAATTGGGAACGGATTAAAACTTCATGACAAGCATTACCTGTATAGGAAAACGGCATTCTTCTCTGAACGTGTACAGCTAGTGAATATCAATCTGCCCGACGAGATCCCAATTCTCGGCCGCTCAGCCGCTAACCATTCACGCTGAGAATGCTTCGATCGACAACATGTTCCCAGGATTTACAGCCACGCAGTCAGCAGACAGCAACCAAAATCAATCATTTACAGACCCCAGAGGTGCGGTTGCAGTGTTGAATAAACTATCCTCACTCCTATGCACACAAATAACTGACTATACAAAGACATTATTGACCGAAACCAAAACAGCCAAAAAGGACTTGCAGGAGTTGCTAACTCTAACACACGTCACAACCATACATCGCCCGAACACGATGTAGAAGTTGTCCCACTGCGCTACATGGATCAACTTTCTCGCAACCGTGAAGATGATCTTGTCAAATCCTATAAGCAAATCTGATAAACCGGTCCATAGTAACAAGCAGATGCAGGAGTTTAGTTCATTTTGGTAAAATGAGATGCATCGTATGAGAGTCCAGTATCCACTTGCGACTTGGATCGTGCTTGAATCTACGATAATTCTACGGGAGGCAGAGATGGATCCTCCTCGTGAATGGTATTAAAGTCACCGGACAAAGTAATCACAACCTGCAAATGTAGAGATGAGCAAAGAATAAGAACGAAAACTACACTCGAGGTCTATGCAAACTGCCACTTAAAACTTTTTCCATCCAAGTAACATAGACATTCAACCACCAGTTGACAAAAAAAATGCATGGATGAGTATCAAATAATAAGTACGAAGTGAGTAGTATCAAGGATCTATGTGGTATAGCTCCATTAACTCTGCCCGAAATTTGTTCAGATCTTTTTAACCAGTCAACAGGAATGAATGATTTTTTTGTCTTTTTCTTTTAGGAAATCATGGGGTTAATGTTTTCTTCCTTGTATTGCATGGCTAGGGGTGTAAACGGACCGAACCTGAGCGAACCTATATTTTTGAGGTTCGGTTCGTTTATTTAATCGAGAGCCCAAACTTGTGTTCAGGGTCTGTTCGTTTATTTTCGAATCGAATCCGAATCGAACCTCTTTTTAAACGAATCGAACCTAAGCGAATATCGAACTTAAGAATTATCTAGTAAGAGGGGGTGAAGAGAAGAGAAATGAAAATATGTGTGTCTGCAATTACAATAAATATTCATTTAGTTTTTTCTTTATCTAACTCATATTCATCTTTTAAAAAAATAGACTAATAAGGATTCGTCTCTTTGAAAAAAATATAATTATAATATATTTTTATATATGTTCAGATAGGGATAAGGAACAAGAATAATGTGAAGATATCCGATAAGTAATGTTTATACTTGTTCTGTTGATTTGAAGATAAAGAAGGGAAAAGTACTAGACACGTGGATGATGGATGTTGTAATTACGATATGACTATTTATTTTTGGATAATTTTTACTGAGATAAAACCTATTTATCACGTAAATATTCAGCTATCTCTAGACAAATGTCACTTATCCTTAGATAAAATCCACTTATCTTAAAATAAGGTCCACTTCTACTGATAATGATTTGTAAATATGTATGTGTATGTTTATCGAGCTTTTAACGAATCGAACCTGAGCGAACCTGTGATTTTTAGGTTCGGTTCGTTTATCTAATCGAACCTAAACTTGTGTTCAGATTCGGTTTGTTTATTTCCGAACCAAATCTGAATCGAACTTTTAGCAAGCCGAACCTGAGCGAATATCGAACTTGAGAATTTTCTGACACCCCTATGCATGGCTTTGTTGGAGTTTCATTATAACATTCTCCCGAGCACTCACGACTTCCCTCATAATTAACCTCATCACTGCTGATGATGCTTAGATGATGATGATGATGATACAAAATGAAACAATTTGCTCTGTTAGGCTTCTTGCAGTTGTCAGTCAATGGTTTCAACAAGGCACATAGTGTTGGTCACCCATTATGCATGCAACATGAACGAACCAACGTCAGTCACCCACTATGTATAAGTCACCTCCCGTCCAATTTGCTAGTATTGGCATTATATCTATTTACATTTTAAAATTACTTTTTTGGCAACGCAAAGAAAGCACAAAACTAGCTTTCCATGCCTAAAATGCTATTGCACCACAAACATAAGAGAAATTTCAAACAACTGAAGCTGAACCTTGTAACAAGGAGGAAAGTCTTACTAGACAAACCTGGTCACACATGGGGCAGGTGTCGCTTCTTTCCATCCACTCCAGAATGCATGAAAGATGAAAGTGATGTTCACATTTCGTTAAAATTCTTGGATTTTCTTTGTCATATTCTAGAAAAGTAGAAACAAATGATGATAAGATATAATTCTTAAAAAAAGGCAAGAAAAAGAAATGCAGATGCAGCACACAGAGACAGTTAACATGTTAAAGCAGGATAATAACCTAATTACAGGAAGCTTATTTTCTGCAATTTGATTATAAAACTTAATTGCCGTAAGTTGTTTAACTTTATCCATGAAACCGACTCCAGAAGCTTAATTAAAAAATTGACTATAAAACTTGTAATGAATTTAGATCTAGAAGACCATAAAACACAATTTTCTGAGCAAACCCGAAGGCGTATGACGAAAAAAGGAAATGTGCAGAAAATTTGCATCACTTTATTCTATAGCTAAAAGAAGGCACCTTCAAGACAGATTGGACATGCATCTTCCTCGATTGTTGAAGTGACCGAGTCCCCTAACTTTGTCAACTCCTTTTCATCTGATTCAAGTGAACTTTGTAGGCAACCGTTCTTTGCTTTACCGTCAGAATCCTTCCCAGTCTCACATGTTGCCGAGCTTTCGAGGCCATGACCATGTAAACTGTCTAGCAGAGCCTGTGAAGATAATTGCCTGTTAGAGACAAAGGAATAGGAGTATGCATTTTTTAAGACAGAATGACAAGATGAGAGAGCCAAACTGACATCATAAGGCAATGGCGGAGGGGGAGCTCGAAAAGTATCAGGGCTTGATGTGTCCAAATTGGTATCAACAAGAACTCCAGAGGACATAGTGGAAATAGAACTGTGCGTAAAAGGCAAGGGCATATGCTCATCTAGTACCGGTGGACACTGCAAAAGGCTCTTTATTCAGAATAAAAAAATTTATTATAGGAGTGATCTGTAGAAATAAAAGACAAAATTGAATAAAATGAACATGTATCTTGGAATGCTCATTGACAAATCAGTGATAGTTCTCTTCAAAACGTTGGACAGAGGTGTGCTAGAATTCTTACTCTCTTACTGCATTGACTTCACCACGAATTTCCGTGAATGCATCCCACATTTCAAATACAAAGAAAGGACATCTGGGAAAAGGGCAAAATCTCCAAATTATCGAAGAAGTACATGTGTGTCCTTTTAGGTTCGCTGCCGCATAATCTTCAACTGTATTATGAGTCTGTACCACCAATCAGCTTTAAGCACAAGCTTGACCGACCCTTAAATTAAACATAGCCAGTGTAGGGCAGAAGATATATTAAAGATGCAAACACACACCACAGTAGTATGCCTTCTCGTCAAACTTCTTTGCCATCCTTAAACCTTCTTCAGTTCTATGGCAAAGAAGTTTAAGACCCTTCTGAAACTGAAGACGGCATAAGACTTCATGAAATAATATTATGGACCACCCAAATTGAAATAATTGTGTGTATTTCCCGTCGGCCTGAAACTTGATTTGTACTCACCAAATAATCCACGCTTGGGGACCAAATCGACAAAGATGTCACTTTCAACACAACCGTTTTCCAAGGTAAACCCAGTGACAGACGCTGAGAGTCAAGAAATATTGAAAGCTATTCACTATAGGAATCAGGAATACATTCATGGAGTTCCCTACAACTTCCCACTCCTGAACCGAAAGAAAGTCAGGACCGGATCAAGAAAGATCGCCACTTCTCAAAGTGAGAGTTCAAAACTTCCACCCACTCATTTCTTTCTACTTAATAGTGTCTGTTTGGTTCTGGGGCGGACACCTTCGCGTGTTTCCCCCTCATTTGACTAAAAAAACGGTATCTGTTTGGTGCATATGCTTAATAATTGACATTATTACAAGACACCGTCATCCACATTTGCATGCACGTATGATATAATGGTAAGATCAAACATGCATTTCTCTACACTTTTTTGCAATCTTTATCCTGATGCAGAATATTTCAGACTGTGTATATTTGTGACATTAGTGTTATTAGAGCTTTTGTTGTTGTGAGGCACAAAAATAATATTTGACTATAATCAAGTAATCAAAAACAAGTAAACAAGCATGAGAAAATCACAACACAAGATTTGTGAGGTTTAACTGTGTTATGCCCTCATCAGCGCCGGTGGATCTCTCTCTATCAGGTGGAAGAACATGTATATTTGACTATAACCCTAACCTAAAAGGATTTTTTTTGACGCTCGACCTAAAAGGATTTATATAGTACCCCGTACAAATGGATCCCCATAAACGGACGGATCACATGCTCCATGTCTTTTGCCCCACGTTAGCATATCATGGTTGTTTCAACTTTACATAAAACTGAAGTCTGTTTTGACCTTGTCATCAAACTAGACAGTGTACCTTATATTGTTTTATTGTAGTAATGGACTTTGATGAAGTCATCGCTCTGTGACAAGTAATCGAATGGATGGGTTCTTTGATGTGTGCCTTAGTAGAGGAGAGATACAAAGAGCTTTCTTCTTCGTCTGACCCATGAGACCACAATGAGACCCATAGTACAACTTCCAAAACTCTCAACTTCCATTGAAGCTTCTCCAAGGGATAGATCATGGGATCCCAATTCGGGTCTTCTGCACCAGAAATCTTTGAGCGGTGCCTCTCCACAATATGGATCATAGGATCTTGTGTCCTCTTCCTTGTACTACAACTTGCTGCAACAGTGTTGCCTTAAACCAATGAGTTAAGACCTTAATGAGCAGAGGTCTCCATGATCATCCTACCCCCAACCCTACCCAGTGAACCATAAGGTCCATAAGCAACAACAGCTCGTGTGCTCGTAAAAATGTTGCAGTGTCGGAGACCGCCAACAATATAGCCTGTTGTGCCCCTAATGTGGCTGATTTCTTTAAAGAAAAAAAGGCATGACGTCGTAGTGACGTGCACCCAAAGAACGTTATATTCACAAGTTTATAACATAATTACAAAGATGAAAAATCCCAAAGGAATCGGATGTGGACTAAAATGTAATCCACCTACAATCTCTCTCCTTGAAAATGGCATCATTTCTAGTTAGCCATAAAGTCCAAAGTATCAGCACCGCCTAATTATTTTCACCCAACATTGTAGTCCCAGACAGCACTAGTCCTAGAAGGTACAAGCATCCACAGTGATCACACTAGTATGTGCAACCACTGTCCAAGTATTCCTTCACACGGGGCATGTGAAAAAAGAATGATACCTATCTT
The DNA here is from genome assembly GCA_037367405.1 of Ottelia alismoides. NCBI lineage: Eukaryota > Viridiplantae > Streptophyta > Magnoliopsida > Alismatales > Hydrocharitaceae > Ottelia > Ottelia alismoides. The sequence continues at coordinate 703,575 of JAZKJV010002293.1, read as the reverse complement.
CTTACGCAATCCCCTGAGACAAGAGGCACTTGCCCCATTGAACAATCACTTCCTTCGGGAATCTATCATCAACAAGTTCCGTCTAAACAGCCAAAAGCAAATACTTGAATATGTGCCCCAATGAAGCCGTTGCGATATCAGCATAAAAAATAAGAGGTATATAGTTCGTTACAGTTCACAGTGAACTGCAGGCCACTTTTTTAAGGGAAAAATAGGGTGTCACGTCGAGGATATGCCTACCCTTATTAAGGATCTATATGAACCACAATAAAACAAAAAGATACACAGATCTCAAAATATTTTTAGGATTTTTGCATGCTTGATTACATTCTCCATAACATATGCTCATCCCTAAATAGAAATCTAGTCTGCACGAGCCACAAAGACCATAGAATAGCCACCACCCCGATCTTGGTAGGACTACTCCCATAGCCTAAGGCGTCAAGGGAGACCGAGAAATCAACCCAACTGGATGTATAGACCCCATAAACAAGTGTCACTGACCATACATCCTTCGCAACAGAATGCCAAAAAACAGGCGCTCAACACTCTCCTTTTCTATGAAACAGCCCTCACATGTGCTATCAAAATCAGGAAAGAAACGCGCTCTTCTCTCACCCATCATCAAACGGTTCCTTCTAAGCAACCAAATAAAAATCCGGACCTGCAACGGAACCTTCCACCTATGAATGTCAACAAACCGATCAGAAGCAACCGTCGGATCAAAAACCTTAAAGTCAATTAGTTCCTCACGGATAGATAATCTCCAAAGCTGTAAAAGCTCCATAATATGCTAATATGATAAGGCAAAGAGAAAAAGAGGGAGCCAACAACCACCCTCCAAGCAATCTCTAACAAAACAACATGCATTTGCCACAATGGCAAAAATTTGGGGTAGAGCACACATAAAGCAGTAAGCACCTTGCCCAATCTAATCATTAGGCCAAAAATGGAACCCGCATCCATCACCAACAATGGGCCTCTGTTGCAAATCGCGGAAGCGAATACGCACAAACACGATCAAACAAGCAAGAGCGCAAACACACGGATTTACAAGGTTCACCCGTAACTGGGCTACGTCCTTAGGCGGCGGCGATCGGCTTCACTATGTAGAGAAAAGAATGGATACAGAGGATACTTAAAACCCTAACCCTAAGGAGTTTATATAGCACTCCCATACAGGCGGATCCCTAAAAATAGAAGGATCCAAATACCCGAATACAAATAGAACCGCTCCATAAAATTTTCACCGGGGGCGCTGCCCCCACACCCCCGCAGGGGGGGGCGCACCTGCTCCCCCCCTAGACCCCCCCCCACAGGCTCGCTGACCGGGCAGCGAGACCCCCGTCTTGTTGGGGTATGGTATGGCAGGGGGATGCATATGCAGTTCTTCAACCTGGGTCAGATGGTTAGGATTCAAGGCATATCAACAATCTCCACCTTGAGTTGAATCCTCTGAGAAGCTTCGCTAAGCTTCGTCGTGCCGCCGCCAGCCCCTCCTTGGGGCTACTCCCAACTGTCGACATTGAGCAAGTCCAAACAATGTTTGAACTTACTCCCAGGAACCGCCTTCGTGAACATATCGGCTGGATTATCTGTTGTACCAACCTTCTTCACCTTGATCCTCTTCTCAGAACGAATGAAGTGATATCTGACATCTATGTGCTTGGTTCTCTCATGATGAACATGATCCTTGGCTAAGCATATTGCACTAAGACTGTCACAATATACTATAGCCTGATTTTGTTGCAGACCGAGGTCTCCAAGTAAGCCATTCAGCCAAATGCCTTCCTTTGCAGCCTCTGTCAGTGCCATGTATTCTGCCTCTGTAGTGGACAAAGTAACAGATGGCTGTAAGGTAGCCTTCCAACTGATGACCGAATTCCCTAAAGTGAAGACGTAGCCTGTCATCGATCTCCTCCCATCAATATCTGCTGCATAGTCTGAATCTGAATATCCAGCAACCAAGCACTCTGAATCACTTCTATAAATGAGGCCAATGTCTGTTGTTCCTTTCAGATAGCGGAATATCCGCTTGACTGCTTGCCAATGCTCCTTTCCTGGGTTACCCATGAATCTACTAACAACGCTCACAGCATGAGCGATGTCAGGTCTTGTGCATACCATGGCATACATAAGACTCCCAACTGCGCTGGCATAGGGAACACGTGACATGTATTCCTTATCAGCATTTGACTGTGGTGCAAAAGAAACTGAGAGATGAATATTTGAAGCGGATGGAGTACTTAGAGGCTTGGCTGTAGACATCCCAAATCTTAGTAGAACTTTCTCAATGTAGTTCTTCTGAGATAAGAAAAGTTTCCCTTCTGCACGATCTCTAATGATCTCCATCCCTAAAATCTTCTTCGCTGCACCAAGATCCTTCATGTCAAATTCTGAACTAAGGAGCTTCTTCAAATCATCTATGGTACTCCTCTGTTTGGCAGCAATCAGCATAACATCGACGTACAGTAACAGATAGATGAAGGATCCATCCTCCACCTTGTTGTGGTAAACACAACAATCGTATGGGCTCCTGTTGAACCCATGATCAGTCATGAAACTATCAAACTTCTTGTACCACTGCCTGGGAGACTGCTTAAGCCCATACAAAGACTTCTTCAATCTACATACATGATCTTCCTTACCCTGAGATAGGAATCCCTCTGTTTGGCTCATAAGAATGTCTTCTTCGAGTTCACCATGTAAGAAGGTTGTCGTCACATCTAACTGCTCCAGCTCCAAGTCTTGATGTGCTACAAGAGCTAGTAGCACCCTGATGGATGTATGTCTTACAATAGGAGAAAATATCTCGTTGTAATCCACACCTTCCTTCTGACTGTAACCCTTTGCAACTAGGCGTGCTTTGTATCTGATGCCTTCACTGCCTGAAATTCCTGTCTTTTTCTTGAAGACCCATTTGCATCCAACGATCTTCCTCCCCTTTGGCAATTTGACAAGTTCCCATGTCTGATTCTTGTGAAGAGACTCCATCTCCTCACCCATAGCAGCAATCCACTGCTCAAATTCTGCCCCAGATATTGCCTCCCTGTAAGTGGAAGGTTCTGGTGACTCTGCCTCCTCCGCAACCTGCAGTGCAAATGCAACCATGTCTTCGAATCCGTATCTCTGCGGTGGATGTATCTCTCTACGGGGCCGATCAGTAGCAATACTAGGTTGCCTCTTTCTGGTTGCTCTACTTCAGGCTGTTCAACAACAGCCTGATCAGGAGTGGTGTGACCAACTGCGTGATCACTACTTGGTGTCAGTTCGAACTCCACCTGTTCGGACACATCATCACCTGTCCCTGCATCAACAGACTCACTACTCGAGTGAAGCACGGAATTCTCATCAAAAGTAACAATCCTGCTAACAATAATTCTATGCTCAGAAGGGGACCAGATTCTATACCCCTTCACTCCTGCACCATATCCTGTAAATACCCCTTTCTTTGCCCTTGGTTCTAACTTTCCTTCACTAACATGATAATAAGCAGCACAACCAAAGACTCGTAAAATAGGATAATCAGCATGATTACCAGACCATACCTCCATGGGTGTTTTGCAATCAATGGCAGACGCGGGACTCCGATTCACCAAGTAACAGGCTGTATTCACAGCTTCAGCCCAGAATGCTCTACCAAGTCCAGCATTAGAGAGCATGCACCTTGCTCTCTCCAGAAGCGTTCTGTTCATTCGTTCAGCAACTCCGTTTTGTTGTGGCGTATCTCTAACGGTAAGATGTCTCGCAACACCCTCCTCCTTGCAGAACTCATTGAACTCCGATGAACAGAACTCCAGTCCGTTATCTGTGCGAAGACGCTTCACCTTCTTAGAAGTCTGATTTTCCACCAAGATCTTCCACTGCCTGAAGGTCTGAAATGCTTCGCTCTTGTGCTTCATAAAATACACTCACACCATCCTGGAATAATCATCAATAATAGATAGAAAATACCTGGCGCCTCCCAAAGATGGAACCCGTGAAGGGCCCCAACAATCAGCATGGATGTAGTCAAGTGTCTCCTTCGTCCTGTGGATAGCTTTACTGAATTGCTTTCTGTGTTGTTTCCCGAACACGCAATGCTCACAGAACTCCAGCTTAGATCCCTTGAGATCCCCGATGAGACCCTTCTGATTGAGGATATTCATCCCCATCTAACTCATGTGTCCTAGCCGCATATGCCACAATTCGGACACTGATCTTACGGCTTGAGACACCACTGCAACAGAACCTGTAACTGTAGACCCTTGCAAGATGTATAGGGTCTTCTGCTTGTTGCCCTTGATGACAACCACCCCGCCTTTGGCAACCTGCATGACTCCACCTTCAGCACTGTACCTATATCCTTTAGAGTCCAAGACTCCAAGGGATATTAGGTTCTTCCTCAAATCAGGGACATGACGTACTTCTGTGACCGTCCTCACGACTCCATCATGCATCTTGATCTTCACAGAGCCGATCCCTACTATCTTGCATGCTGCATCATTCCCCATGACAACGTTCCCACCATCTATCTTCTCGTAGTTGTAGAACCAGTCTTCATTGGGAGTCATATGGTAAGAACAGCCTGAATCAAGAATCCATGTGTTGTCTGTGGTTGTCTGATCTGTGACGGTGAGAACCAGGTCATCTTCAGAATCTGCGCCTCCATGAGCCACGGCAGCAACTGTGGCTTTCCCTTTCTTCTTCGGGCAGTCCTTCTTCCAATGTCCAGGTTCTTTGCAGTAATTGCAAATGTCCCTAGCATTGTGATTCTTTGATTTGGACTTCTGCTTTCCCTTCTTTGCGTAGCCAGAATTGGCATGACTCTTCTCATGAGTCATAACCAAACCTGCAGCGTTAGAGTCCTGCTTCCCGGTAGCCATATGTCGAAGTTCACGCGTATGCAGACTCGCGCGAACTTCCTCTAGGGTTATCGATTCTTTTCCCACAATGAACGATTGAACAAAGTTCTCAAATGATAATGGAAGAGAAACTAACAAAATCAAAGCAGCATCCTCATCTTCAAGCTTAACATCTACGTTTCTTAAATCCATCAACAATGTATTTAAGCGATCTAGATGTTCTTTAAGAGATGTACCTTCCCGCATGCGGAGAGAGAACAAACGTTGCTTCAAAAGCAACTTGTTGGTCAGAGACTTCGTCATGTATAGACTTTCGAGTCTCAACCACAAACCGGCCGCAGAAGTCTCATCAGCAACCTCCGCGATGATCTCGTCCGCCAGACACAGCATAATCGTCGAGTGCGCCTTCTCTTCCTGCACCGTCAACTCGGAGGGTTCGAGTGCCTTCACGCGCTCCTTCTCCAATGGCGCCCAGATGCCCTGCTGCTTCAGAAGGGCGCGCATCTTGATCTGCCATAAACTGAAACCGTTCTTCCCTGTGAACTTCTCGATCTTCATATTGTGTGACGACATCTTGTTGGATGATCCTGACGGAACCCGAAGCTCTGATACCAGTTTGTTGCAAATCGCGGAAGCGAATACGCACAAACACGATCAAACAAGCAAGAGCGCAAACACACGGATTTACAAGGTTCGCCCGTAACTGGGCTACGTCCTTGGGCGGCGGCGATCGGCTTCACTATGTGGAGAAAAGAATGGATACAGAGGATACTTAAAACCCTAACTCTAAGGAGTTTATATAGCACTCCCATACAGACAGATCCCTAAAAATAGAAGGATCCAAATACCCGAATACAAATAGAACCGCTCCATAAAATTTTCGCCGGGGGCGCTGCCCCCACACCCCCGCAGGGGGGGGTGCACCTGCTCCCCCCTAGACCCCCCCCCACAGGCTCGCTGACCGGGCAGCGAGACCCCCGTCTTGTTGGGGTATGGTATGGCAGGGGGATGCATATGCAGTTCTTCAACCTGGGTCAGATGGTTAGGATTCAAGGCATATCAACAGCCTCCTTAGTAGATAAAAAAATTGAAGGCTAAGAAACAACAGCTATCTGCGAAAAGGGGTCATGCGAGACCCCATTAATCGAGCACAACGTCCTGCAAGACAAATCTGATCCTCCTCCCTAGATTCAGACCACACACTTCAACAATAAAGCATTATTCATCGCCTCCTGGCTTTGAATCTCCAATCCGCGATCATAATTCTTCAGCACCAAAGTCTTCCACCCCACCAAAGGCATCCATGTGACTCCCCAAAGGAAACCCAGAAGAAACGTCTCATAAGCCTCTCCAACCTCTCCTTCACTCCATTAGGCAGCAAGCACATCAATTGGGAAAACATCTGGATGGCCAAAAGAATTGCCATCAAAAGCACCAACCGACCACCTCTCGAGAGACAATTTGCACCATCAACTCGCCAACTTCTTCTCCATCCTCACAATCCTTGGTAGCCAGTCGAACTGCTGAAACTTGCCTCCTACAAGGGGCATCCCCATATAGAGAATAGGCAGGCTCCCATCTACATCTACAAAATAGTCTCGCAAAGCACCACCTCCTCATCATTCATCCTAAACAAAATAAAAGCAAACATGGTAGAGTTAATCTTCAAGCTTGAGACAAGCCCAAACAACTCGAGCAATATGACCATCCTCTCTGAAGACTGCAATCGCATCCTTACCCCCCAAAGAAGATATTGTCATTAATGTTGAGATATTTGTGTAATCGGACCTTTATGAGTGGGAGTTATTTACTCCCACATGGATAAATGGTGGGACTCGGTCATATTAGTTGGGTATATAAGAAATCCCATAACCAGTGTATTCAATGAGAAACTTAATGCAATAGCCAACCCTAAAGTCTTTCTCTCATGGTTTCAACGCACTCCTTAAGTATTATGGTTCCACGTAAAATCAAGATGTTTATGCTTTGGTTTCTTGTTTCTGATTCTGCTTTTGCACTTCATATTTCTACATGATATCACAACAAGTTTATTCTTGATTTTATTTCTTTTTGAGATTCATTATTATTTCCATCAGTTTTATCAAGATTCTTAAAGTTTCAAATGTTGGAGATTGTGCAAGTTATAGTACCTTGTACCAAATACTGTGGAAGATCTCTTTGATTGCAGTGAAGCACAATGTATATTTCATAACCCTAGCAATGGCAGCGAAATTAAGATGTGTACATCCATAAATATGCAATTGTTCTGTAGACAAACAAAGCTGCAAAAGTTGCAGCCCATTACATCATACTTAATGAGAAGATTAGAGTATGTATATCTTCTTGGCACATTCTAGAGATCCGCACCTGTGTTACCTCATCTATAAAGCCCTAGATCTGCAGATCCTCAAAGAACTGTTGCGCAATGGATATATGTTGTTGCAGTTACACGTTGAGAATCAAAGAGCTGCATGATGGGTTTCCCTATGGGAACCCTACCGTTGGAGATGAAGATGAACCCTAGCAATGACGATGAAGCTTCTCCAACATGGAGAAGAAAATGCACGACAAGCAATGTGAAATCCTGGAGATGGACCACATTGCAGCAAAGAGGGAAGAGAAGCCATTGGCGTGAAGTTAGTCAGTGGCACAATTTGCTGTGTAGTTGGGTTCTTCTTCAAACCCTAGAGCATCAATAGCCGTAAAGCTCTAGAAAAAAGACCATCTTCTCCGATGCGACCCCAACAAACGGTTGTTATCTTTGCGACGTCCACTCGACAATCTCCATTGGAATAATGGAACCATATGTGGCGGTGGCCATGGGTTCTCCACGAGAACCCCAATCACGGAAGGAAAATATTAGGGCAGGAGCTACTCTTTGAAGGGCATACTTTGTGTTTATATTGCGCCCATCGGCCCAACATGCCCACTGTTGTGCTCTTTTTGGAAGAAAAAAAGAAAAGGAGGAGAGGAGAGCTGCTTTGAGAACAATGAAAGGGCAAGAAAAAAAAAAGAGAAAAGCCCACAAAAAATGGACCGAAAGGAAACTGAGAAAAAAATAAAGATGGAAGCCCACAGAAAAAAGGAAAATGAAGGGAATTGTTCTGGATACAACATCAACTTCTTTTGTAGGACTGAAAAAAAAAGTTCAGTGCTGGTTTAAAGAATATTTCAGGAGGTTCAGTCAATATTTAAAAAAAAGAGATTGGTGACGATTGAAAAAAAAAGATAAGTAACAAAAAAATGAATGGCTACACAAGAAAGAAGAAAGTGGGTTAAAAAAGGAGAATACAATCCAAAAAAAGATTTTGGGACTGAAAAAAGAGGGAGTCTGAGTCTTTGTGTGTATATCTGCACCGCATGGATATGTAAGATAGGGGAAGAGTCTATGAATACCTCCTTGATTTTTGAGTGCACATATGTGATCATTTGTTTGAGAGGTCCTCATACACTTGATTTGTGCTCAGGGTTCATGTGGACCATGTATGATAAGGACCTATGGTAGCGGCTCAATACGAATATATCCAAAAAGGAGGTTGGGACTGCAAAAAAAGAGGGGATTTGAGTCTTTGTGTGTAGATCTGCATGGAAATGTGAGATAGGGGAAGTGTCCATGAATACCTCCTTGATTTTAGTTTGAGCGTACATAAGTGATCATTTGTTTGAGAGGTATTGTCCTCATACACTTGACTTGTGTTCAGGGTTTCATGTGGACCACGTACGATAGAGACCTATGGTAAAGGATCAATATGGAGATATCCATAGGTACTCCAGAGTAGAGATCCCATTCTCTGACCCAGTGTCGGAGAGGCCCAGTTCGAGGCTCTCTTTGTGAAAAACGCATTGTATCATGGTTGAAACCTTTTTCATATCAGCATATGGTAGCAGCGCTCACCAAGGTTCAGGAAAGCGGTATGCGTATGCGTTCGGACAGGTCACTGAATAGCGCTTAAGCGGTATGCGGGGGCATATGCGGGGCATATGCGGTTCTACACGGTTTCCTAATTTTTTATTTATAAATAAATAAATATATACAAAAGTGACTACAACAGAACTAAATTTATGTATAATTGTGGTCCAACAGAAGATCTAAGAAAAATAACTTTCATAGAGTTCAAAATATTATCTATCAATCAAATATCAGTACTTCAATAGAACGGTTAACACACAAAATAATTGACAACAATCAACAAAATAAAAAAGTTAGCGCACAAAATGCCTCTATTGTTGAATATAATGTCATTTATATATGTCGTTATATTTATAATGATCATCCATCAAAAAGTACCGAACTTTACGTATAATATATTACATTCATAATAACTATTAGTTGACTAAATTAGTTTCCTAAATTATCAGTATATTATTCTTTTTCTTCCTTGCGTGTTTATTCCAATCTCACAGTACAACTACTTTGATGATGGATATAAATGGTCATGGAATGCTTGGTTGGCCTACATGCAAAAGTAAGGAAAACATGACACAAATAACACAACAAAACATGGCACAAATTAAAAAAATAAAAAAAAATAAAAAATGGGTATGCGGGCGCACAGACCGCATATGCGGCCGCATAGCCCGCATAAGCGGCCCGCATAAGCGCACAGGGCGCATAATGCAGGGCTTCAGGAAAGCGGTGCGCTGAGGGCACCGCATACGCATATGCGGCCGCATATGCGGCCGCACAGGCCGCTTTCGTGAACACTGGCGCTCACGGTGGTCTATGTTGAAGAAATCCATTTTTCATTCTTCCATATCCAAAGATTCAGGAAGAGCCAAGTACCAACATGAGCAAATTCCCAAGATCGCAAGCATGAGAAAATATTCAGCTTGTAAGTGTCGTATTGTCCAAGCTCGCATTCCATGCTCCAACTTGAGGGGGAGTGTAGATATATTTGTGTAATTGGGCCTTTATGAATGGGAGTTGTTTAGTTCCACATGAATGAGTGGCGAGACCTGGTCAAATTGGTGGGGTATATAAGACGCCCCACAACCCTTGTATTCAATGAGAAACTTAATGCAATAGCTAGCTCTAAAGGCTTTCTCCCGTGGTTTCATCCCAATCCTTATGAAGTAGGGTTCCACGTATAATCAAGATATTTATGTCTGATTTCTTATTTATGTCACTTCATATTTCTACAATTAATGTACTAGAGAACAGGGATAGAAATCTCCCCTACTGAATCCGGCTAAGAAATCACCATGTCTAACAGGGATAGAAATCTCCCTTACTAATCTGACTAAGAATTCATCGTGACTAGACTTCGATCGTAGCCTTTGCCACTGGAGAAAAAAGCAAAGGTGCCAACGAGTATCCCTGTCGAAACCCACAATACAACTGAAAGAAGCCACCCTCCTATCTGCCACTAGCTTTCCAGGAAACACACAGAAAGCTTAGTCTTGGGCTTCATAAAAGAGGAGGAGAAGGCAATTGTATAGAGCTTGAATGTAGATGCCACGCCTGGACCTAATGGATTCCATGTTTGCATCTTCAAGGAATTTTGGCAGTGGTTGGGAAAGATGTGGTGATGTGGTGGAAGAGCAGGTGGCAATGCAGTTTGGAAGGGATCAACATGACCCTCATTTTCTTACTCTTCGAGAAGGATGCGGCAGTGCAAATAGGGGACTACCGCTCAATTGCTTTATCCAATGCCTTATATATGAGCATGGAAGGAAATTTCACAATATATCAGCTAAATATATCACTGATATATCGATGTTGAGAAGCGACCGATATGGGTATCAATATGGCGATATATCCCAATTTTCAGGCATTTCCTTCACAAAAGATCATCGACATGAGCGATATTTCAGCGATATATTGTTGATATATCGTCAAAATATCGTATCGATACGATATCAAAACGATATCGATATTGATACGCCTTCCCTGCATATGAGTATAGCCAAGGTGCTGGCAAACAAATTAAACAGAGTTTTTGGGTTACATTATCTCTCCTTTATGGTCAGCATTTATTTCTGGAAAACAAATTGGAAACAACCTCGCAATGGTCACGGAGATCATTGCAGACTGGAAGAGGCATAGCATCAAAGGTCTGATGTGACAAGGCATATGACACACTTGACTGATGATTCCTTTGGTGGCACTGGCAAAACAGGGTTTCCCAGATATCTACACCACTTTGATGAAGCGATGTGTCACCATGGTCTCTTTTTCGATGCTCGCCAACGGTTGTCCCGAAGGCGGGTTCTTTCAACCACATAGAGGTGTACAGCAGGGGTCCCCCTTCCAATCACGTGAATCAAGCATTGTGTCACCACAATCTTATATGATTGATCAGGTGTTGCAGTAGGTCATTGCAGGCTATTGACATGGAGATATTCACATTCTTCTCTTACAGTACGCTAACGACACCGCTTTTTCCATTGATAAAGGTAGAGAGGAAGCTAATGGATGGCTAAAAAGCTCGAGATTTTTTAGGAACTTTTTGTGCTTATTCTCAACCATAGTAAGTCAACAGTTATTCATTTTATCTTAGGTGAGATGGAGGTCCAAGCTTGTTATGTGGAACTTGGGACGCAGAGAGGGTCCATGTCTATCTATTACATGGGTTTGCCATTATCAAATGCCATGCTTAAGATAGTTGATTGGCTTCCTTTTACTGGGATGGAAAGAAAGTTATCTGGATAGAGGGCAACAGTTCTATCCTGAGGGGGGTGTCTAGTGCTTATAAAGGTTGTCCTTTCTGCTCAGCCATATTACTTCATGTGGGTATTCATTGACAACCTGAGTCGATTATGAAGAGATTTTTTTAGAAAAGTCGGACAAAGAAGGCTCTAGAGTTCGTTCATCTTGTGGATTGGAAGACGATCACGCAACTTATATCTACAAGTGACCTTGGTATTCATCGTCTTGATTACATGAATGAGGCTCTTATTCTGAAGTGGGTGAGCATTGAGCAGGACTTGAGAGAGATGCAAGGACCTTTGATGCAGACTAATCCGTTGCATTTATTTGGGGGAGAAGCGAGGCGACATGGGAATTTACAGAGCTTGCTTCTTTTGCCTCAGCCTTTTGGAAAGGAATTTAGGAGGTAATACCACGATTTCTAGATATTTTTCGCCTGGTTCTTGATAATGGCGAATCGTTTGCTTCTGGACTGATAATAGAGCAAGTATTGGATCGCTTACAGCTCGTTTTCCCAGGCTTTTTGATTTAGCAACTAACCGTGAATCTCGTGTGGTGTATTGCTGGCACAATGGGAGTTGGGTGAATCTCGTTTTCCCAGCTCATTCTTGACAGGTTTTACAGACCCGAGAATACAAGAGTTTCTTGCCTTGCTAGACAACTTAAGCGACATTGAGGGTCCGACTGATGACATGATCATTGGGTTTGGAAAAATAATGTTTTTTCAATGAAGAGGGCTTACAGAGTTGAGAACATGCCAGTACCTTCAGCGGAGGGCAATCTAACCCGGGACTGTAACTATGTTTGGAGTTAAAAACTTCTAAGTAGAATCAACATCTTCTGTGGTGGGGAGATAGAGACCATGGAGCATCTATTCTTCCATTGTGAAATGACTTCATCGATCTAGTCTGAGTCTAACATTGACTGGGTGAACCTTGCAGGTTTTGAAGGATTTTGGGATTCTCTTTTTCTTGTAAAGAGCAAGCCAATGTGGAACTTCTTTTGGTCCAAGCTTGACATTGACTGGATGAACCTTGTAGGTTTTGAAGGATTTTGGGATTCGCTTTTTCTTGCGAAAAGCAAGCAAAAGGTGGAACTTCTTCTGGTCCAAGCTTGACATTGACTGGGTGAACCTTGCAGGTTTTGAAGGATTTTGGGATTCTCTTTTTCTTGCAAAGAGCAAGCCAAAGGTGGAACTTCTTATGCTTTTTGTAGCAACTTGGGCTTTGTGGCTATCTAGGAATGCTGCACTCTTTGGCATACAATGCTTTTATCTTGACAATGTAATTTTTCATGCCAAAACTCTTCTCGAGTCTTGGCTTTTGTAAGTATTCCTAGCTTTCTTTAATATATTTGCAGTGGACACCATAACGTGTTTCTCCTTTTTTGGTTTCAAAAAAGAAGATCCAACAAGAGCATAGTAGCATCAAATCCGCAACCCAAGGAGGGTTGTTGTAATCCTAATGGTTACTACCATTCGACGATTCAAGGAGAGACTAATCATGACAATGAAGCCCAAGGTGCCCATGTGCACACAAGTGATTCTTTCCTACAAAATAAGTATGTCGATGTTCTCTTGTGCACATAGGGCAATGCACATAGACCCTACGTGTCGCTTTGAAGTTGTAATGACATCAGTGAGGTTGATCGAGTGGAGATGATGCACAAGGAAACTTTAAGTGGTAATGCAAGACGTCAAGAAATTACACCAACACAGGAACAAAATCTCCAAGTGGCCAAGTAATGCCACGATCAAAGGGTTCTCTACTATGAACCCAATAGTAGGCCAACAAGAAAAAGAAAAGATGAAGTTGACTATTCATATATTCCATGCAATACTGAAGGTAAGGTTCAGAAATACAATATGTGATATCCGTTCGATCATGCGGTTTAATGTGATTAAACGAATATGCAAAGGAGTACACATAAGTATATGAACATTATACAATTTGTGATATTTTAATCAAAAATATTAATACCATAACAATACATGGTAATAAAGATAATGAAATTTAATTTTATAGCAAGTTTTTGGGGGAAAAGGCTTTCTAGTTGTTGCTATTGTACAATAACAAAACATGGTAACAAAGATTAACTTTATAGTTGACGATTTAATACAATCCAAAATAAAAAAAATTAGATTACATGTATAATATATTGGTTATCCGTGAGATTCTAGTAAAGTAACCCAATATATATCACAAAATGGACTCTCTATGTCACATTTTTTACATAAGAATCTCCTATGTTTGATGTATTATTTATTTCAATGGAGGAAGTGTATTTTATATCTCCCATATTCGAATCCCCAAACAAGGTTTGAAAAAATGAAAGGCAGAAGGAGGCGTTTTCCTCGGAATCGAAGTGGTCGAGGCGTAAGCCTCAATTTATAAAGAAAAATATGCATAAAACTATAGTCATATATATTAATATGTCAATGTAATTATATATTCTCTATCCAACATGCACTATAAGATATGATGAAATAATAGAGATAATAACCCTAAAATAGAGTTAAAACAACACCATATCCCTTTCTACACATTTTCACCCAATTAAAGGGGAATTCGTTGTCTATAAATGTTGTGAAAGAATTAAATAATACATACATATATATATATATCTTTGAAATATTGTTGTAATTAAAAGTATGATTAAATATATGTTGAAGAAATTTATGTTATATGTCTAATATATAATATACGGACGCACGAGAAACCATAAATCCTATCCATTTCGAGTAAATCTTTGAAATATTATTGTAATTAAGAATATGATGAAATATATGTCAAAGAAATTTATGTTATGTATCTAACATATAATATATGGTAGCATGAGAAACGGTGGGCCCTATTCATTTCGCTTTGCCTGATATATTACAAATCTCGTTAAGTTTATAAATATTATTTGATTTGATATTTATGAATTCATTCGTTAATAGTGAAATAGTAAGAGTTTGTCGAAATAGTCGGATATAATTAATCGTAAATATGAAGTTATGGGCACGAAAGAAACATCGAATTTAGGCATTCATCTTGTATAATCATTATCCTAAACAAACATATATTTATAAGCTTCTCAAACTACCAAGTAAACCATTAAAATCACAAAAAAATGTTTCAAAAAAGCAAAAAACGTCTTGGCCAACTGAGGTGCAACGCCTCACAGGACTGGATGAAGGCGCATGCCTCAAGGCTAAATAGGACCGCATCGCCTTGATGCGTACGCCTCGACCGCCTCGAGGCTGGTTTTTGATTTCAAATCATGTCCCTAAACAATCCACATAAGTTGTATTTCATGTGCACAACACATACAACCATATGCACTGCCTAGGTTGCATATGTGATTTATGTGGTTCACATATGCAATCTAACTGCATCATGACAGCATATTGGATGTGTGCTTCGGCAGGAGTACCTAATACACATTTGCAACCGCATACTCAACTACCTAGATCGCATATATGAACCTTGGTCCAAGAAAGAAGACAAATAATTTATGTGGTTCATGAAGGACCTGTAGGAACACCTACTCCACATGAGATGATCCTATGAGGTTAGCCATTATAATTAAATTTCCTAAATAATAGAAGAAAGGTTGTGAAAATCAGTAGTTGATCAGTCAGGTCATTAACTAGGATTAATCGACATTAACTAGGATTAATCGACAGTCATGCAACTAAATTGATTTAGTCAGATTTTAGTCGATTTTGTATTTTTAAATTATTTTTAAATATAAATCATTATATCTATATTTATATTTATATTTATTCATATAGATTTACATACATTCATACGTTTATATATCATCATAATACAACAACAATAACAAAGTCTTTTCACATATTAAGTAGGGTCAACTACATGGATTCTTTACCTCTATTCAGATTTATCTTGGGTTAGATCCAAAAAACTAATATCCATTCGTGTAGTCCCATTCCAACACTTCTGGGGCCTTCCTCACTCTCTCTTAGTCAGCTCAACACCCCAAAACTCACATCTCCTAACTGGTGCAATGGTTGACCTTCTTTTCAAACGGCCAAACCACCTTAAGCGGTTTTTTCGCATCTTATCCTCGATAGGAGCTACACCAACTTTCATTCTGATTGCATCATTCCAAATCCAATCTTTACATGTGTATGTGTGTATTGTGTCCACACATCCGCCTTAGCATTTTCATTTCGGCTACTGTCATTCTCTGCACATACCTATAGTTCATAGGTCAACATTCAAATCCATAGAGCATAGCAAGTCTCATGACTGCTTTGTAGAGCTTTCCATTGATTTTTAAAAGAATTTTCTTATCACAAAGTATGCATGAGGCTCCTCTCCACTTTAGTCAACCTGCATTTATTCTATTAGTAACATCTCCATCAATTTCCCCAACATGTTGCAAAATAGATCCATAAATTTCCCCATTATATATAATCATAATGAAATAAAAGGAATAATTGAATTTCAGTTGAACGCTAAACATTTTCTATTAAGTTTGCTTTATAAAAAAAGCAGAAATACGGTCGAGTTACAAAAAAACGAATGATTAATCGGCCCACTCGATCGACTAATCGATTGAGTGACTAGTGACTCCTTAGTCTTAATCAAGTTGTCCGACCGCCCAAGTACCCAATTGTGGTCAACCCTTACACTATTCTCGACAAATATAAAAAAAATTGTCACATGTAAATATTCAAGTACACAATTGTGGTCAACCCTTGCACTATTCTCAACAAATATAAATAAAAAAAGGTCACAAGTAAATATGAGTTGATGCTATATTATGATCAGTTAAATATCACGATATGTCACAAGTCAATTAGAATTCATCGCCAAATCAATTCAAAGTACGAGAGTAGCAACTTAACACAAGATCAGATATAATTACATAAAAATACAGTGGAGCTCGTTCGGGCTGAGCCCTCCCAGCTGAACAGCAAGCACCCATATCAACTATCTGCTATATTTTTTTGTTTGTTCTCCGGTCATTCTGTAATCTGAAAATGCCCACACAAAATAGAACGAGTTAGCAAGAAACATGTAAAAAAATCAAGATATTGCTTCATTCCATGAAAACATCTGGCCACCGCAGAAACTGCTCTGAAAAGGCAATGCCAGACCAAGAAAACATCAATCAGAAATTCAATACCAATAAACTGAGAATCTTTTTTACTGAGATCGATGTCATTCAAACTTCAGCTCTTGCCATTTTAAAACATCAAAGCGAGTACTCCCTAACGAACTTAAAGAGCATATGATAACACACACTGCTGACATAAAAAAGAGATAAAACTACATGTTGTTCTTTAATAATTCTAAAAATATCAAAATAGTAGATACGATCACGAAAAACAAGTCTCAATTAAAATCAGATGTTCAACCACAACGTACGTCAATAGTTTCCCTCCGTTGCTTTCCTAAACTATACTCGCTTCCAGAATTTCATGAACACAAAATCTTGCGATCCGATACGACGCTATATCCGCCTCACACCGACTCCTGATATAAAATTACAAATTACATCAGCAACATATCAACCGGCTGAAAATTTTATAGAAAAAAAACCATCAAATTCGGCCACGAATCATCAACGAAATCACAGACACAATTATGCAATTTACGATTCAAAAAAAAGCATCCAAATCACAAGGTCCCCAACCCTAAAGCTAGAGAAAACACCTCATCCTAAGTAAAAACAGGAGGACCTTCGAGATCATCGCTAATCGAGAAAACAAAACACGATCAATACCTGGAGATCGGGAACGTCACTCCCCGCGAGGGGATCGATCAGAACGAGGAGCGAAGGCAGCGAGACGATCGGCAGAGGAGAGAACGGGACGAGGTCTGGTATCTCCACCTCCACCTCCCCCTCGCCTCCATCAACAGGCAGAGAAGTGGGCGAGGTGCTGCTTTTGTACAAGTGGCGGATCTGATTCCGGACCCCACAAGGCGAGAGGAGGAGAGATTCGAAGCTTTGGGAGGAAGGGAGAGCGAGAGCGAAAGAGAAGAGGAAGGGGGATGGGGAGATCAGAAAGGCTCAAAATAGGAATGTTTGGCGGAGGTAACGGGACTCGAGGTTGCGTGTTTTACGGCTGTAGTTACGGGTACTAAAGGCCGGGGTGGGCCTTCGGGTGGATGGGAGTGACGCCGCCGGAGTGGGAGGTGACTGGACCCGGTAAAGGGATGACGTGGCGAGTTGTTCGATTGCGGTTGCGGGCAAGGGCGGCGTGGTGTTGGGAAGTGAAGCTACTGCCACGTCTTCGGGTTCATCGGTAATTAATACGTTGAATGTGATAAACGTGAGGTGATTGTGTGTTATATTGATTTTTTATGATTAAATATATTTTTTATTATTTATTATTTTAACATCGTTAAAAAAATCACAAAAAGGAACTTTTGATATTCATGTAATTAATTCAATCTACTAACGCAGGAGTAGAACTTGAGGTATGTCAGATTACCTTACCTCAGGATAACCTGACAATCAAACGAGACCATTGGTTCATCGCTTCTTATGTTGTCATTTAAAAAACGGGAAGATGTATATTTCTCAATGCTACTTGAAAAAATAAAGGTTTATATACTGAAATTATTTCTAATGGGTGACCACACTTTCTACCGATTCTTGGTAAAAACTTCTACTTAATCTTTTTATTTTCTTCAATATAAGTATATTTTTATCGGCGGTGGACGCATATACTCGGTTGGAGGGCACATGTCTCTCCTAACTTTCTCAATTTCTTTCCAATCATGTTGTGCAGCTCCACCCCCCCCCCCCAAACCCCCCAAATTCCTTCTATTTTGAGTCATTAAAAAAATCTAATTATACCTAAGTAACAATATCATTGACTGTAATATATGCACTTTTCTAGCCAACTATGTCTATAATTTATCGACATGGTTTTCATTAGATGATATAACAAAGTGCTTTCAGAAAAAGAAAATAATTGGTATGGCATGTATTAATTGGTCAGTGATAACTTAGATTTGGCGGGGGTCTAAAATAATCTTCCCTCAAGAAAAGCGAAGATAACATGTCGCTGATGCAATCGCTTACTATACCTCGAGTCAATCAACAATTAACCCACATATATAAATCAAGCAATGAATAGCGAAATTATGGAGTTAAAATTTGGGGATTTTATCAGTTGTGCCCCTTGAGATATTACAATAGCAGTTATGCCCCCTCTCTTTTTGGGAATATCATTTGTGCCCTTTAGTTCTTGTCATTCTATCGTGTGTGTGTGTGTGTGTCCCTCCGTTAGTTTAATCGTCAATGAGTTGAAGTTAACCATGATTTTTCAAACCATGGTGCAGTTAAGAGGGGTATAATTGTGCAGACTTATTCTTCTTCCTCCATTTGTTCCTCTTCCTTTTCTTCATAATTTCTCTCTTAATCACACCTTCCTGCGTCCATAAAATCACTATTTTTTGTATTTTCAGGGATATATCACTCATTACAGATAGAATGGTGAAATTTATTGATTTTTTATGAATTTTAATGAATCAATTAATCAAAAAAATAACTTAACTAAACATATAGTGAAAGTGAGGTGGCCTGCAGGAATATGATGGTGAGCAAGAAATATGACATCTACAGCTTCGTCGTGGTGTTAGTGGAGCTGTTGATGGGACATCAAACGATGAAGTACGAGGCGGACGAGGTGGAGGTGCTGGGGAGGAAAAAGGGAAGGTGAGGAAGAGGATGGGGAGGAGCTCGTGGAGGGGGGAGGTTAGGTGGGCGGGAGGGGAGGTCGGGGTGAGTGGGGGAGAGTTGGAGGCAGAGGAGAAGTGTTGGAGCGGAGAGGGAGAGCTGGGGGTAGAGGGGTGCGGGGGGTGGAGAGGGCGAGCTGGGGCTGAGGGGAGGTGCGGGGGGAGGGGGTTCAGAGAGGGAGTGCAGAGGTGGAGGGGATGGAGGAGGAGGACGGGGACGGAGGTGGGAAGGCGTGTGGGCGGAGGAGGAGGACGGGGACAGAGGTGGTGAGGCGTGTGGGCAGAGCAGGGTCTCGGGGGAGGCTGCAGGAGAGCCCAAAGCGGAGGAGGGAGGAGCTGTGGAGGAGGAAGAGGAAGATGATGGGGGAGGAGGAAGAGAAGGGAGGAAAATGAAGAAGATGGGGGAGGAGGAGGAAGAAGATGGGGGAGGAGGAGGAGGAAGACTTTTGAGACCTTTTTTAATTTAATTTCATTTTGTGTCCTTAAAGTTAACATCCGTTTATGTTGGTTATGGACGGTCACTAACCCAAGGGGCACAAGTGATAGATTAGCAAGAAGTCGGGGGCATAACTAATATTCCTAAAAAGGAGGGGCATAACTGATATTAGAATATCTCAGAGGGGCACAACTAATAAAACCCCTAAAACTTATTATAACTCTATGACAAAAGTGTATAGTGTGCAAGCATGTGTAGAGGTCGAACATATGGAGCAAATAGTAGATTACAATAATGCTCAAAACTTGATCCTCTTCTCTTATCTTTTTATTCTATTTTTGTGTGAGTTTTTATTTATATTTTTTATGAATTTAATTTTCATTTTTTGATTGTTTTTAATTTTATAATTGTTATTTTTTCTTTATATTTTCTGATTTTTATATTCTTTTTCTTTTTAATGTATTGTATAAACGTATATAAGGCTATATATACAATGTAATTATAAATGCTAACAAAATAAATAGAATTCAGAAAATAAAAATATTTTGGTTTTATATAATTTCTAATACTTTTGTGATTTTTCTAGAAATTTTACATATTTTTATGTATTTTTAAAGTAAAAAATATCCTAAATTAGGAAATTATTAAATATGCATAATAGATTTGAAGATTTAAAATAGCAAATAAAGTCCAAAATTCTGAAAATTGATTTTAATATAAAAATAATAGCATAAAAATTAGAAATAAAAATAAATACTTTTGGCAATTTTGGTGATTTTTCCTATTTTTTTACTGGATTTTAGACCTTTTAAACTTTAGCGCTTTTTATCCAAAGTTATAAAATATAATAATAAACAAAATATTTTTTAGAATTTTTCAAATTTTTTAATATTTTTTAGTTTTTTCTAATTTAAACAAGGATAAAAGCATGCTTACTTGCATTTTAATAAATAGTTAAAATGCCTACAATGCCAAAATAAAAATGTAGTGTTAGCATTAGTAGTATCTAACCCTATATTTGCATAATTTTTGGGAGCCCGATTGCTATTTTTAATAAATGAAATCAAGCACCGAAAATACATGTACTAGCGAAAGCATATTTGCAATTAAAAATAATACCAAAGTCTCATGTGCAAATTTCCCAAAAATATGCAACTAATATTTAAATTTATTGAATAAAATATAAATGCAAAAATCACCAGGGTATACATGCAATTTGCTTAGCTCACGTGGGATGACACGTGAGTTGAGTTGGAATGGACCAAAATGCAATATGAATTAAATACAGGACCCTCTATGCAAATGTCTAAAATTATTTACGCTATGAAAAATATTTATAGGATAATAAATACATACAAAAATGTGGGTGACTAAATATGCAATTTACCCCAATTATGCACTAGTGAACGGTCATGATCCTCTCACTTAAACATGTGTCATCATCTGAGTGGTCAATACCCCTTCGCATCTGACATCCATTATTAGATCTCGGATGGAGATCCAATAGTTTAAGCTTGTATTGATCTAACATCTCCTGCTAGTGAAGAACATGGCACGATCAAACAGTCTTGGATGGTCCTGAAAGAACTGGGAAGCTAGCTTCTCTCGAGCTCGTCCGATCGGCCCTAGTTCCCTCCTTCGGCAACCGATCCAACTGTTGAGATGATCGAGAGCATGCTGGAAGGGTTCCGCGTTGATTGGCAACCTAAAAAATGTATGGGGCTCGTTGATCAAGACCTAGAGGTCGATTGAACCTGAAGCTGTTCTGGAACCATCAAACCACCCCATATGGGGTCTTTCTAGTGTGGAACCTGCACAAGCAAACTCATGGGTCGAGGGTAAAGTGCCTCAACCCAATTAGGTGTGGAATGAGTGGGAAATGGAGTGAATGGGGAGAATGGGGTGCTCCGGCAAGGTGGCGACATTGGGAGCACAAACCCTTCAATCTAGAGAGGGTCGAATGGGTGAAATGGTTCGGGTGGGCGGAGAAAGCGATGGGAAAGGATATGGATGTGGTTGTGGGTCGATCAACAATTAGGTACCTGATGAGCTCGAATCTTACCCTTTTAATTATGTATAATTAACTACTTTGTTGCACACGAATAAAGTCGGGTTTGTCAAAGACCGCTTTAAATAATGTATCAATTAAAGACAAAGCGGTCGATTTATTTTTTTTACTTGAACAAGCCCAAGGTCAAACTCAGGGACACGAGCCTCTTAAGTATGAATTCATATTCTTACTACCTAACTTAAGCAATGAATTAAAAATTCGTAGGTCATCATACACATATGGACATACAATGCAAATACATGAAACATGTAGAAGACATTTTTTATCTGTTGTTCATAATGCAAGGAAATGCAGTAGAGGACAAATGCAAGTGAACACTTTATGAAAACAAATTGAGCAAGAAACTCAGATCGATTTCAGAATCAGATGAAGAAGCAAGTTTCATGGATATATTAAGGCTAGGCATGCAAATCATTACATAAATGACATTTAATTTAAAATTTTAACATCAAAATTTCAGAATGTCAAAACATATAGTATACCATGCCATTAGAAAGAGATCTAAACTAGCTTCGAAACGAGACTAAAATCGACTCAAACGGAGCTAGGATGCTCAAGATATTCACAACTGAAACCAGGGGTATAAAATGCAAGAAAAATGTAAAATAAATAGGGAAAACTTTGCAAACACGTCACTGGAAGGACTAAAATGCAAATAATAAAATTCGCTAGCCCTTCCCTATAAAATACCCACACAGCCGTAGGTATATTTGTAATTATTTAAACCCGGAGGGAGTCGGATGCAAATTATCCAAGATGCACGTGGGATGCACATGAGCTCTGGACTTGGTTGCAATTTGAAGAAATAGAGGGGGCCTCCATGCAAAATACCATGCACGCATGTGATTGGGCACTGATGAACGTGAAATTCACCTCTTTAATAATCGATAATTGTAGTATAGGAGACGAATTTCGGTCGATCAAAAACCACAATCTTTGAATGTTGTGGAGTATTTTTACTTGGTAAGTGTACCAAGGTCGAACATAGGGAACAGAGATTTTTAGTTGCGTGGTCTTGAATCAAATTAAATAATTAATAAATACTCTATTAATTTTTGCGTTGATAAAATATACAATGCAATGATGAAAATGTTATGCAAGAAAAATAAACAGAATTTATGCTCCGGATCTGTGATTTGAAACGTATCTAATTCTCAAATAATATGATCAATAATTTCATCAAAATTTATCACAAATCAAAATATATTGAGTCAATGCTTCAGATTAATAAGTTGATACTCAGAATAATTGAAGCTAGATATCCATCCTCCGAATGTCTTTGATCTAATTCCTAGAATGTTTGATCATAATCTTATAGGAATTGATCTGAGATAGTCCCCTGTGAAATCTTAAATTGTTCAGAATAATCAATGAAGGCCTAATCAGATAAAGATACTCATCCGAATTCCTGTAAATAATATCATCAAAATCCCAAGAATCAATATGTCAAAAATTAGCCTGCACATGTCAACAGATATCCTCAATAATAACTCTCAATAAATGACCCCAGATCTGTTCATAAGCTATGCTAAATGGTAGAGCACGGAATTAGCTTCGAAACGACATATTATATGCTAAAATCGGAGTTCAGATGGAGAAGATATGCTAAAATGAAATTATAGGGACTAAAATACAAATAAAAGTAAAGTTTTTGCTTCAAATAGGTCCCTGGAGGGGCTTATCTGTAACTTCGAAAAGACGGAGGGGCTCCTCTGCAATTTACCCAAGCAGGGGGTATAAATGTAAATTCTGAAAGTGTCAGGGGTGTCCATGCAATTTTCTCACAAAGCACGTGTGCAACACGTGAGCAGGCGGCTCGGAGGGGGGCGAAGGCTCGGGCGAGGCTCGGACTTCCGAGGCGGAGGCTCGGGGACAGGCCAGGAGGTTTGGCGGTCCGAAGTTGTGGTTCGGGGACCCGAGCCTAAGTGGAGGCTTGTTGGATGCTCGGGTACCCGGGGCTGAGTCTCGGTGAGCGGAGCTGAGGTTCGGGTGCTCCGAGACGAGGTGGCAGCGAATGGAGGCTCGGGTAACCCGAACCTTGAGGTGCGTAGGGGTGGCCTGGGGGCCTCCACGTGGCAGCACAGTAGCTGTTGGATCAAGGGCTTCGCCCGATCCAATGACGATTGTACGTCGCGATGGAGAGCGAAGATCGGACGGCGAGGCCTCGCACGCAGGGGCGGCGCCTCCGCGCGGAGGCGGAGATGCTCGGTGGTGGTCGGGGGAGCCGAGCGTGGTCGGGCGGAGACGGCGGTTGCGCAGCCCGCGTCGGCTGCGCGCGGAGGGTGAGCGTTGGCGGAAAGTGGTGTTGTCGCGTGGAGGTCGAGGCGGAGGTACGGGCTTCGCGGCGAAGGCGCGACGGAGCGCGGTGATCGACCGCGAGCTAGTGAAGGCGAGGCAGCGGAGGAGCAAGGTGAGGTGGTCGTGTCCTGAGGAGGAGGCGCGGGCTGCTGTCGTGAAGCACGAGGTGATGGGTTTGCCTGGGGGTTGGAGGAGCAGAAGCCTGCTCCCGGTCTTCGCTTCAGTCGCGGCGAGGTTGCGGAGGAGCTCAGCCCGCTCGCCGGAGCAAGGGGGCAGCAGAGATCGTGGACCTTTGGATCACGCCGTCCAGGGGCCGCTGTCACCGACCTGCAATGGAGAATTGGCGGATCTTCGAGAAGGTGGGGTCGGCGAGCTTTTATAGGGAGCCGGGGCGAGGGCATTACTATGGGGCGCAACGGCCGCGAGGTGGTGGGGCGGCGGCCGTTACGTGTGCATGGCGAGGAGGGCGGCGGTTATGGAAGGGGAAGGGAGGTAACGGTGGGGGGAGTTGGGGCCTGAGGAAGAAGATGGTCGGGTCATGTGCTGGGCACGTGACCTGGGCGGGCTGCAGAGAGAGTGGAGAGTGGGGTGCCACGTGGCACGCCCTGGAGCTGCCACGTGGCACCAAAAAATCAGATTTTTGGAGGGGATAAAAGAGATAGAAGATGACCTCGGATTGAAAACTTTCCTTCATGAAAATTCTTCGTCTCGACGAGATCTACAACTTTCACGAAGGATCCGTGAGCAAAAAAAGTCATATGTGAGAAGTGATTTTTTTGGTGGCTTTCTATGTGTATAGAAAATCGAGTTTTTGGGATTTTGTAATTTTTTGGTGGTTTTAAAGGGGATAAAAATTATAGAAAAATACGATAAAATACCAGAAAATTAATTACACATTAATCTATTTTTTTGAATTTTTAATAAACAAGACAATAGGAAAATAAAATAGAATTCAGAAACACACAATTTTTGTACAGACCGACAACGGACACTTGGACTTTGTCAGTTTCCTTAATTTCGGTTTTAGTCTGGATTTGGATTTTTGTACCGCTTAATAAAACTTTCATCAAAGAACACAAATGAAGAAGAAATAAAATTAAAAAGGATTAATTATGTACATAAAAACTCAGGTCAAAAATAGCAAAAAGTCAAACTGCGCAAAAAGAGGCCCAAAACCCAACTTTCACATATGAGCACCGAATTTTATGAAGTTGGTCTTGTTTTGAAGGTATTTGAAAATGAAGTATTTTAAAAGTGAGTAGATCAAAATCAGACACTGTATGTGAGAGATATGCTCAATTTAGTCTGTCAGATGTGAAATTTGACTTTGAGATTATTTGACACTTATTGGAGTTAGTAATGTTTTGTATTTTTTTAATAAGGTTAGTAATATCTACACAATGAAGGTGGTTTGGGGTCAATCGGAGTTAGGATGAATTAATTAAAAATGTGAAAAGTTAGCGACTTTTTGGGCTAATTTACACTTGGGATTTGAAATGCAATTTATGCATGATGGAATGCAAATATTAATCACACATGCATGATGGTTAATAATGCTCTATTAATAATTAATTACAAGTGGATGAAGGGAAACATAGCCTAAATGATTGATTTTAGCATGATGAATACGAGATTCATCATACCCCTATACTTAGATCATGCTCGTCCCCGAGCATGAATGAATGACTTAGTTGAATACATCCCTGACTGTGCATGTGAATTTTCAAGGCTTAATTCATAGAAGACCCTTAATTTAAGTGATCCTAAAATTCTGGGCTTGACCAAGCTTTAATCAAAAGGAATCCAACTTCTCTAATTTTCAGACTCTCTGTTTGTACATATAATATAAGGATATGATTTTAGTGTACTGCATTCATGAGAGTCAAGTCTAGACATCACCCAAAGTTCCAATCCAAGAGACTCTCCTATAGACCTAATCCTCAACACTAGGGAATAAGTCTATTCTTGTTTCAATCAACCGTCTCATTAGTTTGTCAGACTTGAAAGTGTATATGGACGGCCAGATGATGGAGGGCATAGGATTGTGTTTAATTTTCTTTCCCTTACATTGGAACAAGGTGCCTCTCGAGTGCCTTATTACTCAACACAAGTATATTTTATTTTGTTGATCAATGTGTCCGTCAAGAGAATTTGGAGTCGTCTACACTTGTTTTTTTGGGAGTACACCGGGGTGTGTCTCTTTGAGTATCTAAGATCCCATCGACACCCAGACTTGTATCGCTTACGATGCAGAGCCCTTTTTGTGGTGTCAGCCCGACTCCTTGGTCCTAATTAGCGTTTGGTCCAAGTGGACACTTTGAAAATGTTTGGGAGCGCTCGCCATTGATGGAATCTCGTTTAGAATTTGACTTTGGATGATAGAGCTTTTCTTGACATTTCTATTTCTTTTTTTTTGTTGGTAGCTCCACTGCTTTTACCAAAAGTTGGCGCACATTGATCAACAATTTTCATTAAGTTTCAACCACCCTGGCACTTAGGTCAATATCAAAAAAGATAGCATATGAACTTGTTCATATACTGGCTAGGTTTTTTGCTGATACTCAGGTTTTCTGCAGCCTTTATTAACTTTATCCCATCCTCGAATATCATCAGATCGGATCTAAACTCAAATCTCTAGTCCTAGTTCCTCAAGTAATATCTCAACTCATCTCATCAATCATGCAGTTGTGGGAGTGATTGTGCCTATCATATTATTTTTGAAGATAGAGATGAAGAGTGCAATATAGCGCTCAAATCTTTCAAATTAGGGAAGTGTGGATTATTAAGTTCAAAACCCTAATGACTAAGACATGCTAATTCAGAATCTCAAGATCTCAGAAATCAAGTGTCATAAAAAATCCTCAAGCCTTGAGTGATGGTGAATGAGTCAGGAATATATCGACCAAGGAATGCATGAAATGCTTGATGAAATGCAAGACCATGAGTGATGATTTTCTTTTTCTTTTTTTCCTTTTTTTGGGTGTGTTTGTTTTTTTGTTTTTGTTTTGTTTTTGTTTTGAAAAACATGTATTATACACACTACTTGTACCCATCCCCGATGTTAGATAAAAATGATTAAAGCACGAGCTACGGATAAAGTAGATAAAATATATACAAATACACCCCCTATACTTAGCTTGTGTTATGTCCTCATGGCACAAAGTGAAATGTAGACATAGTTCGTACAAAGTATAGGTGGGCCAAAAATAGAAAGAGGTGAAGTGATGTATCAACAATGGTACTGGTCCCCCTATACTTAAGCTCAGGTTAGCCTAAGTATAATCAAATGATTACAGAAGGGGAACCGGGTAGATTTGCGGATGTACAAGATCAAGGAGGTTTGCGATGGACCTTCTTGCGGGAGTGTGGAGGGAGATAATATGGAGATGTGGAGTGTGATGAAGAGGGGGTCGATGACGAAGACCAGCCATCGTCGGAGTCGTCCTCAGGAGAATAGTAGTCGTCTGCAGAGGATCTCCAATTTTTATCGATCAGAAGTAAGTGCCCATGGATCAGAGCTGTACCTATTGCACTTATCTGATGAACCTCATCAGGATCAGACGAGGACTCTTCAGAAATCTCCTGATGTCTAAGGTCAAAGGTGACTTTCTTGATCGGTTTGTTTCCTTGGAAAGTATCGGGAGGAAGTTGGACAGTCTTCATCTCCCTGTCTTGAGTAACCGGTGTGGCATTTGTGAGTTCCTCATCAGATGAATCTCCATAAAAGTCGACCAATTCTTGAATGGTCATGCACTTCTTCGCCCAAGGGAGATTGTTCCTGCGGATCTTGTGATTTATGGCTGGGGGTGTTGATGTCACTTCCGAATGATCATGAATTTTGGTGACATCAGATGTTTCCGGAGTCGGTTCCTTATATGGTTCGAGTATCTTATGAATTACTACCGACTCAAAGATTGGACCACTCAAATAATTGTGTTGATCTTCAATAATATGGTCCAATTCCTCATAAGCTCCAAAATCATGATTTTTCTTAGGAGCAGTGATAGGGTGGTGAGAATCCGAAGTTTGTCCAACAGTCAGTCTTTTAGGTGACTCTCCTAGGGTTTTTATCAGTGTATCATGCGGAGATGTCTGATAATGTGAAATATAACTGTTGGTTTCAAGTTGGTTTTCCTCAGAGCATGTTGTGTCATTGGGGGTTTGTTCATCGTGGTCCGAGTTCGGGAACTTGATTTCTTGAGTCTCACAATCGACGATCGCCTTAGCGGAGGCTAAGAACAGCTTTCCTAAAATGATAGGAGACTCAGACATCCTTCCGGAGTGCTCAATGTCAAGGACCGTAAAGTCCACCTTATGTTTTTTTACCTCGGAAGTTTACGACGACAGAAACGATCCCCCGTGGTCTTTTGGTAGATCGATCGGGTAACTGAACGATCACCCTAGTCTTTTTGAGTTGTCCGAGTTTGAGTTGGTCAAAGACGGACTTGGAGAGGATGTTTAATGTGGAGTCATCGTCTAACCGAACATGAGTGAATGTTGAATCCTCAATTTCACATGTGATCCGAGTCAACCGCTTGACTTTGCGGCTTTTGATTTTATGATTCATCACCAAAGAACTAGCCATAGATATGACATGATATTCAGTCCGGGATCGTTTCTTGCCCGTCTTTTTGGGGTTCAGTCGACTCTTCACAAATCTCTTAAGATCAGGCACATATTCTATGGCTTTGATCAATGGAAGCTCTAAGATCAGACTCTTGCAAAATGCTTCCATTTCAGAATTGTCCAATTTTTTTGAATTTTCAAATTTTCTAATTTTTTTAGTATTTTGTGTAATATGGCCAGTCAGGGGGTCATAGGTCAGCGGTGGCTCTGCTTGATTGTGATGATCCAGTGGCTCGCATGGTGGTGGCCTTACTTCTTCTGAATTCTGCATGGACTGGATGAGATCATATATTCTCTTAGTTAAAGTGTATGTTCTATGATTAATCCGAGCAATCTCATCCTCAAACATCTCATGACTAGTGATTGAATAATCATTCTCCATGTGTCGTGATTCTGCCATGTAACCTCGAGTAGAGTATTGATTGTTCGTAAACATTATGCTCTGGTCATGAGTTATATTTCCTTGACTTTGGTTTTCTCGTGGATTGTCGAAGGAAAATTGATTGTACTCAAGAGGATAGTCATCTTGAGTAAGGGATGGTTCAAGAGGTTGTGAGATCATAGTGACCGGAAATCGCGTTCTACTGTCAATATCGATTACTCTATTGTTCATCCTCGATTCTGTTCTCTCTCTCATGTCCATAAGATTGTCAGAATGTGGGAGAGGGCTAGTCAAAGAAGAAGTGTGGTCATAGGGTGGGACGTATGGGTGGGAAGAGAATGATGACTGCAGGGAACCTGATTTGAAGAGCAGGCTCCCCTGAGGAGTGTGAGAAGAAGATTATCGGGACGTGGTCGTGGAGATCGGGAAAGAAGACCACTGTGCCGACATCTTGTCAAGAGAGATGAAATGATTAGCGAACCACGATTTGCTTGCGATTGAAAGGTCTTTTACGCACACAAAACAAACACAAAACAAACACGTTGATTCACCCACTCAAAACTGGTGAAGGCACGTTAGGGTTCGACCGCTTATCTTTTCAGTTTTAATTTAATGACAAAACAATTTTAAAGATTAAGCGGAGCTGTTAGGTACCGAAATATTTCACAAAGATTGTCCCGAGTTCGTACAACTAGTTGCACCTACTCTCAGCCAGTATAGGTGTAAGTACGGACCGTTTAAACGGCTACCCGTGTTACTTGAGGACGGAGCCTTCCACGGTGTCCTCTAAACCACCTACTCTGCTAAGGGAAGTCGGATCGTAAAACGACTACCCGAGACCCTCACTGAAAAGTAGCTAATTATTTTTAAAAACAGTAGTCTTTGTAAAAATTCTCAGTTTTGGCTCTGTCCTAAAGTGTGCGATCTTTTCCTTACAAACAATGAGTGGGTTTCTCTCCACCAAACACAGGTTAATTTTAGGTCAATTTTATTTACAATCACCTTGATTAGCAGTCCCTGTTTTAAATTAAGGTTATCACTGAAGTTTATGTGAGCACAGAAATTCACGCCTAACGAGCAGTCCTAATTCCGTTAAATCCTAAGTTGTAAAACTTTGAGGAGGGAGGATCGGAAAAGCTGATGCAACGTAAATCAATGGTGCATGCTTAAGAGAAGGACTTATAGTGAATCCTTGCGTTCTTCATGTGGGATGCAAGACAAGGAATTTAAATTTACACTAAATGATATGCACAGATGAAAAACGCCCTAATCAGATAGTTCTATTAGTGGAAAGAATTGATTGAGATTTTTGGCTAATGTTGAACGATCTACAATGCGTTTAATTAGTGAAAGTGTGGCCTAAAAATCACGAGCACAATCAAATAATTCTAATCTAGCGTATGTGCTCCTAAATTCTACGTCAAGCCACAGAGAGTCCAGTCCTGAATATTACAAATTAACAGGGTACAAGGAGGGAGGGACCCTGTGAATAATGCAGAAAATTTAAATCTATACTAACACTCTCTCACAAAATAACAATCAGTCTTCTGCGCAGGTCCTTGATTTATATCCAAAATTAGCTTCGAGTATTCTGCGAAGAGAGAAAATGCGGTTAGTATCAGAAGTAAGAGAGAGATGCAAAATAAAATGCAGAAGAAAAAATGATATAAAAATTAATCTCACAAAAACTAATTACAAAAATTTATTTAAAACCCTAAAAATTCGCTGTTCCCCGGCAACGGCGCCATTTGATAACGCGAAATTCACCTCTTTAATAATCGATAATTGTAGTATAGGAGACGAATTTCGGTCGATCAAAAACCACAATCTTTGAATGTTGTGGAGTATTTTTACTTGGTAAGTTTACCAAGGTCGAACACAGGGAACAGAGATTTTTAGTTGCGTGGTCTTGAATCAAATTAAATAATTAATAAATACTCGATTAATTTTTGCGTTGATAAAATGTACAATGCAATGATGAAAATGTTATGCAAGAAAAATAAACAGAATTTATGCTCCGGATCTGTGATTTGAAACATATCTAATTCTCAAATAATATGATCAATAATTTCATCAAAGTTTATCACAAATCAAAATATATTGAGTCAATGCTTCATATTAATAAGTTGATACTCATAATAATTGAAGCTAGATATCCATCCTCCGAATGTCTTTGATCTAATTCCTAGAATGTTTGATCATAATCTTATAGGAATTGATCTGAGATAATCCCCTGTGAAATCTAAATTGTTCAGAATAATCAATGAAGGCTTAATCAGATAAAGATACTCATCCGAATTCCTGCAAATAATATCATCAAAATCCCAAGAATCAATATGTCAAAAATTAGCCTGCATATGTCAACAGATATCCTTAATAATAATTCTCAATAAATGACCTCAGATCTGCTCATAAGCTATGCTAAATAAAAGAGCACGGAATTAGCTTCGAAATGACATATTATATGCTAAAATCGAAGTTCAGATGGAGAAGATATGCTAAAATGAAATTACAGGGACTAAAATGCAAATAAAAGTAAAGTTTTTGCTTCAAATAGGTCCCTGAAGGGGCTTATTTGTAACTTCAGAAAGTCAGAGAGGCTCATCTGCAATTTACCCATGAGGGGGTATAAATGTAAATTCTGAAAGTGCTAGGGGTGTCCGTGCAATTTTCTCACAAAGCACGTGCGCAGCACGTGAACAGGCGGCTCGAAGGGGGCGAAGGCTCGGGCGAGGCGACATGCCAGGAGGTTCGGCGGTTCGAAGCTGTGGTTCGGGGACCCGAGCCTAAGTGGAGGCTTGTTGGAGGCTCGGGTACCCGGGGCTGAGTCTCGGTGAGCGGAGCTGAGGTTCGGGTGCTCCGAGCCGAGGTGGCGGTGGCGGCGAATGGTGGCTCGGGTAACCCGAACCTCAAGGTGCGGAGGGGCGGCATGGAGGCCTCCACGTGGCAGCACAGTAGCCGTTGTATCAAGGGCTTCGCCCGATCCAATGACGACTGTACGTCGCGATGGAGAGCGAAGCTCGGACGGCGAGGCCTCGCACGCAGGGGCGGCGCCTCCGCGCGGAGGCGGAGATGCTTGGTGGTGGTCGGGGGAGCCGAGCGTGGTCGGGCGGAGACGGCGGTTGCGCAGCCCGCGTCGGCTGCGCGCGGAGGGCGAGCGTTGGCGGAAAGTGGTGTTGTCGCGTGGAGGTCGAGGCGGAGGTACGGGCTTCGCGGCGGAGGCACGATGGAGCGTGGTGATCGGCCGCGAGCTGGTGAAGGCGAGGCGGTGGAGGAGCGAGGTGAGGTGATCGTGTCCTGAGGAGGAGGCGCGGGCTGCTGTCGTGAAGCACGAGGTGATGGGTTCGCCTGGGGGTTGGAGGAGCAGAAGCTTGCTCCCGGTCTTCGCTTCAACCGCGGCGAGGTTGCGGAGGAGCTCAGCCCGCTCGCCGGAGCAAGGGGGCAACATAGATCGTGGTCCTCTGGATCACGCCGTCCAGGGGCCGCTGTCACCGACCTGCAATGGAGAATTGGAGGATCGTCGAGAAGGTGGGGTCAGCGAGCTTTTATAGGGAGCCGGGGCGAGGGCGTTACTAGGGGGCGCAACGACCGCGAGGTGGTGGGGCGGCGGCCGTTACGTGTGCATGGCGAGGAGGGCGGCGGTTATGGAAGGGGAAGGGATGTAACGACGGGGGGGGAGTTGGGGGCTGAGGAAGAAGATGGTTGGGTCACGTGCTGGGCACGTGACCTGGGCGGGCTGGAGAGAGAGTGGAGAGTGGGGTGCCACGTGCACGCCCTGGAGCTGCCACGTGGCACCAAACAAATTTTAGATTTTTGGAGGGGAAAAAAGAGATAGAAGAAGACCTTGGATTGAAAACTTTCCTTCATGAAAATTGTTCGTCTCTACGAGATCTACGACTTTCACGAAGGATCTGTGAGCAAAAGAGGTCATCTGTGAGAAGTAGTATTTTTGGTGGCTTTCTATGTGTATAGAAAACCGAGTTTTTGGGATTTTGTAATTTTTTGGTGGTTTTAAAGGGGATAAAAATTATAGAAAAATGCGATAAAATACCAGAAAATTAATTACACATTAATCTATTTTTTTTGAATTTTTAATAAACAAGACAATAGGAAAATAAAATAGAATTCAGAAACACACAACTTTTGTACAGACCGACAACGGACACTTGGACTTTGTCAGTTTCTTTGATTTCGGTTTTAGTCTGGATTTGGATTTTTGTACCGCTTAATAAAACTTTCATCAAAGAATACAAATGAAGAAGAAATAAAATTAAAAAGGATTAATTATGTACATAAAAACTCAGGTCAAAAATAGCAAAAAGTTAAACTGCACAAAAGAGGCCCAAAACCCAACTTTCACATATGAGCTCCGAATTTTATGAAGTTGGTCTTGTTTTGAAGGTATTTGAAAATGGAGTACTTTAAAAGTAAACCAAAATCGGTCACTGTATGTGAGAGATATGCTCAATTTAGTCTGTCAGATGTGAAATTTGACTTTGGGATTATTTGACACTTATTGGAGTTAGTAATTTTTTGTATTTTTTATTTAATACGGTCAGTAATATCTACACAATGGAGGTGGTTTGGGGTCAATCGGAGTTAGGATGAATTAATTAAAAATGTGAAAAGTTAGCGGCTTTTTGGGCTAATTTACACTTGGGATTTTAAATGCAATTTATGCATGATGGAATTCAAATATTAATTACACATGCATGATGGCTAATAATGCTCTAATAATAATTAATTACAAGTGGATGAAGGGAAACATAACCTAAATGATTGATTTTAGCATGATGAATACGAGATTCATCAGTCACGTGTTGGGCTAGGCTCGGACCGCTGTAGACTTGGAGGAGGCTCAGAGTAACTTCGGTGGCCAGCTCAGCGTCGGATGTGGCTCGGGCGAGACTCGAAGATGGCTTGGAGGTTCCAAGCCTAAGGTCTGGAGAAGCCTCCCAGCGCATACACGTGATTGCTTGAAGATCGTCTGATCAATGAAGATCAGACGGTAGCTGAATCGAAGGCGGGGAAGCGACGTGGACATCTGGTGGTCGTCCGATCTTTGAAGATCCGACGGTAGCTAGAGATGCAAGGTGATGATGATGTGGCTGAGTGTAAGCTGTTGGATTGACACCGAAGAGTGCCATCCAATGGCATCTGTAAGCTCTGGCTCTTCTCCTGCCACCGCAAAGTTGGCGGCTGAATTGGGACTCCGGCAAGGCCACCCAAGTTTCACCACTTTATATCGAGCTCGGTGAAGGTTTCCAACAGCTCCTGAAGGCATAGATGGCATCGCTGAAGATCAGCGGAGCATCTGGAGTTCCTGGAAGACACGACCGACATTTGCTAGAAGGAGATGAAGCTCGCGAAGAAAGCTCCGGCGAGGCCTCCGATCATTGAAGTTCACGGTCTACATATGCTAGTATCTAACCGAAGCATGGTGTATGAGGTGAATGGGATGGGGGCTGTATGGGACGAAGAAGCGGAGGGCCCAGGTCATCTTCTCCAGCGAAGTGGAGAAGAGATGGTATGGAAGTGAACAAGGCATGGAGAAGGAGATATGACCGTCGGAGGGATGCGTGAAGGTGACTGGTATACGGTGAAGCTTGGAGGATATTTAATGGAGGGTGAATGTGTGAATTCGAGCCTAATTAATTAAGAGAATTTAAAGGAAAAATGCAAAGAAGATCGGAGGGACTTACCTAGGCAATGACGGAATGATTACTTGGGCTCCAAGCTTCTTCGAGAAGATCTGGTCATCGGCGGACCACCGCAGCAACTGGTGGCAGCTGGGTAGAGGCAGAGCTCCGCAGACCAGGCCTTCAATGGCCAGGGGTCGACACTGGGGGACGTCATTGTCTTCGCGCCTCGATCGGTCCCCACTGTCACGGGGAGGAGGAGAAGGGCTGGGAGGATCCCCTCGTAAAGGTGGATCTTAGAATGGCGGAGGTGATGGTGTATTTGAAGACGAAAGTGGTGGTTCCGATGATGGGAGAGCGTGAATTGCGGGGGCTATTCGGAGCGAAGTAGAGGGTGATGTTGGGTGATTGGGTCTGCGCGAGGAAGGTGGATGAACGGTCTACGACATGGGGCTTCTTGTGAGTGGAGAAGGCGGAAGATGAGGTCGGGAAAAAGGAAAGGGGGAGATTGACGCGCAAGGTGGAGAACGTGGGCGAGAAGGGCCAAACAGAGGAGGAAGAAGGGTCCTCGACCGTTGGATCTTACAATCCAACGACTGAGAAGAGGTCACTCAAGAGTGCTGGTATTAGAGCAGGGAGGCGAAATCGAGCAGTGGTGGGGCTAGCCACGTGGCGAGCGGGTGAGCAGGCGGTAATAGATGGATGAGATGTAACCTGAAGGGAAATCGAAGGGTGGAGAACTCGAATTAGATGTGCGGTGAAGCTAGAGTAGATCTGGAGACGATCAAGCGGTGCAGAAGGCGATACGTGGCAAGCTGGGAGGGATGTGTTAACAGATAGAGGAGATGTGATCAGTGGGTTGATCGAAGGGTTGAGGTTTGAAGCGGGAAGGAATGACTGTGATCTGAAGATGAATGGGGAGATCTAACGTCAGGAAGTGGAGGGCAGGTCGAGCGCGCAGAGACGGGTCACGTGGTGCAACCAGAAGGTGCCATGTGGCCCAAACAAATTATTCAGATGAAAAACTTCGTAAAAGATGGTGAAATGACTGAATTTAGAAAAACTCAAAACATGAAAGTTGTAGATCTCGTTGAGATCTACAAGTTTCATCTTGACCAAAAATAGAGACGATGTCAAATTGAGGGAGAACTATTTTTGTGAGCGTTTTTAAGGGTATAAAAACACTACGAATTATTGTTTTGTTATTTTTTTATATTTTTAATTTACCATGAGACTTGGATATAAACAAGGATTTATCTGGTTTTTATTGACACTTAGTCTAAGCTAGTGGATTAATAACCGTGAATGAAGACAATGAAACCGAGTTTCATCAGTATCGTCGTGAATAGATGCCAGAGCTCGAGAGCTCCAGCGAGGTGAAATCATAACACTATGCTGATGAGAATAATTAAAAGATAATCTAATGTCTGGAAATGAAATGAAGTGAATAAAACTACTAAAAATAAAAAAAACACAGATCTTATACCATGGCTGGAGGACTAGGAAGCAGGGAGGCCGAAGGTCCGCCGTGGGTGCACCTCCTCCTCCTTCAGTCGTACCAGAGCTCCAGTGGTCCATTAGCTATCACTTGGTGACACGCTTGACCGGAGATGGAGGCTTTAGGTCTTAGAAAAATGACCAAAATTGAGGAAGAAGAATGAAGGTTTATTTATACACATGGACACCCTTATTGACCTAGGGTTTGGGACGAATCGAAGCTATGTACAACGGATCCAGGGTTTGGATGTGGATCTAGATTGATGGATGTTGATCTTG
The DNA here is from genome assembly GCA_037367405.1 of Ottelia alismoides. Taxonomy (NCBI): domain Eukaryota; kingdom Viridiplantae; phylum Streptophyta; class Magnoliopsida; order Alismatales; family Hydrocharitaceae; genus Ottelia; species Ottelia alismoides. Next base: position 667,148 of record JAZKJV010002293.1, on the reverse strand, counting down.
GCGTGGAAAATCGATGAAAAGGATCGATGGATTGAGTGGGAAAAGGGAGGAAAACGGGGAAGCAACGCTTTTGACAGGCCAGAGACCTGAGGAGGCAGTTGACCGAAGGTCAACAGACGAAGGGTGTTGGTTGGTCCACTTGGACCAACAAGAAAAATTTAGGGCTTTTATTCAAAAATAAATGAATAATAATAGCAAATGGTTTTATTAAATTCTATTTATAAAATAAAAAAATGTTTATTATTTTATATAGTATTTTAATATGAGTTTTATTTATTTTTATGACCTTATTTATTCAAGTTAATTTTTAAGGGCATATTATAGGTATATTGACCTATGTTTTGTATATTTTATTTTTATTTTGTATTTTTATTTTATAATTTTATTTCATATTTTATATATTGACATATTATTTTTATATATGTAAATATATTTTTATTATATTTTTAATGTATTACATACTTAAATAAATAGGGATATGAAATATATATGTATAAGTGTAGGTATTTTATCTATGTATTTATATATACTATTTTATTTTTATATTTTATTTATATTTTATTACTTTTTAAATATGTACATAAATTATAAATAATATTTATAAAATTGTAAAATTATAAAAATAATAAAGAATAGATAAAATGAATATTTTATCCATATATATTATACAGTAGCGATCCAAAACCCAACTTCCACACCTTAATTTCAATTTGAGTGAAGCCACCTTCATTAAATAGCTAATAAAAAGTTATATACAATTAAAGGTGATTTTTGATGCATTTTAAGTTTTTATTTATGAGATATGGGTATGTGAAGTTGAGATTTTGGATTCGTATTTGGAGTACAAAATGTAGACTGTGCATTTTTTTTATAAACTCAATTTTGTATTTTTATTTGTATTTTTATCTACAACTTTTATGTACAAAGTTTTTTTATTTGAGAAATAAATAGTAAAGAATAAAATAGGTCCTAAAAATAAGTTATAGATGAATAAAAGAATGGGGTTTTAATTGTGTATTTGGTCCTTATCTTCCCTACTTTATTTCTTGTCAAATGATGACACGCCTGACCACTCGGGTATAAGGTACAAAAATAGGGTCGTTGCGACCCAAGCGATCAGGCTAAGTCAATCAAGAAAAATGAATGAACCACTCGAAACACGTAAAATCAATCAAGCACAAAAGAGAGCGGTCCTGCTAGAGGATTAACCTGGTATAGCAACCAGGGTCGAACACAAGGAGCACGGGTTGGCCAAGGGGCCTACGATGTAGTCAGAAATCCGAGAGAATACTTTTTAGTGGTTTTTATTTGTTTTTACAAATTTTTTTTAGGATTTTTGGAATATAAAGAAAACAGGAAAAGCACACAGACAATTAACTTAAACTATTTATTTAAAGCACCAAAAATCAAGCAAAAATTCAGACAAAAATATTTTTATGTGTTTTATATTTTTTTATGTTTTTGGTAAATTTTTGAGATTTTTCTGATATTTATTCTAATTGCTAAAAATCAAACAGTGCGAAAAAGGCAAGGTACTGTCTAGCCAGGCCCAAAATCCAAAAATAAAATATTTAAGGATCTCAATAGGGCCTGGAGGTAATTTTCCTGTATACTAGAGAAAACAAGGAAAATTTGAGCACCAAAATTATTGTTTTTGGGTTTTTAGATTATTTAATATGATTTTTATGAGTTTTTAGGTGTTTTTGATTTTTTAGGGTTTTTAAGCAATGAAAAATAGCCAAAATTGGCTAGAAAATCAAGAAACACAACAGAAACAACCCCCAATTTTTATAGAATTTTTAGAGGGGTTTTTATATTTTTTTGTGATTTTTCAAGTGAAACAGTGCCAAAAATAGATGTTTTTGAATTTTTTAAAAATAGCAAATGAAATCAAAAATGTCCTCAAAAATTCACAAAAATTCTACACCATGGCAGGAGCCATGTGTCAAATTTTCATCGAATTTGGAGGTGATTTGATATTTTATTCAAAAATAAAGGAGGGGCACTGTGCACAGGGACCAAAGTGCAAATACCCAAAGTTCTGGGGGGTCTGGTGCAAAATACCCAGCAAAACACGTGCCAAGCACGTGCCTGGGGCACTCAGGGACCCAAATGTAAGAAAAATAAGTTCCGAGGACTTATTGGTAACAAGTACCAAAAGTCCAGGGGCTTATCTGCAAATATCCCAAAAAATATCGCACATGGGGAATTAAATCACGCACAGGGGCATAAATGCAAATAAAGAAAACTTTTCATTCAATCCAAAGCAACCAGAACTACAGGAATAATGTTGCAAATACACCAAATATACACGTGACGAAGCACGTGTCCACAACCGACAGGGGTATAAATGCAAATAATCTAAAAGATGAGGTCCAGTGTGCAAATATCCCAACGTAAATAAAGTACTCTAAATATTTACAGGACTGAAACATAAAGCAAAAACTGCGAGGGGGCCTAAGGTAATTTACCCCTTTATTAAGTCGAGCCGATGGATGGACGCCACGTTGCAGATCGAACGGCTGAAAAGGGGTGGCGCCCAGGGCTGGGTCCTCGACTATGATCCAACGGTCCAGGTGCCGCCACGTTGCAGATCGAACGGTGGACGGAAGAAGTGGCTGAGCTTCGCTGGATCGGCGGTGGAGATCGACCCTCGAATGGATCCGACGGTTGAAGCTGCTCCTCAGATGGACGATCGTGATGGAATCTGGAGCTCGGGGGTCAATCGGACGGCGGAGAAGGATGGTGGACGAACAGGGCTCCGGCGAGCTTCGCCGGTCTCGTGACGGCGCTGGTCCCCTCCTGGGCGCTCGCTGAAGATTGGAGAAGGAAGCTGTGGGCCCTCCGCGTCTAATGGAGGCCTCCGATGACCCAACCGACCCTCGGAGAGGTCCGGCGAGGTCGGCGGAGGCGGAGCAGCTGGACCAAGTGGTCCAAGCCCTCAGATGGGCTTGGATGGACCTGCAAAGTATCCCAGCAAACTCGCGGGTCGAGGGCAAAGTGCCTCGACCCTGTTAGGCGTGGTGAAGGTGATCGGGGAGGCGAGATGGGCGAGCTCCGGCGAGGCGATGGACGGAGGAGCTCGAATCCCAGCTCCTGTGCGAGCTGGGTTGAACGGAGGTGCGGAGAATGTGCGCGGAGGGATGGCGATGGTGAGCGTAGGTTCCGATGATCGAGAAGATAAGCGATATGGCCGGAATCACAGGAACTCGGCGAAACTAAGATTTGGGGGAAACAAGAAATTACGCTAAATGGAAAGGCTAGAAAGCTACCTGGGTGGAGTGGAAGACTGTGCTGGAGCTTAGCTAGCTCCTGGTCGTAGCCTCAAGGGTCGTCTCGGCCCGAGGCTCGGTGCTCACGCTGGTGGCGGAGCAACGGCGGCGAAGAACGCCGGATCAGTGGTTTCGCCTCCTCGCCTCGCTGCAACAGGGGCGATCGCTTGCTGTCACTCTCGCGGTGCCTCTGGAGTTCACTGGGAAGAAGGGGAAGAGCCAAAGATGGGGCGCGGAGGCGGCAGAGGTGGTTCTATATATAGCTGCAGGCTCGATTAGGGTTGGGAGGCGACGGCTATGGAATGCGTGGATCTCACGGCGAAGGATCTGGCGAGGATGTCGGATGATCGGCGAAGGATCCGGGCGCGGGGTTTGCGTGGGCAACAGGCTGGAGGCGCGTGGAGAAAATGGCGAAGGCGGGGCGGCGCGCGTCTTCTCAAAAAGGAAAGAGTCCGCGGGGGAGTTGACCGGGGTCAACAGTCCCCCGTAGACCAATCAGGAGCTGCCATTTATTAATTTTTTTGTTTATTTATTTTAAGGTAGAAAATGGCCGAATTAAGAAAAACTTAAAACATGAAATATTTTTCTTTTATTTTTTTCTATTTTTTGGTGATTTTTAATTAATTTTTGGAAATAAAAATAGGGTAGCTATATATATAGGTATATGTACACTATTTAGATTTTAAATTTTTGAAATTTTTTTTATTTGTTATTTTTATGTATTTTTATACCTATTTTATATTTTATTTATTTACATCATAAAATTATAAGGTTAAATAAATACCTAGGTGTGGTTCATGTACATGGTGAAGGAAGGGTATTTTTGATCTTTTTTGCTTTTTTTAACTTCTTTTTGAGTCTCTTTTTGTGAGGAAAATATTTTTATTTTATTTACATAAATATTTACAAAATGAGCCCTTATCTCCCTCTACTTTGGCTTTTATGCGGTCAGGCCCAGGCTGGGCCCTCCCTTGGGATTAGGTCGCTCAATATTTATTCCAAATATTTTCTCTCTTTTTCTTTTGTCTCTTTATTCTTATATTTGTGCACAAAAACATGTTAATTATTACTTTTTACAAAATGCATGATTTTGGTAATTATTTCTATTTACAAATATCTACATGTATTTGCAAAGGTTTTTGTAGCTAAAATATAAGAATAAAGAGTGATGAATGGGTATTCATCACCCCCCTATGCTTAACTTTGCTAGTCCCTTAGCAAACACTTATTTGAAAAAGAAGTGAAAAAGAAAGAAAGAAAAGGAAAAAGAGAGGAATGTACATGGATCAAGGCTGATTAGTAAACTTGCCTTTTATCAGATTGAAATATGGAGCTCGATTAGATCTTTAGATTATCAATGTGTCGGAACCTTATTTAGACTTAAACTTAAAACTCAACAGCCTCTAAGTTCCACCAATCTATGGACAAGACTCCTCAATAATCCAGATCAGAACAAGTCTACATACACAAACTCTAATGACCATGAATCTTTCCATGCAGTGTAAGTGATAGTAGCTCCTCACCTCAGAAGTAACAAAGAAACAACCTCCCCCAACCTGGTAACTCTAATGCCTCTATCTAGCAACTCTTTCCTCGAGAAGCGGGGTATTCCCTTCTAAGTTCAAGTGGAACCGGCTCAAGAAGAGGGGGAAGAAGTATAGACTTTTGGAAGCTCAGCCAGTGTAGCCAAGTCTCCCGCTGCAAGCTTCATGAGATGTGACATGATACCATAAGCTTTTGCTTTATACTCCGGTGGGGTTATTAAATTTTCAATCCGACCCACCAATTTTTTTTTAGAGTTCTTTTTGCATTTTTGCATTTTTTTTCAAGTGCTTCTGTACAACATATCTACATGGTGCAGCATATATAAGAAATTTTCCTCTTGAGCCAGTAGACTATCCCTCTTTTGAAGCTTTATTGCAACCCACGGCTTCTGTCTTTAGCCTTCATCACCACTAGACCAAGTTGAGGTGCACTTCCTTCACTATAAGAAGAAGAGAGGTTCCGCCTAGAAGTACTACCCTCATATGCTACCCCAAGCCGAGGAAAACTGTCTCCTCACCACCTCATCCGTGAAGAGCTATGTGTAAGGTGCTGGTGCAAGTCAAGCCATTGTCTCTGAGAGTCATGCGTGTGTTGTTAAGTGCTCTACTTAGGCTCATTAAGATGACATATGCTCATAGCCTAGTGGACTCAAAGAATTAAGTCACCATGGACCTGAAAAGCCTTAAATCTAAGCCCTATAAGGTTCCTCTTAAAGTTAAGTGGATTAAGATCTTAGTCAAGCTCCATTTCTCAATTTAATTTCCAGGCATAGTTTAAATGTCAACTATCATCCAGAAAAACTATTTACATATGTACAAAAGATGCTATTTACAAATATTTTACAATCGTGCAAAATTTTTTTGAAAAATGGATGGATGATGCATGAAGTGCAAGTTCTGCAAAAGTATTTACAAACATTTACACAAGATTTTTGCAAACTTTTTGTTTCAAATCATTTTGGAAAAATTTTGTACTATATACATAATTTTGATAAGAAAATATTTACACAAGCTTTACACAAAAAGTTTTTGAAAATATTTTTACCAAAATACTTTGTACACTAGCTATTTATGTACAAATAAAAGAATGTTTGTGTGTATGAAAAATATTTTTTTTTTAAATTTTGTGATTTTTAGCCATTTTATTAACACACTCACACAAAGTACGAGTTATGGCTAAAGTATATATGAAATATATACGCACCCCCCTATACTTAGCTCGAACGATGTCCTCAGAGTCAAGAGCGATGAAGAAGATATAACTCGTGCTTGGTATAGGGAAGTGAAAAGGAATGGATAAGTACAGAAATGAATAAATGAATAGAATAAGAGGGACTCGATGGTTTCCCCCTATACTTAGGATTAACTAATCCTAAGTATAGAAAGCTGTCCATAAAGGGAAATCCGAGTGAAGAAGATACAGAGTCTGCCCCCTATACTTAGGGTAAAATATCCCTAAGTATAGGCAGCAAAAACAGGAGCAGAAAGAATGAAAAGAATACTCGCAGGTCCGACAATCCCCCCTATACTTAGGGTAAAGTACACCCTAAGTATAGCATAATCACAGGATGAGAAAAGGGATGTGGGACTAAAGAATAGAATGATATGGACAGCTGGATCTATACAGGCGGAGGAACAGTGAAAATCAGGCGTGAGATGCAAAAGATGTGAGTCAAGAGACCACATCTCACGCAAAATGAATCGGGGCAACAATAACGTCCCGCGGCTCATGATCTAGAAATGGCTTGAGCCGCTGGCCGTTCACTCGAAAGGTACTCTCAGAAGATAACTCAGATATATCAATGCTACCGTTATCGTGTACCTTTCTGACCAAGTAAGGTCCCTTCCATTTGCTCTGTAGCTTCCCTGGAAATAATCGTAGCCTTGCATCAAACAACCATACTCTCTGTCCAATCTCAAAATGCTTGTGGCTGATATGAGAATCATGCCACTCCTTCACTTTCTCCTTATAATGTAGGCTGTTTGAGAAAGCTGTATCTCTAAGCTCTTCCAAGGCGGCTAACTCTGCCCTCCTCTGGTCTCCTATACCATTTGGATCCATAAGAATATCTGTAACTGCCCAAAGTGACTTGTGTCTCAGCTCATCAGGTAAATGGCATGGCTTGCCATACACGAGGCGAAAAGGAGATGTGCCTAATGGTGTCTTGAAAGACGTCCTATATGCCCACAAGACCGAGTCCAAAAGTTGGGACCAATCCTTTCGGTCGGGGCGGACGACTTTCTGCAATATAGTCTTGATCTCCCTGTTCGAAACCTCGGCTAGACCATTCGTCTGTGGATGGTATGGCGTGGCTACTCGATGGTCTATACTGAACTCACTGGCAAGTGCCTTTACCTGGTCGTTGACGAAATGAGACCCCCCATCAGAAATCAGAACTCGTGGAACCCCGAACCGCATGATGATGTGCTTCCTCAAAAATCTGCAAACTGTCCTCGCATCAGCGGCTCGGGCGGGGATAGCCTCAACCCAACGACTAACATAATCTACGGCCAACAGAATGTACTCAAATCCCTGACTCTTAGGGAATGGACCCATGAAATCGATGCCCCATGCGTCAAAAACCTCACAGAAGTGAATGGGCTGCATCGGCATCATATCACGCTGTCCACAAGTGCCCATCCTCTGACAGTCAGTACACTCTTCACGAACTCATCAGAGTCCTTGAAGAGTGTAGGCCACCACAGCCGGATTGGAGCACTTTCTGTGCCGTTCTCCTCCCAGAATGATGTCCTCCTGCCTCAAGCTTGTGCCAGTAAGTGAGGACACTATGATGCTCCTCCTGAGGAATACACCGACGCCAGACGCTATCCCCTCCTTCGTGGTAAAGGATGGGATCCTCCCAGTGGTAGGACTTGGCCTTCGCAAGGAAGGTCTCAAGCCTCTGCCTGGGCCAATCTTGTGGGACTTTCCCAGCAACGAGAAAGTTTACAATATCGGCATACCACGGGAGTGAGGCGATAGCAAGGATCGCCTCATCTGGGAAGGTATCTCGAATAGGATCAATCTGCTCAGAATCCTCAGGCTGCTCTAGTCGGGAAAGATGATCCGCCACCACATTCTTGACTCCAGGCTTATCCTTGATCTCAATGTCGAACTCCTGGAGTAGAAGGATCCATCTAGTAAGTCTGGCCTTGGCATCCTTCTTTGACATGAGGTACCTGATGGCGGTGTGGTCAGTATACAAAGTTACTCTAGATCCAATGATATACGATCTGAACTTATCTAGGGCGAAAACTACAGCTAGCATCTCCTTCTCTGTGACCGTGTAGTTTCGCTGGGCGGGATCCAATGTTCGGCTAGCGTAGTGAATGGCGAATGGAACTCCGTCCCTCCTCTGTCCTAGCACGGCCCCTACGGCAAAATCAGAGGCGTCCGTCATGATCTCGAATGGGAGAGACCAATCGGGTGGCTGAAGGACAGGAGCCTCAATAACACACTGCTGGAGAGTCTCAAAGGACGAAAGACACTTGTCATCGACAAGGAACTCGGTGTCTTTCGTCAAGAGGTCAGTCAACGGTCGGGCAATCTTGCTGAAATCATGAATGAATCTCCTATAAAAACCAACGTGCCCCAGAAATGACCGTAGCTGCTTCAAATTGGACGGCGGTGCGAGTTTTCTAATGACGTCAACCTTGGCCGGATCAACCTCCATACCCCTGTTGGAGATGAGGTGGCCAAGCACCGTCCCTTGAGTCACCATGAAGTGACTCTTCTCCCAAGACAGAACCAAGCGGGTAGCAATACATCGCTGAAGCACTCGGTCTAGGCAGTCAAGACAGGAATCGAATCCGTCGCCGTAAACCGAGAAGTCGTCCATGAAGACCTCCAAACACTCCCCTACCATGTCCGAAAAGATCGACAGCATGCATCTCTGAAAAGTCGCAGGGGCGTTGCATAGCCCAAATGGCATGCGTCGAAAGGCGTATGTACCGAAGGGACAGGTAAAGGTGGTCTTCTCCTGATCCTCAGGAGCGATGGCCACCTGATTGTAGCCCGAGTACCCATCCAGGAAGCAATAATGGCTCTTCCCTGCCAGTCTCTCTATGATCTGATCAATAAAAGGCAGGGGGAAATGGTCCTTCTTGGTGGCCTGGTTGAGTCTCCTGTAGTCAACGCAGACCCGCCAAGAGGTGGGTACTCGTGTAGCAATCTCCTCTCCCGACTCACTGATCACAGTCGTGATGCCCGTCTTCTTGGGCACCACATGCAAGGGGCTAACCCACTTGGAGTCGGAAATGGGATAAATAAAATCTGCACTCCACCATTTTGATATTTCCTTCATGACAACTTCTCTTAGGTTGGGGTTCAGTCGCCACTGGAACTCACGCGACGGCTTTGCCCCTTCCTCGAGATAGATGTGGTGGGAGCACAACGAGGGACTAATCCCATGGAGATCTGCTACGCTCCATCCAATTACCTTGCGGTTCTTTTCAAGAACCCCCATCAGACGGGATTCTTGTTCTCCAGTCAGATCGGCAGAGATGATGACTGGGTACATCTCAGACTCTCCCGCAAGGAATCGATCTTCAGCGAAGTAGGGAGCGGCTTTAGCTCTGGACAGCTGGGTGCTGGCAAATCTGGCTTCTGAAGAAGATGTGTGTATGCTGACAATTCTGCCAAATCTGCCTGGGAAAATGATAAAGAACTCTCACAAACTGGATCTGGAGAAGGCGGGTCCTCTGCATTGTCTCTGATCTGCTCTGCCTCTACCTCCTCCTCATCTGTAGGCTCAGGTGGATCCAGGTCTGGCATCTGATCATCACAATCTGCCCAATCAGATTCTGAATCCGAGGGATCTGTATCAACTGCGGTGGCATCAGTACCACCGTAGAGCAGGGTGGCCTTAGTACCACCATCACTGAAAATCGTGTCGCGATCAAGGTCCGACTCTGCTGACTCAATAGTATCCTGAACCAGGGCTGTGCTCTCCAGACTATCCTCTACTATGATCTCTGCATCAGCTGTATCTGAATATGAGAGGATGGTCTGTGCTGCAGGATCTGCCCAAGCTGCCTCATCATCTCCAAGTCTGTCCCTGCTGCTGGTAGGGACGAGGTACGAAGGATGATGGCTGGTGTGACTGGTATGCTGGGGGCTGCTGGTGATCTCTCTGCTGGGAGTACTGCCCTCCCTGACCGGCTGGCTGCTGTTGGGACTGGTTACCCCCATTCCCCCACCTGAATCCGGGATGGTCTCGTCGGATTCCAGGTTGAGGACGGTCATACCAAATCCCGTTGACATCCATCAACGGTTCCTCATCGTAAGGGGCTGGTGGGAGTACTTCCAGAGGCTGATCCGGCTGATATACCACCATCTGTAAGTCTGGAGATGGTGGTGATTGGTAAGAGGGCTGCTGCTGCTGGTACGGCTCCGCCTGTACAAGGTGAACTTGTCTAGGCTGCTGCAAGGAGCTGGAGCGCTGGGACGAGCTGCGGCTGCCGCCGGAATCGCCTCGCGACTGAAGACGGGGCTGAGAAGCCGTCTGTGCCTCCTGAAGACACAAGAGATGGGTCTTCATGTCGCTCAGAGTTTGTGCCATCTGCTCCATCTGAGTTATGCCCTGGCACTGCTTCTTCTCTATTATTTCCATGCGGTCCAACTTCTCGCTGATAATCCCCATGTCCGCAGCAGCCGACTCTGTCTGTGCGGCTGCAACTGTGGACGAACTGGATGGACCTGCATCAACCCGTGCTATCCGCTGGTACTGCACGGGTCCTGGCGGCTGCTGAGATCTCTGTGTGTACAACCGAGTCTGGGACATCACCATGTAATTTTCGGCCATCTCCTCGTAGATGGCCCAGACTTGGTTGTGGTCCTCGGCAAAGTAGGACCCACCGCAAGAAGCATTCACCAGACCTTGAAGCTCTGGCGTCATCCCACTAAAGAAGCTCTGAACTAGGTTCGACTTGGAAATGTCGTGGTGTGGGCATCTATCCAGAAGCTCTCTGAACCTCTCCCATGCCTCGTGAAACTGCTCGTTAGGGAGCATGGAGAAGTTGTTGATCAGGGCCCTCGCTGCATTCGTCCGCCCGAGTGGATAGTACTTGTTCAAGTACTCGGTGCGGAGCTGCTCCCAGGTGTAAACAAACTTCCCTAAATGCTTCAGCCAGGCGGCTGCTCTATCTGCCAGTGAAAAAGGGAAGGCCATCATCCGAATCGTATCCTGGTCCACATGACGGTCGTGGACAGTGCTGCAGATCATCAAAAACTCCTGGAGATGGAGGTGGGGCTCCTCAGTGGCAAGTCCGTGAAAATGAGGAAGCATCTGCAGGGTGTTCGGAGGGAACTTGAAATCCCCCATGATAGCAGGTACCACCACCCAATGGTGCATCAGTGTAGATCCGGGGTTGTGTAACTCCCGTATCGGTCTCGGTGGTCCCGCTGCGGCGGCGGCTGCCGCTGCGGCAGCCGCTGCTGCTGCTGCTGCCTCTGCATCAGCATCAGGAATGTCCTCAGGCTCGCTCTGATCTCTCTCTTCTCTGAGTCGCTCCAACTCCCTTCTCATCTAAATCATGAAAGCTCCCTGATCGCGTAGCTGCTTCTGTATTGTCTCTAATGATGCGATCAGGGTGGAGTTGATCGCTCCCTGGTCTAGTACAAAATGTTCGGGTTGTCGGGAGTCTGGGTCTGAACTGCCGGCTCCGGCCATAGTGACTTCTGCAAAATCAGATGAGCCCAACTCAGGTTCTGTCAAATCAATTCGTCTTTCCTCGGGCTCATGTCTCTCAGTAGCAAAAGAAAGGGGATCGAGGGAGAACAGGGTGGAATCGTACTCGGGCCCGGAGAGCTGGTCTCGACTCTCACGGGCCAACCTAGATGGTGAAGTAGACGCGCCTGAAAGCGGTGCAGCCAGAGGCTGCCTAAGAGATCGTCTACCCATCATCTTGATCTGGCGAGTTGGGCGGATGGGATCTGGAGAAAATATGATCGCGAAGCAAACCCCCGGTTCACCAACGCAACACAATCTGAAGACCGTGAAAGCTCGGTCAATTTATCTTGTCAATTTTATTTGGTGAACACACAAGATATCAGAGCGCTTACGTGACCTGTTAGGATACCCGATGCTACTCCAACCGACTGGCCCGCACGGAAGAGTCGGTAGTCAACTAGAAATAGCACCGGAGGGCTCTACCTAGGGTGCGGGTCACTCTCTCGCGCATCCAAACCATACAAAGAGGGGGTTGCTCTCCCCAAGACAAATTTTTAATGTGAGTGTCTTTTAGGGTCAATAGTGTTATCCAGTCCCACTTTTTTTTGTTTTTCTTTTTAATTTTTTTTCAAAGTAAATACAAGCGGCCTAACGAATTTTCCGATTCTCCTGATGATTAAGCCAAAAACAGAGGGAGAAGACGAAAAAGCCGATGCGCGAAGAAATCAATGATGCATGCAGAGAAAGAAATGCGTACCTTGTCTCCAGCACTCTACATGCAAGTGATCCGCGCAGAATTTAAAGACAGAATTAAACTACCTAAATGGTGCAGCGAGGAAAAACCGAGTCCTAGATGAGAAAATTTCTATCGCAAGAACCGTCTAACCGATCACGGTCCTCCAAGCCAAAGAGTCCGGTCTTGGCCCGTCCCTCCTCTGCCCGACAAATCGGGGGTAGGAGAAGCGCTTTGTGGGACGGGCTACGGCACGTAGGCCACGGAAGAAAATGAATCGGCTATTTTTATTAATGATTTTAGTAGGTCCAATTAACGTCCTATAGGATCAGGCAAGCAATTAAGTGTGGGGACCCTACTAATTACGGCACAAGCAAGAGAAATTCCTAAATCTAGGGGCTCGAGAAAAACCGCGTAAACACCGGAAAAGGCAGCTAGCTATCAAAACCGCAGAAAAAGCCGCGAAAATCCAAATGGGTCCCCCGAGCACACCGGTACTCGGCGAAACAGACCCGCTAAGTTACAAGTGTCCACAAATGTCCAAGTTCTAAATTATTACAAACAATATTGTTCTCTCTCAAAAAAATAAAATTCTTCTTCTTCCTCTCCCTGCTCTTCTTCCCATGCGGGTCCTCAAAAATAAACTCCAAGTTGTCCACGCAGTACCTCGCACAAAAATCAAAGAGAGAGTGTCAGAAAACAATGACAATATAGAGAGACAATATGGAAAAATGACTACAAAGCCGTGCTCCCCGGGAACGGCGCCATTCTGATGACACGCCTGACCACTCGGGTATAAGGTATAAAAATAGGGTCGTTGCGACCCAAGCGATCAGGCTAAGTCAATCAAGAAAATTGAATGAACCACTCGAAACACGTAAAATCAATCAAGCACAAAAGAGAGCGGTCCTGCTAGAGGATTAACCTGGTATAGCGAACAGGGTCGAACACAAGGAGCACGGGTTGGCCAAGGGGCCTACTATGTAGTCAGAAATCCGAGAGAATACTTTTTAGTGGTTTTTATTTGTTTTTACAAATTTTTTTTTAGGATTTTTGGAATATAAAGAAAACAGGAAAAGCACACAGACAATTAACTTCAACTATTTATTTAAAGCATCAAAAATCAAGCAAAAATTCAGACAAAAATATTTTTATGTGTTTTATATTTTTTTATGTTTTTGGTAAATTTTTGAGATTTTTCTGATATTTATTCTAATTGCTAAAAATCAAACAGTGCGAAAAAGGCAAGGTACTGTCCAGCTAGGCCCAAAATCCAAAAATAAAATATTTAAGAATCTCAATAGGGCCTGGAGGTAATTTTCCTGTATACTAGAGAAAACAAGGAAAATTTGAGCACCAAAATTATTGTTTTTGGGTTTTTAGATTATTTAATATGATTTTTATGAGTTTTTAGGTGTTTTTGATTTTTTAGGGGTTTTAAGCAATGAAAAATAGCCAAAATTGGCTAGAAAATCAAGAAACACAACAGAAACAACCCCCAATTTTTATAGAATTTTTAGACGGGTTTTTATATTTTTTTGTGATTTTTCAAGTGAAACAGTGCCAAATATAGATGTTTTTGAATTTTTTAAAAATAGCAAATGAAATCAAAAATGTCCTCAAAAATTCACAAAAATTCTACACCATGGCAGGAGCCATGTGTCAAATTTTCATTGAATTTGGAGGTGATTTGATATTTTATTCAAAAATAAAGGAGGGGCACTGTGCACAGGGACCAAAGTGCAAATACCCAAAGTTCTGGGGGGTCTGGTGCAAAATACCCAGCAAAACACGTGCCAAGCACGTGCCTGGGGCACTCAGGGACCCAAATGTAAGAAAAATAAGTTCCGAGGACTTATTGGTAACAAGTACCAAAAGTCCAGGGGCTTATCTGCAAATATCCCAAAAAATATCGCACATGGGGAATTAAATCACGCACAGGGGCATAAATGCAAATAAAGAAAACTTTTCATTCAATCCAAAGCAACCAGAACTACAGGAATAATGTTGCAAATACACCAAATATACACGTGACGAAGCACGTGTCCACAACCGACATGGGTATAAATGCAAATAATCTAAAAGATGAGGTCCAGTGTGCAAATATCCCAACGTAAATAAAGTACTCTAAATATTTACAGGACTGAAACATAAAGCAAAAACTGCGAGGGGGCCTAAGGTAATTTACCCCTTTATTAAGTCGAGCCGATGGATGGACGCCACGTTGCAGATCGAACGGCTGAAAAGGGGTGGCGCCCAGGGCTGGGTCCTCGACTATGATCCAACGGTCCAGGTGCCGCCACGTTGCAGATCGAACGGTGGACGGAAGAAGTGTCTGAGCTTCGCTGGAACGACGGTGGAGATCGACCCTCGAATGGATCCGACGGTTGAAGCTGCTCCTCAGATGGACGATCGTGATAAAATCTGGAGCTCGGGGGTCAATCGGACGGCGGAGAAGGATGGTGGACGAACAGGGCTCCGGCGAGCTTCGCCGGTCTCGTGACGGCGCTGGTCCCCTCCTGGGCGCTCGCTGAAGATTGGAGAAGGAAGCTGTGGGCCCTCCGCGTCTAATGGAGGCCTCCGATGACCCAACCGACCCTCGGAGAGGTCCGGCGAGGTCGGCGGAGGCGGAGCAGCTGGACCAAGTGGTCCAAGCCCTCAGATGGGCTTGGATGGACCTGCAAAGTATCCCAGCAAACTCGCGGGTCGAGGGCAAAGTGCCTCGACCCTGTTAGGCGTGGTGAAGGTGATCGGGGAGGCGAGATGGGCGAGCTCCGGCGAGGCGATGGACGGAGGAGCTCGAATCACAGCTCCTGTGCGAGCTGGGTTGAACGGAGGTGCGGAGAATGTGCGCGGAGGGATGGCGATGGTGAGCGTAGGTTCCGATGATCGAGAAGATAAGCGATATGGCCGGAATCACAGGAACTCGGCGAAACTAAGATTTGGGGGAAACAAGAAATTACGCTAAATGGAAAGGCTAGAAAGCTACCTGGGTGGAGTGGAAGACTGTGCTGGAGCTTAGCTAGCTCCTGGTCGTAGCCTCAAGGGTCGTCTCGGCCCGAGGCTCGGTGCTCACGCTGGTGGCGGAGCAACGGCGGCGAAGAACGCCGGATAGTGGTTTCGCCTCCTCGCCTCGCTGCAACAGGGGCGATCGCTTGCTGTCACTCTCGCGGTGCCTCTGGAGTTCACTGGGAAGAAGGGGAAGAGCCAAAGATGGGGCGCGGAGGCGGCGGAGGTGGTTCTATATATAGCTGCAAGCTCGATTAGGGTTGGGAGGCGACGACTATGGAATGCGTGGATCTCACGGCGAAGGATCTGGCGAGGATGTCGGATGATCGGCGAAGGATCCGGGCGCGGGGTTTGCGTGGGCGACAGGCTGGAGGCGCGTGGAGAAAATGGCGAAGGCGGGGCGGCGCACGTCTTCTCAAAAAGGAAAGAGTCCGCGGGGGAGTTGACCGGGGTCAACAGTCCCCCGTGGACCAATCAGGAGCTGTCATTTATTAATTTTTTTGTTTATTTATTTTAAGGTAGAAAATGGCCGAATTAAGAAAAACTTAAAACATGAAATATTTTTCTTTTATTTTTTTCTATTTTTTGGTGATTTTTAATTAATTTTTGGAAATAAAAATAGGGTAGCTATATATATAGGTATATGTACACTATTTAGATTTTAAATTTTTGAAATTTTTTTATTTGTTATTTTTATGTATTTTTATACCTATTTTATATTTTATTTATTTACATCATAAAATTATGAACAAAATGATATTTTTATTTTATTTTAATTATTTATTTATATGAAAAAATATAAATATATATGTACACCTATATACATGGTATATGTACAATGTATTTGTGTTTTTATTTTTCAATTTTTTTGTTTTGCTTTAATTTTTATTTTTATTTATTTACAATATGTAACATAGACTATTTACAAAAAAGTTTGGAAAATAAGTTAATTTATTTACAAGGTTAAATAAATACCTAGGTGTGGTTCATGTACATGGTGAAGGAAGGGTATTTTTGATCTTTTCTGCTTTTTTTAACTTATTTTTGAGTCTCTTTTTGTGAGGAAAATATTTTTATTTTATTTACATAAATATTTACAAAATGAGCCCTTATCTCCCTCTACTTTGGCTTTTATGCGGTCAGGCCCAGGCTGGGCCCTCCCTTGGGATTAGGTCGCTCAATATTTATTCCAAATATTTTCTCTCTTTTTCTTTTGTCTCTTTATTCTTATATTTGTGCACAAAAACATGCTAATTATTACTTTTTACAAAATGCATGATTTTGGTAATTATTTCTATTTACAAATATCTACATGTATTTGCAAAGGTTTTTGTAGCTAAAATATAAGAATAAAGAGTGATGAATGGGTATTCATCATCAAACAAATCAATTCTTGTCTTGATCTCGGGGTTTAGGGTCATAAAATACCTTTGATATTTTACTCTTTTTCTTTTTTTCCTTTATTCTATATTTTTGACATTTGAAGATGTATTTTGATGATGTGAATACTAAAGCTGCATGCCCTTGTGCATCAGCTGTAGGGAGCCTAACATATGCTAGATGTATACAAAAGTCAGATGTCTGTCATGCAATAGGAGTAGTAAGCTGTTACTATCCTATTGTGGAGATAAAATACTTGATTGCAGTTATAACAATATCTTCAAAGAGGACAAAGATATTTGAGACAATTATCTCAAAGTCTTATCTTCATGAACCTAAGACTTTATAGACACTAATCTAAAAGGTCTCAACTGCAATGTCTTATAAGAAATAAAATTGAGTCACAGTCTTTGGAGATAAAGATCTCCGAGAATAAGGGTATTCCGACGAGGATAATAGAAATTACATACTAATTATAATAATTATTGAATTGCGGTGTTAAATATAATATAACTGCTTTAACAAGATTGAGTATTGGTTCATTAGATGCGAGCACTATTACTAGGAGATATGCAAGTGTCGTAAAAAGACTTAGCGTAGTTTCTCAGGAATATAATGACTAGTCAGCTTACTATTGGAAATGCGAGCCCACGGCGAGCCATTATGTAATAAATGTTATTGCACATATCATTCCCTGATCTGAAATGAAGAATGGATAATTTGTATAATAGGTCCCTTAGTACAATTAGGGTTATGTACCATGGCCATCTTAATAATCATACAGTTGTTGATTCAACTATTGAATTATAGAGGCTGGTGCTTGGATGAATATCTAAAGAGTTAGATTGAGGACTCATCAAGCACCGTCAAATGATTATTAAGAGATGATCTCCAGCCTGAGTAGGAGATGGCAATCCTATCTCTGAAGGCTGATATTTGACCGACCTCTTGATGCAGGTCCTCTGCATAGGAATAGAGATTCAGAGGTGTCAGATTAGTTAGGTCAAAGAGTTGACTTAACGAGATCGAAGATAAACGAAGTCCTTATCATATGCTGTCAGTTAATAGGCACGCATCCTCTGATCGGGAACAGATGTGTGCTGAAATGTCCAGGTAATGTTGCACCATTAGGTTGTATGACCTATCAGGTTCCTATACACCGCGCGCCTGGGTGCACTATAAGGGCAATATGAGTAATACGATCTCTCAAAGGGATCATACAGGTTCAAGTACTGAACCGGAAGACATGTGCTCACTCATGAGATATTGGGAAGAATAAAATTCCATGCGCATGGTCGTCTCGCTTTGGAAGCTTGACTGAATTTGTAGGTTTGATATATACTTTTAGTATATGATCAAGACCTAGGTATGATATACACTTTTGGAAAGTGTATGATCGATACCAACTCCCAATGATCGAATGAGAAACTTACTGATAAAACCATGAAGTAGACAATATAAAGTTGATCCGATACTTCGGGTTTAGTCTGAGTCTTCCAATATGCAGGATGTACAGGTATTGGGAATACCTGAGGGTGATTTGATCATAAACGATTGTATAACCATGACGCTTCCATTCCTAGGGAGTGATGAAACGGGTCTGGATTTTAGTGACTCCTCTCGGTAGAGAAGTAATCTGATCTTAGTCCAAGTGTTGGACATTGATCTGAATGTGATTCAGATACAATGAGAAGATTAGATTTACGGTCTTGATTTAATCAAGCATCTATGGGAGGCCCGCGATCTGGATTTGAGATATGATCTCAATATCCATGTCACTATACGTGGAACAATACAATCGCCCTGTCCTTATCTCCAAGTATCTGCGGAGAGATTGCATTATTCTTGAAGGGTTCAAGAATAATTCCATGAGATCTAAGCAATGAAGAGATCATGATTAAATGTGATTTAATCATCTTAATGTATGAAGAAATTATCCAATATAATTAAATGTGATTTAATTATCATGGATAAGAATAATGTGGATAGAAATATCTAATTATTCATAATATATTATAAATGTGATTTATAATGTATTAGAGAGAGCTAATTATAATTTATATGTGTTGATTAATTATTATATGTATTGGATACACATTGTGTAATTAATTAACAATGTAAATTATATGTTGTTTTGGGTTGTGAATATGATTCACAATTCTTCCATGGCAAGATTGCAATATTCTCAAATATAATTGTGAATTATTTTTTAAGAATAAAATCCAACAAATTTGTTGCAAATAAATAAGAGAGAAAAAATCAAGGAGATATGCAATCTCATGGGAATCCATGAGATTGCCTCCTTGGACTCCCATAGTGGGCGGCACACCATTCCTATATGGAATGGGTGCCCGTCCAACATGGAAGGTGCATGGAGATGAAATCTCCATGCACATTCTCTCCTTATTTGTTGGGTTGATTTAGGACTAAATTATATTTGATTTTTTTTAAATATATTTTAACCTAAATTTATTGCTTTTGACAACAACAATCTTGGCCATTGGATTGACACAAATCAATCTCATCCATTGATTTTATGTGTCCCATGGATTGAGATCCATGGATCCCAAAACCCTATAAATAGAGAGGCATTCTATGCTCTCTAATTACATGTAATATTGGAGCTCTCTCTCTCCCTCATTTCTTCATACACGCCAGCCCTCTTTCCCTCTCTTGTTGGTGGCCGTCCACCATACCCTAGAGAAGGGAATCGTCGTCGCCATTGCCACCGCGCTGCCGCTTCGACGTTCTTCGGTTTCTCCATCTTCTTGGTGTGCTACGCCCACGAAGGAGACGTTTGATCTCGTGTGACGAGATCAGGAGCAACCACACTTAGATCATCTTCTTGGATTGCGAGGACAACGCGGTTCATCCCCGCTCTCGCAAGCGGTCTCGCCGACGATCGGACTTGAGACAGGAGGTCTCTTTCTTTAGAGACTTGATCAACCACGCTTCAAGAGGTATTTCATTATACTTGTTGTGGTTATAGATGAAACGATCTGAGAATGGTTCTCGGATCATGTGGTTTCATCGAATAAAATTTTTAAATTCCGCTGCACCGAACAACTAGTGCGACTAGTCGTTCATCGTCGTATACGATACGACGATCACGCTTCCGTGATGCGCTTGAGGATAATTCCATATCCTTCAAGTGGTATCAGAGCCAGGTTGACGGTTTCGAATATGATTCGAAAAACCAAGGACGACTTGGGTTCGTTAAGGTCGCGAAAGTTTTCATCGCATTTGATTTCGCAGATCTGTTTAGTAAATAAATTTGGCACTGTTTAAATTGTTTAAACACGAATTTAATACTTGGATTTTGTTCCCCATTAAATAAGGAAACCATAGGATCTGATTTTACGTAAATCGGATTTCGTATGCTCTAGTTATGTTTGTTTTAATGAACATGTATACACTGTTGCGGGAACTGTAGATCTGAACGTGATTAAAATGTTAATTACTGTTTAGACTTGCCTCGAAATGCGTGTAACATCACTTGGGTTCTGTCCTAAATCAAATTAGCAATCTATGACAATTGATTTTGTCTAATTTGGATTTAATATGATTGAGATATGCTAATTTTAGTAAGAAGGGGTCACTGCTGAAATTACAGTCCTAATCTAGAACCAAGTGATTGTCAATTAGTGAAATTAATTGTTAATTTCGTGAAATAATCATGAAAAATATTTGTGAAATATTTGAAGATGATTATTTACATAATTGACTTGGCCTCAACCAATTAATTGATTAGATTTGATCTAAATCATAATTGGAAACCACAATCTTTCAAACTTGATGCTTGAATAGGATTTGGGAATTTGTCTAGCAAATTTCCTTATAATAAAAAATGTTTTGATTATTACTATATGGTACAATTTCGGTTGAAGAATCGATGATCATCTCAAGTACAAATTAATCAATTTGGCATTATCCTTTCCCAAGGCGGATATGGTGCCTAGTCGGAGAGCATTGGGGTTGCGGGTTGCAACGTATGTGGTCCGTCCCACTCTCGTCGGTACTGGCCATGACAGCGGGTAGGGCCGGGATAATGTCCGAGGGATTAAGATATATTTTTCTAATTATTAAAATTCGAATTAATACGTATTTTGAGATATTACCATATATGTATTCAAGTAAAATAATCAAGTTTGATTGATTGAATTGGATTGATAATTAATTTAATATGATTAAATTGATTATGTCCAATTGAAATACTCTAATATGATTAGAGCTAATAATTCCCTTGGAAGAATTAATTATGTGAATGTGATTCACGATAATTAATTAAAATTTGAATATGAGGTGGAGGATCACATAAGTGACATCCATGGTCTCCCGTCAAGGCGAAGGGTTCCGTCGCCAGGGATTGTATGCGGGAGACGCCTGTCCGAAGTGACAGCTCCTGTATGCAAGCGCATCTGGATCGGGCTCTTTGCTTCTCGAAAGAGTAAGGCCGTATACGTAGTGACCCCAATAACGGATCCTCATATTATTGGGGCGATATTGGATTGCTATAACGAGTACTATTCCTGTTGACGGTTAGTTCAATTAACGACGGGTCAACATCACCTTAGGGGTGGTGGGCCCGGGTGTTAAAGATCGAATTGGGAAATGCAAGTTGGACTTGCAAAGCGGAATGTGTTCCCGCTTCTTTTTATCCGAGTTGCAGATTCTCATATTATTGGGATGTAACAAAGATAATGAAGGAGATCCCAGATCTTGTTGAGATATAATGGTAAGTATATCTCTTACATTGAAAGTGATTAAGGGAATGAACTTTCAATGTTGACAAGGTAAGACAACTTTGATATAAAAATCCTAAATCAAAGTGAAATATATATATTTATATATTTATGCAAATTTCTTATTTCAGATAATCCTTCATTAAAACCCACTCAATGATATAGTCAATAATTACCAGTGAAATATCTTGGATTGGACTCATGATCCAGATATTGTACTTGCTATTGGACACATAATGTATGTGGTTGCAATGTGCAAGTTTCCTCATAATATTGAGGAATGACAATTAAATAGACGATAGGACTACAACCCTAGGGTTTATATGTCTCTATAGTCTTGGTATCATCAAATGTACTTTGGAAGTGACATGTTGATGATGATCATAATTGTCAAATAATCCTTATAAAATTAATGAAGATATTCTGGCATACATATGTGCTCTACACATTTATCATGAATGAGATGGTTCACAGCATCATGCAGAATGGTAGCTCTATAAGAGATGATGTATTCAAATTGTTTGAATACCTACCTGAACCAATGTTTTAAGAGTTTAAATGGATGTAGATGATGAGTGTCATCATTCTACTGTTTATACTCTAGTTATTCATGAAGCTTCATAATATTCATATTGTCTGAATTTAAGGAAGCATGTATAAATGTTGAAAAACTCTTACTTTGAATTCTTTTGAATTTAAAATAAGAGATCCTCTGTCCTGAGCAATGGTTGCTCATAGATAAAGGGAGCGCAGTGGAAGCATGGGTTGGACCCAAGAAAGAAGGAAAGTCAAAGAGTTGACTGGACTTCTGTAACTTCCATATGACATCCAAAGAGTTGGATGAATGCCAATACTGCAATAAGTTGATGTGTTGATAGTATGACTATCAAGTCTGTCTAGAATCCTTAGAAAAGGACTCGGATGGAGCATCAGAGTAATCTACATAAATCATTGATATTGACTTACTTATTGAATAAGAAAAAGTCAAATAATTGTATCTCAATCTTCTGATGACATTCGCAATGGGTTGCATATGTTTTAGAAGACTGGAAAATTTGATCTTAAAGGTTTATAGTTATCCACGTGAATATTGATGCAATTGTTGCAACAATCTCCTTTGGATTAATAGACTTGTAAATTTCAGTGGGAGAGCCCTTAGTCTTAGAGAATGTCTCTGTGACCTAGATATTAGAATACACTCATTGTTTATTTCTAAATGTTGGAAATAAACATGAATTCTGAGGTAGAACTATCATAAAGAGTTATGATGAAGATATTTCAGATAGTAATCTAAAATCTGGTGGACTCCACTAAATTAGAAAAATTAATAAATGATTCATTAATATTTCTAAATACTGAAATTAAAACCTTTATAAGATCAATAGGAGGATGAAGATCATTTGACAATGATCTAGCATCGAGCCTTGGACATTTGTCTATCGATTTGATCAATAGACTAGTAAGAGATGAAACTTTAGAATGTCTAAAATTTCAAAACTTACATACTTATGAATATTGTATTCAAAGTAAAATGCCCAATACACCCTTCTTTGGGAATGGTGTAAGATGCCGAGGTATTCAGGATCTCATGCATATTGATGTATGTGGATCATCTATATCATAATGAACATTGTGGATATGTGATATCTATTAATGATTATGTATGATATGAGATTTCTTCTCTTCACTTAGAAACCTTTGAAAAGTTCAAAGATTTCACAAGTTTGGTTTAGAACCAAAGTTTGAAGGGAGATAAAATGAATTTGGTCTAATCTAGGTAATCAGTACCTATTAGATGAATTCATAATATACCTTATGAAGAAAGGAATATCATTCCTGTCTCAATCCTCCTAATACACCTTAACTCAATAGAGTTATAGGGAGATACAATTGGATCATGTGTGACATGATTCAATCAATGATGAAATTTTAGCATAAATTCCTCTTAGTATCCAAGAATATATGTAGTAGAGACTACATATAATTCCATGCAAGTAAGCTGGAATTGAGCACTTGAGAGTGCTGCTTCATTAGGAAAGTAAAGGATGGTATTGGATACCTACTTTATGACCTTGAGATTCTTAAAATATCTCATCTCCGAGAATGTGATTCTTAGAGGTTGAGACTCTTGAGAATCAAGATGAAAATGAAGTATAGGAACTCATTTTTTTCTTGAGAAGATAATGAGACTCCTGAAATTGGAAACTAAAAGGACAATTAAAGATGAAATACTAATACCTCTTCAAATGAGTTTGAGGATGGATTCCATGTGTTAGAGAAATCTGACAATGATCGAACTTCATGTGATGAAGCTTCTGAAGATCATAGCATGGATAGATGGATAGCAATAAAAGTCTAATGTAGACTTCATATACAAGTGTTGTATATGGACCCTCGAGGATCCACCTATATGGGTAAGACCTGTAAAGGTGTAAATGGATCTTCAAGAGACAGGGAACCTGATGAGAAGGTAGAGATCTTCAAAGCACGGTTCGTAGCCATAAGCTACACACTGGAAGAGAAGACATTGCTTGCAATGAGACTTGCTCTTCGGTGACCATGCTTAAAACCGTCAGAATATTGCTAACCTTAGCTACACAACTTGACTATTGCATCTTTAAGATGAAAGTCAATATTGCATTCCTCTACGAATACCTCTTTGAGGATATTCACATGAAGTAGCCCCAGGGCTTCGTGGTTGAGGAAAGCAAGATGTGCAAGCTAAGGAATCCATATAAGGACTCAAATAAGCTTCTTGAAGTTGGACCATAAGATTTGATTAAATTATAAGTGTTATGATTTCAGATAGAATCTTGATGAGCTCTGTGAAGCTTAGTGGGAGTGCCTTTGTGTTCATCATGCTAAATGTAGATGATATCCTAATCATTTGGAATGATATAAGGATAATAATGAGTGTTTTTATAGACTGGCTATTCCATATATATTGAAATATGATTTCAAGGATACCTCTTAGATCTTAGTTCTGAAGTTGTTCAGAAGCAAAGAAAAGAGGATATTGGGACTGTCACATTTATAGTACACTTGGACATATTCTATTCATAGAAATTCCAAGAAAGGCTTCCATCCCTTAAGATATGGTACTGACCTATCTAAAGGGATAGCACCTCAAAGAGTTGAGGAAGTGAATGCTAGAACTACTTGCCCTTGGGCATCAGTTCTGAGAAGCCGGGTGTGTGCTAGATGTGTACAAAAGCCAGATGGCTGCCATGCAGTGGGAGTAGTAAACTGTTACTAATCCTACTATGGAAATAAAACACTTGGTTGAAGTAATAACAAAATCTTCATAGATGACAAGATTTTTGAGATAGTGATCTCGAAGTCTTATCTTCAAAAACTTAAGACTTTATAGATAGAGATCTAAAAGGTCTTAATTGTGGATACCTTAAGAGATAGTGATCTCCAGGAATAAGAGTATTCTGATAAGGATTATGGAAATACTGGTTATGATAATTGTTAAGCTGTAGTGTCAAAGACACTGTAACTAACTAGATTGAGTATTGATTGCATAAGATGCAACATTCGCATGAGATGCGAACACTGTTACTGGGGATATGCAAGTGCCGTAAAAGGACTTGGCGTAGTCTTGCGGGAACAGAGTGACTGATCAGCTTACCTAGCTATTTTCTAAATAGCCTATGATTGTCACATGAGTGTGAGTTTAAATGATTAGCCCATTAATGGCTCTTTGGGCTAGTGGGAGATTGTTGGAAATGCGAGCCCACGGCGAGCCATTATGCAATAAATGTTATTGCACATATCATTCCCTGATCTGAAATGAAGAATGGATAATTTGTATAATAGGTCCCTTAGTACAATTAGGGTTATGTACCATGGCCATCTTAATAATCATACAGCTGTTGATTCAACTATTGAATCATAGAGGCTGGTGCTTGGATGAATATCTAAAGAGTTAGATTGAGGACTCATCAAGCACCATCAAATGATTATTAAGAGATGATCTCCAGCCTGAGTAGGAGATGGCAATCCTATCTCTGAAGGCTGATATTTGACCGACCTCTTGATGCAGGTCCTCTGCATAGGAATAGAGATTCGGAGGTGTCAGATTAGTTAGGTCAAAGAGTTGACTTAACGAGATCGAGATAACCGAAGTCCTATATCATATGCTGTCATGATATAGGCACGCATCCTCTGACCGGAGACAGATGTGTTGTTATATGTCCAAGTATGTACATTTGACAGACCAATAGGTTGATGACCTAATCAAGGTATATACACCGGCGCACTGGTGTGCATATAAGGGCATATGAGTAATACGATCTCTCAAAGGGATCATACAGGTTCAGTTACTGAACCGGAAGACATGAGCTCACTCATGAGATATTGGGAAGAATAAAATTCCATGCGCATGGTTGTCTCGCTTTGGAAGCTTGACTGAATTTGTAGGTTTGATATATACTTTTAGTATATGATCAAGACCTAGGTATGATATACACTTTTGGAAAGTGTATGATCGATACCAACTCCCAATGATCGAATGAGAAACTTACTGATAAAACCATGAAGTAGACAGTATAAAGTTGATCCGATACTTCGGGTTTAGTCTGAGTCTTCCAGCATGCAGGATGTACAGGTATTGGGAATACCTGAGGGTGATTTGATCATAAACGATTGTATAACCATGACGCTTCCATTCCTAGGGAGTGATGAAACAGGTCTGGATTTTAGTGACTCCTCTCGGTAGAGAAGTAATCTGATCTTAGTCCAAGTGTTGGACATTGATCTGAATGTGATTCAGATACAATGAGAAGATTAGATTTACGGTCTTGATTTAATCAAGCATCTATGGGAGGCCCGCGATCTCGATTTGAGATATGATCTCAATATCCATGTCACTATACGTGGAACAATACAATCGCCTTGTCCTTATCTCCAAGTATCTGCGGAGAGATTGCATTATTCTTGAAGGGTTCAGGAATAATTCCATGAGATCTAAGCAATGAAGAGATCATGATTAAATGTGATTTAATCATCTTAATGTATGAAGAAATTATCCAATATAATTAAATGTGATTTAATCATCTTAATGTATGAAGAAATTATCCAATATAATTAAATGTGATTTAATTATCATGGATAAGAATAATGTGGATAGAAATATCCAATTATTCATAATATATTATAAATGTGATTTATAATATATTAGAGAGAGCTAATTATAATTTATATGTGTTGATTAATTATTATGTGTATTGGATACACATTGTGTAATTAATTAACAATGTAAATTATATGTTGTTTTGGGTTGTGAATATGATTCACAATTCTTCCATGGCAAGATTGCAATATTCTCATATATAATTGTGAATTATTTTTGAAGAATAAAATCCAACAAATTTGTTGCAAATAAATAAGAGAGAAAAAATCAAGGAGATATGCAATCTCATGGGAATCCATGAGATTGCCTCCATGGACTCCCATAGTGGGCGACACACCATTCCTATATGGAATGGGTGGCCGTCCAACATGGAAGGTGCATGGAGATGAAATCTCCATGCACATTCTCTCCTTATTTGTTGGGTTGATTTAGGACTAAATTATATTTGATTTTTTTAAATATATTTTAACCTAAATTTATTGCTTTTGACAACAACAATCTTGGCCATTGGATTGACACAAATCAATCTCATCCATTGATTTTATGTGTCCCATGGATTGAGATCCATGGATCCCAAAACCCCATAAATAGAGAGGCATTCTATGCTCTCTAATTACAGTAATATTGGAGCTCTCTCTCTCCCTCATTTCTTCATACACGCCAGCCCTCTTTCCCTCTCTTGTTGGTGGCCGTCCACCATACCCTAGAGAAGGGAATCGTCGTCGCCATTGCCACCGCGCTGCCTCTTCGACGTTCTTCGATTTCTCCATCTTCTTGGTGTGCTACGCCCACGAAGGAGACGTTTGATCTCGTGTGACGAGATCAGGAGCAACCACACTTAGATCATCTTCTTGGATTGCGAGGACAATGCGGTTCATCCCCGCTCTCGCAAGCGGTCTCGCCGACGATCGGACTTGAGACAGGAGGTCTCTTTCTTTAGAGACTTGATCAACCACGCTTCAAGAGGTATTTCATTATACTTGTTGTGGTTATAGATGAAACGATCTGAGAATGGTTCTCGGATCATGTGGTTTCATCGAATAAAATTTTTAAATTCCGCTGCACCGAACAACTAGTGCGACTAGTCGTTCATCGTCGTATACGATACGACGATCACGCTTCCGTGATGCGCTTGAGGATAATTCCATATCCTTCACTTACAAGTTGTTTTCTGGATAGCTTATGATTAGTACATGAGTGTGGGTTTAAATATTAGCCCATTAATGGCTCTTTGGGCTAGTGGGATATTGTTGGAAATGCAATCCCACGACGATCCATTATGCAATAAATGTTACTGCATTTCACTCCTAAATCTTAAATGAAAAATAATTTATTTGCATAATAAGTTCCTTCGTACAATTAGTGTTATGTATCATGGCCCTCTTAGTGATCATACAACTGATGATTCACAGATTGAATCATAGAGGTTGGTGCTTGGATGATATATAAAGAGTTACTCCTACGTCCATGCTGCGCACGCACCTTCGTACCCTCCGTCTCGCTACGCAGATTGAGGACTCATTAAGAACCATTAAATGATTGTTAAGAGAGGATCTCCAACCTAAGAAGGAGATGACAATCCTTTCTCTAAAGGATGATATCTAACCGACCTCTTGATGTAGGTCCTCTACATATGAATAGAGATTTGACGGCATTAGATCAGTTAGGTCAAAGACTAAACGAGATCAATATGATCAAAACCTATATCGTATACTCTCACGATATAGGCACGCATCCTTTGATTGGAGATAGATGTGTTACTATATGTTTGAGTATGTACATTTGGCAAATCGATAGGTTGATGATCTAATCAAGGTCTATGCATTGGTGAGTTGGTGTGCATACAAGGGTATATGAGTAATACAATCTCTCAAGGGGATCAAACATGTTCACTTACTGAACCGGAAGACATGAGCTCGCTAATGAGATATTGGGATCAAATTCCGTGCATGGTCATCTTGCTTTGGATGCTTGACCGAATTTGCATGTTTGATATATAGTTTTGGAAAGTATATGATCAATACCTAGGTATGACTTATGCTTTTAGAAAGCATATGATCAATACCGATTCCTAATTATCAAATGAGAAACTTAATGATAAAACCCTGAAGAAGACAGTCTAAACGTGATCTAAATCGTCAGGTTTATTCTAGGACCTCCAGTATGCAAGAAGTTTGTACACGTATTAGGAATATCTAAGGGTGATGTAGTCATAAATGAGTGTATAACCATGGCGCTTCCATTCCAAGGGAGTAATAAAATATGTCTGGATTTTAGTGACTCCTCTCAGTATGGAAGTAATCTTATCTTAGTCCAAATGTTGGATAATTATTTGAATGTGATTCAGATGCAACGAGAAGGTTAGATTTATGATTTTCATTTAATCAAACAACTATGGGAGGTTCTGAGATCTGTATTTGAGACATTTTCTTAATATCCAAGTCACTATGCATGGAATGTACAATCGTATTGTCCGTATTTCCAAGTATCTGCGGAGAGAGTGCATTATTCTTGAAAGAGTTTAAGAGTAATTCAATTATTGATAATGTATCTGAGCATTGAGCAGAATAGATATTTAAATTCAATTTAATTATTGTGAATAATTTGAATTAGATTCATATTATTTGGCACAAGAGAATTGAGATCCACGATAATCAAATATGATTTAATTTTTAAGGATATAAATAATGTGGATTGTAGTATCCATATTAATCATATATATTTAAATGTTATTTATAATATATAAGAGAGAGCTATTTGTAAATAATATTTATAATTTAAATGTTGATGTGAATTGGAGTAACATTGGACAATTAATTGAAAATGTAATTTATATTTTATTTTGGGTTGTGAATATAAATCATAAATTCCATGCGATAAGATTGATATTTCACAAAATAATTAGGAATTATTTTTGTGAAATAATATGTAATTAAAGTTATTGCGTAAAATGAAAGATTGTGTGAAATATGAGATCTCATATATAAGGAAGATGGAACCCCCCTTCCATAAGAGGAGGGTGTACGACCACTCTTGATTTAGGTGTGAAGGTGACCATCCCCCTTAATTGGAAGGAGGATTGCATCCTTCCTAATCCTTCATGGTGGATTGATTTAAATGAAAATTAATTTATATTGATGATTATTCAGTGTATGTTTACAACAACAACAACAAAGCCTTTTCCCACAATTAAGTAGGGTCGGCTACATGGATTCTTCGCCTCCATTCAGATCTATCTTGGGTCAATCCCGAGCTTATATCCACAAAAATAAGATCCCTTCGTATGATCTCTTTCCAACACTTCTTGGGTCGTCATCGCCCTCTCTTAGTTGGGTCAACATCCCAACACTCGCATATCCTAACTGGTGCATCAGCTGATCTTCTTGGCAAGTGACCAAACCATCTTAAGCAGTTTTCTCGCATCTTATCCTCGATTGGTGCTACACCAACTTTCTTTCTGATTGCATCATTCCGAATCTGATCTTTACGTGTGTGTGCACCAATTCAGTGTATGTTTAATTTAATTAAATTAATGGTTTAGGCAAAAATTGCTCTCTCTCTCTCTCTCTCTTGCACACGCACACACATTCTCCATACACATCATACTCTCTAGAGTGGTCGTCCACTCTACACCTTAGAGAGGAACGTCATCGTCGCCACATCGTTATGTTGTAGCTTCGACCACTCATGGATCTCTGTCTCCTTCGGTGCGTTGCGCTCATGAAGAATACACCAAGTCTCGTGAGATGAGATTAGGAAATTCACCGCTTGGATTATCAACTTGGATTGCGAGGAGCACGTGTTTCATCAGCATGCTCACAAGCGTCTCCCTCGTTGTATTGGAGTTGATACAGGAGGTCTCTTACTTTAGAGACTTAATCGCAACTACGCTTCAAGAGGTATTCCTATATCTTATTTGTGGTATAGAAGAAAAGATCTGATAAGTATTCTTGGATCATGTGGTTTCATCGTTTTTAAAATTTTAAATTTCGCTGCTCCGAGCAACTAGTGCGACTAATCGCTCTTGATCATGCTTCAGTGATATGCTTAAGGTTTTTTACCACAATCTTCATACGACACATTAATCTATTTTTTGGGATTTTTAATAATTAAGAAATAGGTGAATAAAATAAAAGAAACTTATGCACATACTCTATTCAATATTCTGAACGGTTATTTTTCTTCGAATTTTGTAGTTTTTTGAAATTAGATTTTTGCTTGATTTATTTAAACACAAATCAGAGAAAATACATGAAAAATAAATAAATTAAAAAGTGTTAATTATACACATAAAATGATAAGTCAAAGTTAGTAAATATGTACAATATACAATGAGTATCCAAAATTCAAGTTTCACATATAAACTCCAATTCTTTTGAATTTAATATTTATTTGTAGATAATTGAATTTATATTAATTGAAAAGTGAGTACGGGTTCAGTGGAGACTGAATGTGAGATATATTTGACTTTACATCTTTTTTATCTTAAAGTAAGGTTTGGCTTTATTTGACATATACATAAACTGTGATTTTTTTAGTATTTCCATTTCTTAATGTTAGTGATATTTACACAATGAAGCTGACTTTATTGATATTGGAGTTAGTACATATTAATTAAAAATGTTAGTATTTAGGTAAAAATATATGTCAATATATAAAAGTGGATTTAATTTATTATTAATGTGATTATGAATGATAAAATATGTATCTTATTTACATATGCATGAATGATAATAATGTACTATAGATTCCTAAATGCATTGACTTACTTGTGGAGAAAGCTTTATTTTCAACTACTAAAATGACGAATCATAGATTCATTAACAGTCTCAGTTTCATATGTGTGGTGCTAAGTAGTTAGTGTCGGTTGTGTATGCCTGACTTCTTTCACTTAAGGATGATACTTAGGTACTAGTTGGTGTATGACACATTGATTAGTATCAAGAGTGTTATACTTAGGTGGGGAGGTCTAGGAGTTTAAATTTATCTGCAGGAGAAGGTTCATGACGGTTTCGAGACTAGACATTCCAAGGGTCATTTACATAATAGTGGTGAGGGTTGGCATACGGTAAAGTGTGGGGATTAATTTGGCAAACGGTAAAGTGTGGGATTATGTGATTTGAATCAAGGACAGTTAGTGGACATGTTGAGAACTTAGTTAGGATGCAATACTTCATTGCATGCCAACGGAGGCATCCCGACTCTAAGGGACTAGGGCCTTAAAGTCATAGTGTGAGGTTTCACGTGAACTACGGCTACAAACTATCCACAATGTTGGTATTATAGGGACACAGATTACTATTTTATGATTTTTGGACATTGGTAGTGTTATTTGGATTTTACACAGTTACATGCTTTTGTACACTTTTCAGCTTTTAGTTTGTGCTAGTAGTTAGTTGTTCCCCAAATTGGGAATTGAGGCATAGTTGAGGACTTTTTACATAATTTATCCTACAAAATACAATATCTCGTATGTCACCAATAGCTTTGTAAAAGTATGTTCATGTAAACAATTTACTCATGAAAGAATTCTTTGTTGTGATGCAGTTTTGTACATTTAAAAAAGAAAAAGAAAAAGTACTATGGAATTACTTGATTTCTTTTGCATCAATGGTCCACTGCAACAAGATGTTTTGGTTTCAATTGTGCAAGATAATAAGAAAAAGAAAGCATGCCAATGCCACATATATCGTGGACCTTCAGTTCTATTTTGTATGAAATCTATGAGGGAGAAGACTAAGTAATGAAAATGATAGATTAGCAAATTGGCTGAAGAATTTAAATGAAAGATAACAGAATTTTTGTGATTCTCATATCATTTCACCTCCATTACAATAATGCACTGTTGTTTCAAATGCACCCATCTTAGGACGAGGTGTATCAAATCTAGAAGAGCCAATGTACAACCAATCTTTATTGATATACGAGACCTTAAAGTCATAAGAGCAAAGGGTAGTCAAAATAAGGCAATAAGGATGAAAACGGGTCTTGACCTATCTACTTCTATACGTCTCCCACAAGCACACGCATCTATACCCGATCTCGGCTCCTTCTATGGGCACCTCCGGTGGCCATATTTCAGGGTACACTCCCGTGGAGTTCCACCCAATCCGCTAGCCTAGAGCCCAGCCCATCTTGCGCAGTATCCTTTACCCG
The DNA here is from genome assembly GCA_037367405.1 of Ottelia alismoides. NCBI lineage: Eukaryota > Viridiplantae > Streptophyta > Magnoliopsida > Alismatales > Hydrocharitaceae > Ottelia > Ottelia alismoides. The sequence continues at coordinate 634,504 of JAZKJV010002293.1, read as the reverse complement.
AATCGCTCCCGGGGCACCACCTCAGAGGGAGGGTCCGGTGGCATCTCGATGGGGGGGGGGTTGGGAGGTGGAGGGGGCGCGATGGGTAGGGGGGCTGTGGCTGGGGGTGCGGTGGGTGGGGGCGACAACTGTGGGAAGAGCATGGTGGTTGCGAATGGAGGAGGAGGAGGAGGAGGACGATGAGGAGGCGGAGGAGAAGGAGGATGCCATCTCCAAGGTGTTAGTTTTGTTCATTGGGAATGTAGTTTATATGAACGCTGGTTGTATGCACCGACATTCATACCCCTTTGATACAAATCCATCCATGGGCTCATACAAATTATACTTTTTTTAAAAAAATATATTCCAACAAAACCATAGTACCTCCCTCCCGATTCTCTCCTGATGAAATATATCATATTGTCAAATTGTACAACATATAAAGTTGACAAAGTGACAATATGTACATCAGATTGGATTACACGTTATGCTATTTAAAGTTGAATGTAGTAAAAATATTGTACTGGATTTGTACATCACCTAAATACCCAAATGTTGTATACAACTTCGGCGTCTTTTTTGTGAAAATAATCAGTGGTCATAGGGGCAATGATGTTAAACTCAAGCAAAATAACGATGATGTCCAAATGCTTCAATGAACTCGTGCTTCCATATATACTCTTTCTCGGCAGGGGAAATGGGGATTGCCCCCCGCCTTTTTTTCAGTAACTTTTTTTCAAAATATCACTATGTATATTCATCTGTATATCTCTCCAATATTGTTGGGGCAGCGGAAGATTAATGGTAGATAAGAAGAAATTTAAAGGGAGATGATATGGCTCAATACACAAGGTAGATAAGAATTCAAGAACTTTTCTAAAAATTTGATCTTACATATAAGACTTTGACTTTACAAGAATAAGACTTGCAATGCTTACAATAAAAGAAGAGCGACTTACAATACTTGGAAGGAGGACTCTTGTAGAGTAGTGGATGTGTTGTGCTTCTTGTGTTGTTGTGTTGTGTGAAACGAGGAGCTCTTGGGTGGTATTTATAGGACCTCAAGAGGGTGGTGATATTTTGGAAGTGTGATCTAGAATCCTCTTCCATGCTTATCCTTTAAGACAAAATATCTAGATATTCTGATGGGAGGTGGAGAAATATCTAGATATTTTATCCACATCTCTCTTTTCTAGAATATTATTTCCAAGTAAATATCTTCATTAAGATTCTCCATATGTTGGTGGAAGATATAGGGCCAAATATCTTAATATGGGTGGAAAATTATAAGCCCATGTGTAAAATGGTCCATTGCAAAAAGACTTCATGGGCAAGTTACAAATTATATTTTCAACAAATATGTCACATGACTTTTGTCAGAAGCGGAGACTCCATTCCCTCCATCAAGAACAAGTAATTTTAACGGACTAAAGATTGTTGTAATCAACATGTTCTAGATGGAGGGCATACGAGTATCTGTTTCTGACGAAACTCGAATGACATGTAGGAGGTATATATATATGAATATATATATATATATATGGTGATATTTTTTTCAAAAAAATAAAAAAATATCGAAAATAAAGTGGGACAGCCATGTTGGCTGCCCCAAGCGAGCAACCCCAATGATCCCACACACACACTGTGTGTGAAAGCATGCTCGGGGATTATGTGAATGTGAAAGCATCCAATTCATGTTGTATTTAATTTAATGTAATTAGTTTTTATTTGCTATATATGTAATTTTTTGTAATCAAATTGTCTCAATTGAGAAGCCAATAAGGTTGGCGGTAAAGTTGGAAATTCTCAAATTTGAAACAATGTATGTTTGGGTAGAGTTTTAGTATCGCATCTTACAGTGCTAAAACTTTGGTGCGTGGACTTATATATGAATTCTCATCTCAAGCTCTTGTAGAAATAGTAGAGAGGACGAATAGAGGGCCACACGTGTGCAAGCTTCGCTCCGTCTCCGACTCCGGAGAGTCAATTCGGATCTCGAAACTCAAAACTTTTGTTGCAGGTCGAACAAATTAATCCAACGAATTAACTGCGATTAGACCATTGTCGAAATTTGATTTAATCCAACAACTCAACCTTAGCCATTTTGAAACCCGAAGAGACACCCGTTGAGAGGGTACTTTTAGAATTCAAATGGTCATGCACTAGATCTACTTAAACATATCCCTATATGCATTTTCTTCACACAGAAGAAAAATTCTCTCTTTCTCTTACTCTCTATTCATTTGATGTGTTCATTCTCTCCGCTTGATTGCAGTTCTTTAAGATTTTTTTAGGATGATATCATCGGTATGCGTCGATGAAGATCGTGTGCCATAATATCCTGGGAGGGGATCGTCAGTTCCCTACATACCGGTATTTTGGAGATGATATCTTCTTTAAGTATAATCCGCATATGCTTCATTGTCTGCCCTTATTCAACCTTTCCCTAATGTGTTGTATCTGATATTGAATCGTAGTTGCATTTTTGTAATTGGAATCTGAATCGAAAATGCATATGTAATGATTGATGAATATCATTTATATACATTTATTCTTCCATTTTCTCTTTAAATCCATATCAAAACACATGTAAATACCACTAATTTGTACAAATCAACATCTACCATTCACCTGTAATTAATATGTTATTAACACATTAACATCTATGTTTAAATCAAAAATAAAAGAATAAAGAAAAAGAAAAGGTAAATAAATGAAGTATCAAGGATAGTGAATGACCCTAAACTCCGAGACCAGGTCAACATTTATTAGGACAACCATTAATAAAGCAAGGGGAGATAATGTCAAAATATTGTATAGAAATCCTAATTCAATATTTTGTAAATAAATATTATTACACTATTTTAGTTACACTTTTACATACTTCAAATAATAAAGTTTTCAACATGAAACTTATAGATACTAATATATAAAAAATTACGAAAATAAAGCAAATAAAAATCATGCACAGTACAATTTGTACACACTTATGAAAAAAGTCGTAAATAAAACACCATTTCTCAATATCTGCTCCATACAAACTCAAATTAAATCAAACTCACTCCATTGTACTTGAATTTAAATTATCCATCTAATGAAGATGCTTCATTTAAAATAAAGTTAAGATACAAGAGTCAGGTTTTCGGGGTACTATTGTGTTGTCATTTGTACATAAAATTAATATATTTTATTGTTTACATTATTATCATTTTATATTTTTAAATAATTGCATATATTATATATAACATATTAAAAATATAAACACAAATTAAAACATTTAAAATACACTTAAAATATATAATGCATTATAATACATAGGTATACTATACATATAATGTATACACATACAATTATTCATGCTTACAGATAAAATTACAAAAACACCCTAAAATATGTATTTAATAATATTATAAATATATAAAATACATAAATATAATATTAAGCATATTAAATATAGAATAAAAATAAAATATGTAAAATACAAGTTCTTATACCTATATATACATATGTAAATATTAACATCTTGCAAATAATATTGTAAAAATAAATAAAATCATGAAAAAATAGTTTGAAAAAAATAATTATTTTTATGTCACAAGTTTTATTTAATAAAGTCATTTATTATTTTTATCACATTTATAAATATTTTATTTTTCTATTTTGTCCTATATGGTCTATGTGGACTAATAGGCATTTTTTTGAAGCATCTACATTTCAATCATGCAACTTGTCTTGATGGAGTTAATTTACAAGTGCAATTTTTTAGCATTTAATTGATCCAAGCATTCATGTTCTCCACATAAATGTGTATCTTTTATCCTAAAAGATTTTCAATCAAGACTTGAGTTGGAAACCTTCCATGCCATTTTCCCCCATACTCAATAGATTATTTACAAATATGAATGGAACATATACGAGGAAGGGATCACTAAATGTTCAATTTTTTTAGTTTTTTTGTTAGTTTAATTACCAATAAAATTATAATTAGCAACTACAACAAATTTGGGCTATAGTGAAACTTATTCCTTCAAAATCCATCCCTCAATCAACTGTTATTAAATACTCTCCCGCCCCACTACATACACCAAGATGATCACATACCATCTCTTCATCTGCGAAAGCAAGCATCCCTCCTCGTCAGAGCATCAAAAGTACTTGTTAGAGGTTGTGGACAAGATCTTGTAAACTGCATACACCAAACCCTACTATGATATGACCATGTACAAGCTAGTGGAGGCTAAGCCCATCGAGAGGTTGTCGCTGGGCAATTGGCCTTTGCAAAGAAGGATTTGAGGAAGACTAGATACGGGGAGGATGTCTACAAATTAGAGGAGAGCATTATGCCATGTGCATTTATTGTAAATGCATACAATACCAGATAGATTCTGATGGATGAAAGTCTTTTTATGTAAGAATGAGATCTGAGGTCAGGGTTTTCAAGCGATGACTTTAACCAATATGATAGTATTCCTATGAATCACAAATTCATCATTATACCTTATCTTATTTGAGTAAAAACTAACTATAATTGCATGTAAATCCTTATTTAATCTGCACCAAATTCACCTCAATCTTTGTATTGTAACAACATTACACATCGAACTCATTATGAGCACCCACATATTTGTAAAACACAAAGGAACCATAAAGTTACATGAGACATTTAACCTTGTACCTACACCCTTGTATGAATCTAATCTAATAGTTGTATACAAACCATATAATTAAAAAAATAAACTACATCAGAGCATGTCACTATCGAGGGTTGAAAACCGATGGTAAAACATTGTAGGCGATTATGAGAACCTATCTCTGGCGAAAGTAAGGCATGTGGTTTCAATGTAAGGCCAGCAGTTAGCTGACAACCGACACATCCAACATTCACCGCCGGTTTACGGAATACTAACAATAAAGTAACGACGATGGTTCTTTTCACCACTGATGTTTTATGACAACCACCGTCATCTATGTGATGTTGTCGTACTGTATCATTAATGGCAAAGGTCCTATAACTGCTGACATTGTGTAAAGTTGTTCCGACATTTATGTAATGCCGGTAATGTCAACGTAAAACCGAAACATCTAACATATTCCTAGTGATTATGCAACTGCCATGATTTATTAGCAAATTATTTTCAAAAATAAGTACGGATGTAGGATCTAAATTTGAATTTTATTTTCTAATACAATATAATATCGAATCCCAATTAATAAATGAGTTAATTAAATTACAACATTAAATGAATTAATAAAATTCAAATAAAATAAAATTTACAATATCAAACCTTCGACGTCCGGAGGCGTCAGATCATCTAGCGGATTAAGGGGGAAAATAGTGATGTAGGAAACTCTCGACTTATCGAATTCACGAGTATGGAGCGAGAATTTGTTGAGTCTTTTGGCTCTCCCCACTGTTCTTTCAATTATTTTTCAAATTTCAAAATGTCATTTTTTGCGTGAACTAATTTAGCATGTAGACACTGATTTTCCTAAAATAATCTCTGACCCATCTTCCTCCCGTATTAATTAATGATGTTCGGTGCAACACCTTCATAATGAACATGGTCATGATGTTCTTTGGGGAAAATATATAAGAATGCTTCTTCTGAAGTCATTGGAGGGGTCCGCGCACCTCTACCATCTGTCGGTTGCGTCGATTGTAATCGTTGAGTCATCTCCTCCTATTGTGTAAGTTAAATATAATAATGAACAAAATAGTTGACAAAGTATACATGTTAAACAAATAAAAACTTACGTGTGCTTTTCGTAGCTCTTTTGTCATTATACACGCAAACCATCGACCCTACTCTTCTTATTCAAGAGTTCGAAGGTCATCACTCGATCGGGAATTTCACTCCCATGTTCCCAACTCTATAAAAAATTAGTTATAAACGTTAATACTAAATAGTTATTATATTTAAAGATTAACCAACTGAGATTCTTCTGATAAGCACTCCGCATACCTTCCCAATTAGTCGACTTATTTTTAGACAAACTTGCATGTGAAAGAATTAGAATTTAAAATATATAACTAATTTTTTAAATTCAATGATTTAAAAAACTATTTCACAAGTTATCTTAAACCTTCCGAACGACCAACAGTTGCAAGCTTCAATCTAATTCTTCAGGGGATGGATTCCAGATTAACTCGATATGATTCCTCCAGAGATTGGGTTGAAGCAAATATATAAAAGAAAAATGTATAAAAAATTGTTACAAATTCCCAAGGAAAAAACTATTAAAATAAACTCGCTCATTTACAATTATCTTTCCAATTTCTATGTATCTTTGTCATAGGAGAGAAGATTCCAACATAAACTAAGAGATAATCATCATATTTAAAATGTTTCTTCATAAAATAAAATATTGAAAATAAAAAAATAAAAAATATAAATAAAGAACTTAATTATGTCTTTTCTCATGATGCACATGATGCCAATCTCTAGTATATATGGGGACATGCGTTCGGGCAAACATCCCTCAACAACTAGTTAATTAGGGACAATCATATGTGTATCCCCAACTGTGAATGCCATCAACAACCTCCCGCATAAGAAGAAAGATAAGGAAGCACCTTTGATCAGATGCACAATTTTCAACCAGGAGTTTGAGGGCACACTGCTTCACAGTGGGTCTTCTATCAACATATTGCCATCGTCACTACTCACAGAATTGAGGTTAGGATTGGATAAACCTAACAAGATGATTATGCAATTCATGGATAAATCAGTCAAGCGACCTTGAGGCATGTTGGAAGATGTGATTGTCACTGTCCAAGGGATGCAATTCCCCGTTGATTTTGTTATCTTGGACACGGACACCTCCGTGCCTCTGTCTCACACCATGATCATCCTTGGATGGCCATTCTTGTGAAGAGGCGAAGCAGTAGTTAAGTACACCGCTGGAGAGATTACATTCAACTCTAGCAATGATAAAGTATAGATAGAGACTGTACCTGATCTAAAACTAGCAAGGGCCACATATGAGATGAGTGTGCTTGAACCAAAGGACCATGATGACTGTGAATTTGTGTTTGAATTTAGATATGGATATCTATGAGACTCAAGCGTTCCTTTCTCCTAAGGATGGTCTGGAAAGCGCAATCAATTTTCCTGATTTATTTGAGAATGAGATCCTCGTTGATAGGCATTGTGAGATTATTGTACAACCATCCTCGTATGAGCACAAAGAGTTTATTGCATATTTGTGTGATACCTTGAATTCCGAATCTGATTTGACATAGGTGGACACCGAATAGCTGAAAGGGCTTACACCTACATTCATCACTGAAGTCACCACTGAAGTAACTCGAACTCCACCAAAGCTCAAACCCTTGCCCTCCAACATGAAGTATGCCTTCCTTTTAGGAGCACCCAACATATATCTGGTCATCATCGATGCTCACTTCACCGAAAGACGAAGAATGTCATCTGATGAAGGTTCTTGAATGAAACTGCAAGGCGATAGGGTGGAACATATCAGATTTCCATGAGATTAATACATCCATGTGCTCACATCACATGTATTTGAAGGAAGACAACAAGCCTTCCCATGAATTCCATCACCGACCAAATCCAAATCTCTGGGAGTTTGTGATGAAATAAACTTAGATTACATTCAGCGCTGGAGAGATAACATTCAGCTCCAGCAATGATAAAGTACAGATAGAGACTGCGCCTGATCTGGAACTAGCAAGGGCCACATATGAGATGAGTGTGCTTAAACCAAAGGATCATGATAATTGCAAATTTCTGTTTGAATTCAGATATGGATATCTATGAGACCCAGGCATTCCTTTCTCCTAAGGAGGGTCTGGAAAGCGCAGTCAATTTTCCTGATGTATTTGAGAATGAGATCCTCGTTGATAGGCATTGTGATATTATTGTACAACTATCCTTGTCTGAGCACAAAGAGTTTATTGCAGATTTGTGTGATACCTTGAATTCTAAATCTAAATTGACATAGGTGGACACCGAATAGCTGAAAGAGCTTACACCTACATTCATCAATGAAGTCACCATTGAAGTAACTCAAACTCCACCAAAGCTCAAAACCTTGCCCTCCAACATGAAGTATGCCTTCTTTTTAGGAGCACCCAACATATATTTGGTCATCATCAATGCTCACTTGACCGAAAGACGAAGAATCTCATCTGATGAAGGTTTGTGAATGAAACTGCAAGGCGATAGGGTGGGACATATCAGATTTTCATGGGATTAATACATCCTTGTGCTCACATCACATGTATTTGAAAGAATACAACAAGCCTTCCCATGAATTCCAACACCAACTAAATCCAAATCTTTGGGAGTTTGTGATGAAATAAATTCAGAAATGGTGTGATGCGAGATTCATTTATCCCATCTCTAAATCCAAATGGGTGAGTCACATGCACATAGTGCCAAAGAAGTTAGTAATCACCATTGTAATAAATGATGATGGATAGGAGATTCCGACCAGAGTATCGGCATCATGGCGAGTCTGTGTGGATTACAAATGTCTCTACCTCGCCATCAAGAAGGATCACATTCCATTGTCCTTAATTGCCCATATTCTCAAGAGGATGGTTGTAAAGGAATACTTCTGCTTCTTGAACGAGTACTCTGGATACAATTAAGTTTCCATTGCTCTTGAGGACCAAGAGAAGGCCACGTTCACATGTACATTTGGGATTTATGCCTTCTGATGGATGTTGTTAGGGATGTGTAACGCCCCCGTTGCATTTCAGAGATGTATGTTGGTCGTATTTATTGATATCGTGGCCGGTTTCCTCAAAGTTTCCATGGATTATTTCTCTATATATGGGGAATCATTTGATCAATGTTTGAACTATTTAGATCGAGTTCTGAAGAGGTGTTGTGAAGTGAACCTTGTGCTCTCCTGGGAGAAGAGCATATTTATGGTCATTGAAGGGATCGTGTGGGGTCACGTGGTATTGAAACATGGTATGGAAGTGGACCCATCCAAGGTAGAAGTGATTTCTAAACTCGAGCCACCTACCAATCGAAAATAGGTCCGGTCGTTTTTGGGGCATGTCAGTTTCTACCAACGATTTATAAAAGACTTCAACAATCTCGCTTGACCGTTGATAGAACTTATAGACAAGGAGACAGATTTTGTTTTGGATGGTCGTGTTCTCCAAGACTTTAATACCTTGAAAGATCTGATCACACGTGCTTTTGTCCTACGTCCATTCGAGTGGTCTCTAACCTTTGAAATTATGAAGGACGCATCAGACTTCACAATTGGTGCTGTGCTAGGACAAAGATGAGATGGGGTTCCATTTACAATTCATTATCCTAATATAACAATTGATGAAGTCCAGAAGAATTACATCGTAACAGAGAAAGATCTGCTAGTCATAGTGTTTACGTAGGAAAAGTTCATATCACATCTTCTTGGATCAAGGGTGATAATCTACACTAAACATTATGCTATCAAGTACCTTCAGAGCAAGAAAGATGCCAAACCTCGTCTGATTCGTTGTATTATACTATTCCAAGAGTTAGACTTGGAAATTCTTGACAAACCAGGCGTCAAAAACATGATGGCAGATCATCTTTCCAGAATTGTTAATGAAGAGCCTTCTGTGAAGAATGTTATTTCAATCACAGAGACCTTTCCAGATAATGCAGTCATGTTTATATCCTCTCTCCCTTGGTATGCAAATATCGTGAACTATCTCATCTCTAAGAAACCGCCACTAGACTGGTCGAAGATCAAACATGATAGATTCTTGGTTGATATTCATGTCTACTAGTGGGAAGAACCACATCTATTCCAAGAGGGCACAGACTGCATCTGGAAGAAGTGTATAACTCTGGAGGAGATAACTCAGGGGAGATAATGTGCAATGAAAGTGCTTCAATGTGGCCTCTGGTGGCCATCTTTATTCAAGGATACAGATGATTATGTGTAAAAGTGTGCTGACTGTTAACGAGTGGCCATAAACATCAGCATGCGTGACACGATGCCTCTTAGATACTTGACAATGTTCTTTATTGCATTCCAATATTGTTCTCCATAGCAAGATTGGTAATGGATTACCACTCCCACTACATGGTAGATATCTGTCCTTGTACACATCATGGCGTACATTTAGCTTTCTAAAACTGATGCATAGGGGCATCCAACCATGACTTTCTTTTCCTCAATACTTTGAGGAGCCATCCCTTTAGATAGATGGATACCATGTCTTAAGGGAAGGAAACCTTTCTTGGAATTCTCCATACAAAAACATTCCAAAATTGTCTTATTGTACTCATGTTGTGATAATTCCAATATCTCTTTTCTCAGTTTCTGAACAGCTTTAGACCCAAGATGTAAGAGTCTTCTCCAAGATCTTTCATCTCGAAGGTATGGGTTAGCCAAATCTTAACATTGGTCATCATCTATGTATCATTCCCTATGATAAGGATGTCAACTATGTAAAGCACAATGAACACAACGGTGCTCCCACTAATATTCTTGTACACACATGGTTTATCAAAATTCTGCGCAAAATCATAACTCTTTATGGTTTCGATAAATATGATGTTCCAGCTACGAGAAGCTTGTTTAATTCCATAGATGGATTTCTTCAGCTTCCATAATTTACCTTCATTAGTTATGAAACCATAGAGCTGCTCCATATAAATATCCTCCTCAAGATATCCATTGAGAAAAGCCATCTTAACATCCATATGTCAGATGTCGTAGTCAAGAGATGCGGCTATAGCTAGTAGTGCCCTAATGGACTTAAGCATAGATACAAGAAAGAACGTCTCATCGTAGTCGATGCTTTCTCTTTGCGTGTAACCCTTGGCTATGAGATGTGCCTTGAAAGTCCCCACTTCCAATCAGGTCCCCTCTTTCTCTTGAATATCTATTTACATCCAAGGGTTTTACCCCTTTAGGTGGATCCTCTAGAGTCCATACACAATTCTTTTGCATGGAGTCAATCTTTGACTTCATTTCTAGCATCTATCTATCCATGTAATTATCTGAGAGTACTTCATCAAATGAAGCTGTATCATTGTTAATTTCACCTGACACATAGAATCCATACCTTTCAGGTGGTGCAACCACTCTCGAACTCCGTCGGAGAGGTACAGGTATTTCATCTTTATTTATCTCTTCACTTTTGGTTCAGGAAGCTCAGAATCCTCAGGGGACTCAATAAGTTCCTCTACTTCATTTTATCTTGACTTTTAAGGAAATCATCATCTAGAAATTTCACATCTCTAGAGATGAAAATCTTTTGGGTCTCAGGGTCATAAAGCTGGTATCCAAGGCCATCCTTAACATACCCAATGAAGTAGCACTCATGAGTGCAAGATTCTAGCTTACTTGCATCCATGTTCTTCACATGGACCAAGCAACCCTAAACTCTCAAGTGACTAATGCTAGGTTTGTTTCCATACCAAAGCTCATGAGGAGTCTTAAGTATAGAATTGTTAGGAATCTGTTCATGATATTTATTGCAGTCTCTGTTGCATATCTCCAGAAACTATGCAGTAAATGTGCTTTACTCATTATTGAACAGACCATATCCATGACGGTCTCGTTGCGCCTTTCAGCAACACCATTAAGTTTGGGGTTCTAGGAGGAGTAGGATTGGAGAAAATTCCATTCTCTTTAAGGTATTCCTTGAATTCATTTGAGATGTACTCTCCACCTCCACAAGGTCGATCCCTTTAATCTTCTTATCGGTTTGGTTCTCAACAAAATACTTGAACTCTTTGAACTTTTCGAAGGTTTCAGATTTATGACATAGTAGGAAGATAAACCTATATCGCAAATGGCCATAAATAAACATCAAATAATATCGATGTCCATTTAGGATTGCGGTATTGAAGGGACCACATATATCATCATGTATTAGGTCAATAATACCCTCGCAGCATGTAACCTTGTTACAAAAAAGCGTCCTAGTCATTTTATCTTGAATACAATGTTTGCAGGTAGGTAAAGATTGAACCTATAGAAAAACTAAGGGTCCATCTTTTATCAATCTATTGATCCTATCAACAGATAAATGACGAAGCCTTTCATGCCATATCATATTGGAATTATTTCCATCCTCCTTGGATCTTTTAGGATTTTTATTAGTGGTAGCAACATTCATGGCATTTTCATCAATGCACAATTCATAGTCTATAAGAAGTCAAAATACCATCCGCAATATTTTTATCATAACGATTTATGACTAGTTTATTACAGAAAAGGAATGAATATCCACTTCTAACAAGCTTAGATATAAGGTTCCTTCCAACTTCCGGTACATAAAGACACTCTTTAAGTAAAATGACTCTCATACTAGATAATGATAGTCTGCAGGTCTCGATGACGACTGTTGCAACAACTGCATGATATCCCATCTTGATGAGTTTATCCCCTCGATCAATATCTCTAGTTTCCTAAAACAGATGCGACAAATAGCATGCATGAACAGAAGCACCAGAATCTATAACCCAACTACCTTCTCGTCCAATGAGAAAATTAGTTTTAATAATGAGAATAGATTTCATACCCGACGAGGCTTTATCTTTGTTGATCGACTTTAATTAATCAGGGCAACTACACCTCTAGTGCCCTGGCTTCTTATAGTGATGACAACCATCAGTTTTCTTCGATGCTATCAAAGTGGACCCATCGAAAGATGAGCCAATATCTTGACTCTTCATCTCTCTTCTGGGCCGGTCTCTTCTGAGAACCATGCTTTCGACTGCGCTTTCCCTTGACTTGTGCAACCATTGCACTGCTAGAGGGACTATCTTTCCTCTTCACGACTTCTGCAGACTTTAATGCAACCAATAACCCATCGTCAGTACAATCAACTTTACTCATGTGGTATGTGACCACAAAGCTATTGAAAGACTTAGGAAGTGACAACAAAATGAAGTCATCTTGCATATATGTGTCCATGTCAGCTCCTAGGGTTTCTAGCTCAGAAAGGTACCCAGACATTTTGAGTAGATGTTCCTTCATGATATTATAACACTATGTGCGGTTTATATCGTCGAACATTTCTCTCAGATTTACCATGATGTCTTGGCAAGCGTTCATGTCCATATGTTGTTTCTGAAGAAAATTGGACAACGAACCCAGAATATAACACCTTACCAAAGTATGATCTTCATCATATTTTTCATTTAATTTAATTTCTTCCAGAGTTTGTGGGTTTGTGTATTTGTCCTTGGAAATCACATAAGAGATGCATTCCATAGATAGGAGAAGATCTAAATTTTGGATCCAATCCAAATAATTTGGTCTGGTCAACTGATCGATCTCCAAAAGCATGCTAAGTGGGTTCATGGACTTCATTTTCTGAAATTAAGAATTTATTATTATTTTTCGTTGTGCCCGTCTAGTCTACAATCATGGGTCCACCACTGATTTTCCTGTATAATATTATTGCCATGGAAATCAAGCCATAATAAATAATCGTCGAACAAATGGTGTTGTCATTAGGATGTACCTTTACAAAGCCTTCATCATAGTCGATGAATCCTTCCTCCTCGAGGTACTTCTATGATTTTATTTACCCTACACTTTCATTAACTCCATCAACATTCATCTTTTCTCTACCGATTTATCTATCAATAGAGATGGAAAACCCCCATGATTTCTTGTCTCCTTCTCATGATATTTGCCAAGGTGACCCTCCGGCCTCCCTTCGCTTCAATGTTGCCATGTTGATTTGTGTTTTTGCATACTCTCTCATGTTATAAAAGTATCTACATCTCTAAAAATTGTTTTAAAATATATTCCATCTTTTGGTCAAGATTGTGAATAGTAATTGTTGGAATCAAGAAATATACAAATCAAAAGGCGGAGAATACATATTATGAAAAAAACTCCATCTTCTCATCTCTTCCGAAAGAATTATTTTAAATATGATTATTACTTCCATTATCATATATTGTATGTCTGCACTACTTTTTTTCTTAGAATATTATTAATATACTTGCATTTATTCGGGCAACATTCCTCTCAAATGTTGTTGCCCTAAACAAGAACATCCATCTCACTGATTGGAGATTTATCATTCAAACCCAAAAATATTGGAGATTTGTCACTCAACCCAAAATAAATAATGTTTGGGACATCCTAGATATACACAACATCAAGGTTTCCATGCTTATATAAAATAAGAAATTAGTGGATTGGAAAGGTAAGTTCATGGCGAGCTGTTCCATGATCATGTTATCGTATCCAAGTTCTTGCATGTTGAATCGACTTAGGAAAAACTTAGCCTGATTTTGGATATTTGCTAGCAGGTCTTTCCAGGATTTGTTTGTAAGTATTCTTCTTTTATTTTATTTGGTTCATATATATATATATTTGCATTTTAATGTTTTAAACCATTAAATTTTACTTCAAATATTTAATGTAAAGGCTTCAAACACAGCTCAAATTTTTATCATAGTAGATTTTCATTCCATGGTTGATTTATAATAATTTTGTGAAGTGTGATAAATGAAACTTGACATGAATCAACTCATTTAATTAACTTATAAATCCATTTCTTGGAAACTTATGATCATATATTTTATATGAATTTTCCATGATTCCTACATTGAACAAGGTCAAATAGTGAGCATATGCAACCCATCCCATAAAAATGTAGACTCCAAAGTTAAGGAAGTTTACCAAAATAGCAAATCCAATGCATGGGGATTTAGCCATTGAATGGGATTTAATAGTGAGAATATTCACCTTCGTTGAATTATTTCTTATTAGCAGATGACGGCTAATCCAAATCCTTCGATGAAGCACTACATAGTGAGACCGGGAATGAATGGGATTTAGCCATTGAGGTTGGCATGGACTCCCTTACAAGCAACAAGGTGTAGGATTTCATCCCACTACCAAAAGGAAAGAAGGTCCTACATAACTAATGGGTGTACACGGTGAAGGAGGAGAAGGATGATATCACAAGATATAAGGTTTGGCAAATAGGTTTGACTAATGGCAAAGGACTTTCAGCAGAAAGTATGAGTTGATTTCAATAAGATCATTACATAATTTTTAAGAAAAGATCAAGATTTCATTCCACTAAAATTTGATGGATGCAATGGAGGTGTAGAAAAGAGAAAGCATGAAAAAGAGACCGTATACCAGAAAACACAATAGGGGGGGGGGTCTAAAAAGTGTTTGGTTCCCAATTTGTCGAGATCGAGAGTACATCAAAATAAACTACTATACCAGGACTAAAACTTCTTTTTAGTTTAGTCTGCAATATGCAAAGAACCATAACAAGTCTTGGAGAAGGTCTTTTATACGATGGCTTTGAAGGAGAGTTTAGTTCATATAAAATAACATTTTGCATATCCAAGACAAGTTTTGCTTCGAAACCCAAGGAGATTTGTGTTGGGTAAAATAATGACGAAAAGGAAAAAGTTCGGAGTTTGAAACATGGAACTGAAGAAACTAGTTTATCTCGATAAAAAAAGATGTTTAAGGGATCTTTTCCCTCGAAAGCTCTTTTATTTCTCTCCTTCCAAATAAACCACCAAGTTATGGTCGTCTTAGTCATCCACAAGAGCATATCCTGATTTAGGGATTTAGAATCCAGTTTGGAAATATTCTTAAAAAGAGACGTTATATTTGTGTAGCCTCGATAAATTAAATAAATGGTTTGAGAAATCACAAGAACATGGCAAATGATTCATATATTCCTCCTTTACATTACGTTGGTGATATTGATTTGCCATATAGACCACGTTTATAGAAAAGATCTTTGGTTGCATTTATGTCCTTCTATAATTGAGAAGAATTTCTCAGAGAGCATAGAATAATTGAAGCTCTCTAGATCATTGATCCCCCACCCATAGTACATTGAGTAGGATGGGTAAATGAGTTGATTTTTTTATCCCATCTATTTGCAAGAATTTAGAGATGATACAAAGGGGTGGGCATATTAATGAGGTTGATCGTACAAGAATTTTTGTTTTTCTCTATATCACCAATTTTAAAAATGAGAGAGATGATTGAGTTGTTGATATGCTGAATGTTTCATACATCAACATCGTCGAGCCTAAGATAGTCGATCATTTAAAAGAAATATCTTTTTCAAGACGGTACAGAAGAGGTGAAGAATCCCAAGATGGTACCATCAGGATAAGGAGCTTTGAGTGGCTTAAATTTGAGGGGTCTATTTGTTTTTCATTGTCCTTGATCTCCATTGTGATTTTAACAATATCCTATTTAATCAAAGCTGCATCAGTCATCTTCCAAATGTGAATTTTATGTTTGAAGGCTTTCATTTTAGTGCTCGTCATTGAAATGGGTTGTCTATGGATGCTTGAGTTACAAACATCATGAACAAGTCTCGAGAGGGAGTTTTCTTAGGCCAGAAGGTCTCCACTAGAAAACATTTTTTATGGATCTTGAAAGGCCAAGCCTCAAGCAAAAAGGTCAACGATTGAAAACATTTTTTACGGATCTTAAAAGGCCAAGCCTCAAGCAAAAAGATTAATGATTGGATAAGGTGTTTGCTAGCATTTTAAGGTTTAAATGTGAAGCAATACTAAGAAAATCATCATTACACATCCAATATGACCCATCTCTTTGGAGAATTTCCACCTAATCAAGTGAAGGAGGCATCAATGATTGATATATCTTAAAGACCTTCATCACCGATCCGAGCTTTACATCTAGAGCATAAGTTGTTTATTGGGGTGCCAAAAAAATGGATTCATGCTTTAGAGGATCAAAGTCAATTATGATGATGTCATATTTTTTGTGAAACTAGTTGTTTTTTGAGAGGTGAAATCAGAGTTATCATAGTATTTTCCAGAAGATAATATTCTCACTGGACAATTTATCATCAGTTTAAGTATTAATAATCATTGCGCTCAAAGTTTTGTAATTTCTTTTCCTGATCAGATGGATTTTTTAGATTTCTTTGAGTATCAAGAATTCATAAGAAATCTGTCATAAATCTTAAAGAATCCCCTATGTAAGGTAATATTAAATAAGGTCGTTATTAGCTATTGGATTGATAATCAAATAATGATCTGGGGAATATGATACATGGAGGAGAGATGAAGTGAGGGGTGCTTGTCTCGGGTACGTCCGCCACCGCCATCGCCTCAAGGAGAGGTATCATAATAACATACATAATTTGCCAGCCTCGATGGGACAATCCTTAATCATCTTGATATTTTCTACGTAGATGATTAGGAAGCAAGAAGCTTTTGTGTTACATCCATTATGCTAGGTTTTCAAAAATCACTTCAGCAAGATCTTCGAGAGTGGTAGTTGGAGGCAACATCGAGGGTCCGCGATGGTTGGGAAATGTGTGGATATTAAGGAAAACACATTCACATGAACCACTAATATAGAGATTGAACTTTACGGGCACGAGTTTGATGATGTCTAATTTTGCAGCCCCTTCCCAGTTCTACTTGAAAGCATTTTTTCATGTCCAAATCTTCCATGTGGTAGGAGTTCTAAAGAATGTAAAGGTTGCTCGGAATGAAAGGTGAATCTTAATGGGTGAAGGCTACCTCCATCTTATATTTGAGGGGATGCATTTGTAGTGGTCGCTTCGACTCCCATAGGGATCACCGAGGTATTTTGGATATCCGCCAATAGCTTGATGACTGAGGCATCTTTACAATATTAGCTGAGCAAAGGAACCTCAAAGGCAAGAAGTTCTCTGAATATCTTAACTAGATTGTTAAGGACATATGGGTAGCGGTGACGCAAGGGGAGATCCAAGAGCATGACCATGTAGGCACGCAACTCCTCCACTTTTTTTGCTGTAAAGGATGGAGACCACTTGTAGAACCAAATCTTTTTTCCATCCACTATCTTTTCGGAGAAGGGAGCCAATTTGTTGAATCGAGATTCATAGCTTGTTTGACCCACCAACCACCTTTTAACGATGTGCTAACAACAACCAAAAGCATTAGGATCCACCTTCAAAACGAGACGCTCCTTAGACCACTTAATGGAGGAGAAGTCCCTCAAGAACTCAAGAATCATACATTCAAGAAGAAGATTTTTGGCAAAAGGGGATTTTAAATCACATGGCTATGCCATCACTAGAAAATACGACATGGTATGCGAGCTCAAAAAAGTTTTTGTATAATATATCATCACAACGCCAATGGAGATTATATATATGATCTTTTATGCTTGTGCCCTTCCGAGAATCCGGAATAACAATTATGCCCCTACCTTTTTGCAATAACACTTATGCCCCTTGTATGGGTTACCATCCATTCCACTTCGAAATGCGCATTAACTTATGGGCACATGCATAATTGGACGGAAAATAGAGGGGTACTAGTGCAATTTATTATAATTCTTCCTCCTTCCTCATCTCTCTCCTACCTCATCCTCCAGCTCCAACACGTTGCCCAGATCTCTTCCTTTGCTCGTGCCCACAACCTCCTCGTCCTCCCTGACCTCCTTTGTATCACCTTCATGCAGTCCCCCCATAATCACCTTCGACAAAACCACTTTTATCCCAACACTCTTCGCCCGACCTCTCCTTCCTCATCCTTAGCACCCTTTACTTGACCTCCCAACCCATATACGTGACTTCCTCGCCCCTAGCCTCCTTTGCACTACCCTTCATCCCCTCTGCCTCCATCATCCCCTTCTACCAACCTCCTTATCCCCTCGTGCAGCCCGCCACCTCCCATCCCCACCCCCTCCACCTCTCATCCCTTGCCAGTCATCCATCGGGCAATAGTCCCTCCATGCTTGTGGCAACGAAGATAACCTCCTCCTCCCTCCACCAACTCCTCTGTATTATTGCTAGAAAAAAAACACGGATATAACTGTTATTTAAAAATCAAAAGGAGCACAAGTGTTAAAAAACCTATTATATGTTATCATATACGGTAGACTGTCCAACTTGGGAGCAACCTTCCCATATTCTCGTTGAATACTACATTTTTTTTCATTTATGTGGAAGTGTTGTCATCGCTTTTTGGTAGTGGACAAGGATCAGAAACATGATAAAAGTACATACCATCACACTCGTGATTATTTGACAACACCCCTTTAAAAACTCTTTTGCTTTTAAGAAAATAAAAGGGATTTTTACCCGGTATACTTTATAAACTTTTCAAATTACCTTTGCGACATTTGAAACAACCTAATTCTTTCCTCGACTCCGTAAACTTGCTTCGTCGTACCCCACAGACGCTACCGTTAGTTGTACTTTTACTTGAGTCAATGGTGTGGGTTAGTCTAACCAGGGATGAAAATTAACAGTGGATCTTCCACCTCCTTTCTCTTCTTCCCAGACTTGTAACACCCCAACCCCAAATATAGTACCATACCTAAAACTCACAAAGTGTGATTGTGGAATATAAGTGGTGGGGAATACTACTTGACAACTTGGGCTTAAACATTTTGGGTGGTTGTCAACGGGTCCAATTGGGCTCGAACCCAACAAGTTGTCAGGGCCAGTTTTCCCTAATAACGGATCGGGGACCTAAGCTCGGGACGTTACAATGGTATCAGAGCCAAATTCTCTCTGATAATGGAAAGGGCTACCCGAGAGGTGGAGCCGTCCCTACAAAGAGGTTGGAGGAAATGGCTACCCGGAGCGTGCATCCGCCACTATCACTGGGAATAATTGATGGGCCATGTCGCAACGAGGACGTTGCGAATATAAGTGGGGGAGGTTGTAACACCCTAACCCCAAACATAGTACCACATGGAAAACTCACAAAGTGTGGGTGTGGTATATAAGTGGTGGGGATTACTACTTGACAACTTGGACTTAAGCATTTTGGGTGGGTGGTTGCCAACGGATCCAATTGGGCCCGAACCCAACAAGTTGTAAGGGTCAGTTTTCCTCGATAACGGACCATGGACCTAAGCCCGAGACGTTACAAATGGTATCAGAGTGGGTTCCCTCTGATAGTGGAAAGGGCTACCCGAATGGAACTAAGCCGGGAGCGTGCAGCCGCCACTGTCACAAGTGAATGGGCCATGTCGCAACGAGGACGTTGCGAATATAAGTGGGGGAGGTTGTAACACCCCAACCCCAAACATAGTACCATACCTAAAACTCACAAAGTGTGGGTGTGGAATATAAGTGGTGGGGATTACTACTTGACAACTTGGGCTTAAGCGTTTTGGGTGGTTGTCAACGGGTCCAATTGGGCTCGAACCTAACAAGTTGTCAGGACTAGTTTTCCTCGAAAACGGATCGGGGACCTAAGCCCGGGACGTTACAAGACTACAAACCTCTCTCTTCTTCTCTCTCTCCTCCACATAGTACTGCTCCATCGCCAATTCTTCCAGCCACCGTCGTGCCATCACCCTTCTCCTTCCTCTATTTATAGCATACCAACTCTGAGCTCTCGAAGGACCTGGAAGAGGATAGCATCAACAAATCACAGCCACCGTCGTCCACAAAATCGTCGTCTTAGAATAATTTAGCGAAGAACGTAGCTTCCTCCGAGGTTTAATGCCAATAGCTCGCTCAACTCGATCGGACGATCCAGAGGAGGAGGAGGAGGTCGGGGTTGGAGAGCTGGCGCGGGTGAAAGAGAGGAGGGAGAGTAAGAGGAGAGGGAGGCTACGAGGGCGAGGAGGAGGCAGAGGAGAGAAGGAGGTCAGGGTTTGGGGAGGCGACGTGAGTGAAACAGAGGAGGGATAGGGAGATTGAGAGGGAAGGTAGCGAGGGAGTGGAGGACGCGGGGGAGAGAAGGAGATTGAGGTTTGTGGAGGTGGTGCGGGCGAAACAAAGGAGGGAGAGGGGGTGGCGGCAAGGGAGAGGAGGAGGCGGGGGAGAGAAGGAGGTCGGAGTTTGGGGAGAGGGTGTGAAGGCCCATGCTTCGGTGGGGGTGGGGGAGGAGGAGGCGGGGGTGGAGACTGTGGAGGGGGAGGGAGCGAGGGCCCCACTGCGGATAAAAATCCCAAAATAAAAATAAGGATGTATATGGAAAATGTCTTTGTTTTGCTCCTCTCATTGTTTATACCTACCAAAGGGTTATGCTCCTAATATTTTGGAATGAATATTATTAATATGGTTAATTCATTACTGGAAACTCCCTGTTGTTTTCCTTATAAACTCATTCCCTTGTTGGATATGAAAAGATAATACCGATTTTCTCCGATTATCCTGGATTTTTATCCATTTAATATTATATCCATCTTCCTCATTTCACAACTATTACTAAAAAAATTTATTCTCTATTCTTTAAATAATGATTAATTTTATTCACGTGCCCATACTACTTGTTCCACAATAACCGCGGCTTACTAATAATATTAACTAGTAGGTACCCGTGCGTTGCACGGGAAATGTTGCCATACAACAATAATTTTGATCCTGTTGTTAAGAAAATTTTCATGAGAATGCATTAGATAATGAAAGCAACGAAGGATCACATATTAAGTAGTGTGTACAAATATTTATTAGACCGAGAACCACATACCACTTTTTACAATTCCGAAGAGTTGCCTTTTGATTATATCATCTTTTAGTTCCTTCTGTTTAATATTGAAGACTCTAGCAATAATATCTGGACGATCCTCTGGAGATGGACATCCAGCTATATCAAGTAAATATCGAATCTCCGGCCAATTAGGATTACATGTAAAAGTTAGGAATAAATCAGGTGGCCCTGCCCATGCGCATAAAGCCATCGCATCATAATAATTCTGAAGCATATATCTAGGACCCCCAGTAAAGGATGAAGGCAAGACAGTCCTTTTTCCCGTACTTGCACCGATGTCTTCTCCATCATAAACATCATCATATATCTTTCCAAAACTTTCAAGCCTCAATTTATCCTGATTTTGTCGTAACCATCGTAATCTTCCTTGCTCGATGCATGTGTATGCATCAACAATAAATTATTGTAATAACCTACCCCCTCTCAACAAAGAACTCCCTCTTTCCGCAACTCGATTCTGAAGTCGGAAGGAATAGAAATTCATCATGGATAATGCTGCATTATTATTTTCACTATGTCCATCAGTATTCGAACAACTAAGTCCTAGTCGCCAACTATCCTCTCCATATGGAAACAATAAAGGGTATTGTAGAGACATGTATGATGGATGTGTTTCACTAATTCTTTGAAATCCAATGTCGTGTTTGCAGACAATTATATCTCGATTGTCCCCAGCTGTGACATCATCACCAATTAATAACATTGCAATCTCAGAAGATGTTGGGTGAGCCAATTGATCATGATGTGAACTTCTTGAATTAATTATCTTCAAACGCACTTCACATTCATTATTTCCTTCGTTCCAATCCCTAACCTTCTTAAAGATAGTAACATAGGGATTACATTGTTCGAACATATTTTGCAATGATATCATCAAATCTCTATCAGCAGAAGCTTCAGCTGATCCATGCCAAAATGCTCGACATCTATTTTCCATCTCATCCTGACCATCGAATATATAAATTTGAGCAAAGCTGGGATAGGTTCCATCTTCAGACAATAACGATCCAATTCTATGGTACATTTGACCATGAATTCTATAACAATAAGGACCTTGGGCATTATTAATAGAGGAGTCTACGGAGGCTCCAACTGAGGTGAAACTAAAGCAATTATTATATTGTGGGATAAGCTTTCTAAAATGTGCGGAATATGGATGGGAGCCAGACGGAAGTAAGTCAAGAAATAGTGGGACATTTCTCAAGAGTGGCAACCTAATTCTTCCATCCGAACAACATAGTATAAATTTGGGTTGCCTAGTCTTTGATCTCAAAACTCTTTCCTCGAACCAAACAATCGCACCACATTTACTACAACACAAATCTGGAGGTCCAAAATTCCAACGATCAAGGTATCTTCCTATAAATGAAAAAAACTCATATTTTTTCATGAAATAAAATTAAACAACTTTCATACTTTCTCTAGGAGTAGAAGATGGTGTTTGCTCGTTGCTGGAGCTTGTGCCATGATCTGAGAAAATAAAGATTAATTATGTGCACTAAATTTTGAAATCTAAGTATATAAGTGCATATTTGCGTAGGAACAGATAATAGTCAGGAAGGGGAATGAACCTTCAAATGTATATAGAGTACCAAATATGTCGCATCTACGTGATTCCCTCGCTATAAACAAAGGAGGTGTGGCATATAAGACCACATGGCTTACATACATGGAATATATATATATATATATATGCAACTCATTTGAAATATTTCCTATATATATATGCAATTAAGTAGATAAGATGCAAAATAAAGTGGACAAATAATGAGAGCAAATGTTGTAATCAAACCCGTAGCAAGATAGTTACGCATTCTTTTTGTCAGACGATTTCCTAGTAGGCAAAAAAAAGAATGAAGTAAGCAACACTACGAATGAAATTCTTCGCAAATTATCGCCATTTTAATTACGACGGTTGAATTGTGCAATGATGATTAGAAAATCATGTTTGCAGCTACAGAAAAATCAACAAACGGATAAGATTTTCACTTTTCCTTCTAAATAACACGCTAATACACAACCTTATATATTGGAATCGGATGTCATCGTATACAGTTAAAAGGTGGCTTAAACTCCTGAAAATAACATCGGAACGTAATTTGTATGATGGTACTAACTTTATAGAAGGGATACCTGAACAACTTAGATACAAAGTTGGGCATGTTAAAGGGATACCTGATCAACTTAGATACAAAGTCGGGCATATACGTTTCAGAGAAGTAGTTGTGCATGTTAAAGGGATATGAATACAAGTATTAGGGCACATACGTTTCACAGATTCAACATGTTAAAGGGATACCTGAACAACTTAGATACGAACTTGGGCATATATGTTTCACAGGAGTAGTTGTGCATGTTAAAGGGATACCAATACATGTATTAGGCATATATGTTTCAGAGAAATAGTTGTGCAAGTTAAGGGATACCTGAAGAACTTAGATAGAAAGATTTGGTAGAAATGAAGCAACCAAAGAAATGTAACATAAATTACGTGAGACGGATATGAGCCTCTTACCTAATGTGGAATTGTTCTGAGTCAATTGTTATGAGTCCTGCAAGTCTTCATTATGTGCCATGACGTTCTCAAATCTATATGTTTCAAAGAAAGCAACAATTGGAAGAAGTGGGAAAAAATAGATAGAAGTAGATTATGCATATGTTCTGTTCCAACACATGCATATGTTCCAATCAATTTATAAACATCAGATTCCTCAGTTGAAGATCGCCGCTGGAGCAAGAGTTGTCGATGCTCCTAGTCGCAGACCAAAGATATCCTCTGGAGGAGTAGCACGGATGAGTTGCCGATGCTCCCAAATGGACAACCGAGATGGCCAATGGGGGAGAAACAGTCGATGCTTTGGATGGTCCAAGATGCGCGCACGAGATGGGCTCCCGATGATCGCCTGAGGAGGAGGATGAGTGATGAGGAGCTGCCGCTCCTAAATGCACATCGCGGATGCCCTCTAGAGGAGAAGCACTCGATGCACACTGGGTTCAGCTACCTACAAAGCTTCGGATATGATGGATGTACTGCCACCATGTACTGCAATCGAGTATGCCCAAGGTTCGGGTAGCTGCAAAGTTTATTCGAAGAGCCTTGGGATACGATGGTGATATGATGGATGATATGCCCGGTTCGAGTACCTCCAAAGTTTACTACAATCGAATATCACCATGCAGAGCTTATCAATATGGCCATGGGATACGATGGATGCTACACATGATGTACTGCCCCTAGGAATAGGTGCACGCTGCACCATTCTTGTGTTCTCCTATATCCAATGAACAATCGAGTGCTTCCTTGGTTTAACCATTGGATAATCATATGGCTCGGTGGTACTATGGATGCATCGGTAGCTGAGGCACATTCGCAATACTGAGGCACATTCGCAATACGCAGGACACGGATGGCATTTAAAAAATGGATTGAGGACATCGTTAGGATATATTCAATGCAACATGAATAGTGTCATGAACAGTGATGCTCCCACGGTGCATTATATATAGTTAGATAACTACCATCATTTCATATTTTTAAAAGATAACAATAAATAAGTTTTTTCCATCCATGACACACTGACATTACAGAATTCAAATACGGAATAAATCTCATTATTTCTTATACCAACTACTTATTCATGTTCTTCATTCCCCGAGCAAGTGCTATAGCATTCAATCACTTTTTTCCTTTTAAAAAACATTCTAGTCTTAAATCATATTAGTGTCCAAATTTGATTGAATCAAATCGTAAAGAGCAGTTATCACATTATTACTTTTTCAAAGTTATGGTATAGCATTGAATGGATATATAGTTAAGAACTTTTGTTTGATTTACTAAAAAATGTGGGGTGCAAAACACTATACTGGTGTCATATTTTTAACAAGTAGGAAATATTTATGAAAAGGATGAGGTAAACGAGTTCCTAGAACAATTAAATTTAATTATGTTACTAATATAATGTTATGCATCGAAGATACATGTTATTTGTCGCTATATTATCGGGCATTAAATAATAGGATAAAATGAGGCTGCTCCATGAGGGGAGTTAATTTAAATGCTTCCGTAGATTTTCATAATGATATCCTTATATTATGTCATTCAAGTTTCGTGCGAAATATAGACTTCTACGACATCAATCCAGACAGTGTCAATTTCAACAATTCTGTGACCGTTAAAAAATAATTATCTTGCTGAAGGATGTAGGAGTCTTTGTTTCACATGAAACTTGAATGACATAATATATGGATAACATCACGAAAATATTTAAAAATAATAATAATAAATGAGAAAAATGAGAAGGGAGGCCAAGTTAGCTTCCCCATGAGACATCTCCATTTTACCCTAAATAATATAACAAAATAATATTAATTATCGCACAAATCTCTATTATACTTTTATGTTCATAAGGAATGATGTATTGCTATATTATTTAGATGAATCATGCAAAAATAATTATCGGTTATCTTTTTCATGATTTTTAGCTATAATCGTCTTAAAGATAGCGACGATTAATACAAAACTTGAAAAGAAAGATAACGGGTTATAGTTGATATATGATCTACTGTTCATAATATAGCTTTAGTTGATGCATGATCTGTTGTCCATAAAATAGCAATAAATGTTAAAAACTGCGAAATTTGATGATAAAAAGATAATTTACCCGTGAATAATATTTGCCGTCATATATTTAGCATCAAACACATATAAAATATTTTCAAATTATTCATTAATACGCACTCATTTGTTGTTGCCATTTGACGACTCTCCTTAGTCAAAGGAGATGCATTACCCTCAAAAAAGCGGGATTTTTACACCATGCCCCCTGAAAATATTATCTAATTATACCATTATCTTTAGGTGTCGTTCGGCTAGAGGGTAAACCCCTCGTATATGGCCTCACTTTTTATCTTCTTTTTTTTTTTAAAAAATAAATTAATTCCCCATCATCAATTCCATAAAAAAGAATATACTATACCACCATATCATATAAAAATTATAAACTACTCTACTTCTACTTACTTTTCAAACTTTAATACAATCACATCACAATAATTATTAACTTTTTCAAACTTCAATACAAGCATATCAACAATAAACCCACTTCTAACCCACCCCCAGTTTAATCCTCTATCCAGACTCCAAAACCCAAAAATGGATTACCTGCAACCAGTTTAACCCACCTAAACCCACTATCCAAACCCACCCTAAGGGTGCGTTTGGTTCGCAGGTTAAGGCGGGTTAAACTGGTAGAGGGTAATCCGTTTTTGTGTTTTGGTGTTTGGATAGAGGGTTAAACTGAGGGTGGGTTAGAAGTGGGTTTGGAGTGATATGATTGTATTGAAGTTTGAAAAAAGTGAGTAGTTATTGTGATGTGATTGCATTGAAGTTTGGAAAAGGGAGTAGAAGTGGAGTAATTTATAATTTTTATATGATATGATGGTATAATATATTATTTTCTGATAGGATTGATGATGTAAAATTGATTTATTTAATTCTTTTAAAAAGAAATAAAGTGGGGCCCACGATGAGAGAGGGGGATGTGAGTTAAGGGGGGTAAACTCCCCTAACCCGCAGGTAACTCGCGAACCAAACGCTACCTAAAGGTTTGTCCCAATTTGAGCAATCACATCAGGGTTCAAGTTCCTTATCGAGTCCGAGCTCCTTATCGAGTCTTGGTTTGGGCTCGAGCCCAAGTCGAGCTCGTTAAGGAAAATGGGTACTTTATGGTGGAAAAGTGTTTTGTGTGAGTTCAAACTCGAGACTTGCTCTATCTAAAAACATGTTCATTACCAATAAGCTACTATCCAAGTTGTGTACAAAATCTAAATAATAATATATATGCAGCATTATACTTGCTTATAAAAAATGAAAGAGATTACTAATTTTCTAATGCGTGAGCGGGGGAGAAATGTGTGGGCAGAAGTGGGATATGAGAATTGGATCATGACTCGTGACTCGTAGGAGCGTCAAAGTTAGTGGAGGGAAAATTGCAAAGGGTTGCTTTTATTTTGTTTGTATTATATATAAATATATAAATAATATTTGTGTGTATATATATATATATATATCATTCCTTATCGAGCCCCTTGTTGAGTTATCGAGCCGAGCAAGGTTCGGCTCGTGTTCGGCTCATTAAGCTATCAAACCAAAAATTATGGCTCCGACTCGGCTCAATAGTATAATGAGTCGGGTTCACGAGCCCTTATCGAGTCGTGCCCGAGCCCTGGCTCATCGAGCCATGACTCAATAACCAACCCTAACCACAAGCCAAGTAGGAAACCCTAGATAGATTGAAAAGCCTCAACCAAAATTTTTCATTGAAAGTGGATCTGATCCCACCAGTAAGGAGTATATCGTATAACGTTTTGTTTGGAGAACATGGTTTATTGCAATTATAGGAATAGTTAATGCAGCTAATCATTTCAAATGGCCTTTAAGGAATCAAGCATCTATTGAAGTACTCGATAAAGGTCACCTAGTTTAGTTAGAAGCCCAAGTTTGGAGTCTTATTTTTGAGTTCTTTGGACTAGTTTTTTTTTTTTTGCATTCCAAGGTCTAAGCTGTAGGGTGACATAGGGCGTATTCATTCTTGGCAAAGGAACAAAGGTCAGGATATGATGTCATCAGAAGAGGTTTACCCATAATCGAATCTCTCCACAAACAGTAGGTGACAAGTTTAGGTGAAAAAATCGGACTTGCTTTGATAAATCTCAAGTCCTGAGAGCTCTGAGAAAATCCTAATCAAGGATTGTCATCACATTTTTTTCTTATTTTCTAAACTCCAGAAAGATCAACAAATCATCAACAAGCTACATGTTTGTGATCATCACTTGCATGTCAGCCTCTAATGAACCTACGACATTTTCCATAAACAATCTGGCAAGCACTGCATCAAGCACTGTAAGCGAGTTGGATAAACAGTAGTGAAGATACTCGCAGGCGACCTTGTATTACTCCTCGTTTAGGTTTGAGGTATCCCAATGATGAGCCATTCAGTTTGAATGAGATTCTAGTTGTTTCAAATAAAGCATGGATCCCATTTATAGAAGTAATAAGTATACTGTAGCATAGACAACAGTATATGCCAAACAATGTGTTGTACAGAGCCAACAGGATACAATCATGACATATACGATCGCATTCATTTCACGCAGATTGTGCCTTCTGGCTTTCGGATGAGAAGTTTTCCTTTTCCACGTAGGACAGTTAGTTTTAAGCATAGACATTAGACCTACGATAGTTAACCAAATCTTCATGCGTTGTTGCCAACGTTTAAAGTTCTGATCGTCGAATTTCTCAGGCATCCTCGTCATATCTACCCTCGATTTTAAACATTATTTCTGACATAGTTTTGAATCCGATTTCATATATCCTCTCTAAGATTGTTGTTAACAGGATGATCAATACATATTTTAAGCAGTAATTACACGGATACAAATGAACTAAGATAAAAACATTACAGACAAATAGGGGTGTCAGGAAATTCTCAAGTTCGATATTCGCTCAGGTTCGGCTCGCTAAAAGTTCGATTCATATTCGGTTCGGAAATAAACGAATCGAATCTGAACACAAGTTTAGGTTCGATTAAGAAAACGAACCGAACCTAAAAATCACAGGTTCACTCAAGTTCGATTCGTTAAAAGCTCGATAAACATACACCTATACATATTTATAAATCATTATTAGTAGAAGTGGACCTTATTTTAAGATAAGTGGATTTGTCTAAGGATAAGTGACATTTGTCTAGAAATAACTGAATATTTACGTGATAAATAGGTTTTATCTCAGTAAAAACTATCCAAAAATAAATAGTTACATCGTTGTTACAACATCCATCATCTACGTGTCTAGTACTTTTCCCTTCTTTATCTTCAAATCAACAGAACAAGTATAAACATTACTTGTCGATATCTCCGCATTATTCTTATTCCTTATCCCCATCTGAACATATATAAAACTATATTTTAATTATATTTTTTAAAGAGACGAATCCTTATTAGTCTATTTTTTTAAAAGATGAAGATGAGTTAGATAAAGAAAAAACTAAATGAATATTTATTGTAATTGCATACACACATATATTTCCATTTCTCTTCTCTTCACTCCCTCTTACTAGAGAATTCTTAAGTTCGATATTCGCTTAGGTTCGATTCGTTTAAAAGAGGTTCGATTCGGATTCGGTTCGAAAATAAACGAACCGAACCTGAACACAAGTTTAGGCTCGATTAAATAAACGAACCGAACCTAAAAAACATAGGTTCGCTCAGGTTCGGTCCGTTTACACCCCTACAGACAAACATCATTATAATCATGCATTTCCCATCCATTATCTGATTACATAATGCAAATAGAAACTAATTAAATAAATAGAAACAAGAATTAGGGCGTGATCCAAGAAAGGTAAAGCAATTAACGAATTGCAGCAAATAAAATGAAAGAAAGATTTGATTAGAAGTCACCGAATCGTCCATGTAATGGACTGTCCTTAGAGAGGATGTCGCGCCCACAATATCGGTGCGTAAGGTGCAGGAGATCCGCTCCCAAGATACTATGGCACACGATCTTCGTATGCGCATACTGACGAGATCGACCTCGAATGTAGCTCAGAGAACTGCAACCGAGAGAAAGAGAAGCAAGTTCGTCCATGAATGGAAGAACGGGAATAGAGCCAACGTGAATATCTCTTCGGATTCCAAAACTACAATTAAAAAAGAGCCATTTGGATCGAGTCAGATTCCCATTTCGATCGAGCTCAAATTAATCTGTCTGATTAATTTAATCGACCAGCCAAATAAAACTCGCAGTAAAAGTATCTAGATCTGAATTGACTCTCCCAACACCCGAGATCCGATTGACTCTCACGAACCGGAGAAGGAGCCAGAGTCAGAGATGGAGCCGGTACCGGTGTCGGAGCCAGAGTCGGTGCCGAAGCCGGAGTCGGAGACTGAGCGGAGCATGCACGCGCGTGTGTGGCCCTCCATTCCTCTTCTCTACTATTGTTACAAGAGCTTGGGGAGTGAACTCATATATAAGCCCATCAAAAGTTTAGAGATACTAGTTATGGTACTAAACTTCCACCCAAGCTTGATCAATGTTTCAAATTTGGGAATTTCCAACTTTCTCTCCAAGCAATTTCGTTTCCCAATTAAAATCAAATTAACTCCAATTGTAATTACATAGACTTTCCAATTAAAAGTCTAATTACAATTCTAAATATAACAACAGACAGCCAAGGCACCCAATATGAATGACCATCTTAAAGTGTCAAAATCTTTTGAGAAACTAATTTTAGGATGGCGCATTGGTTTTAGAACGTGACCAATAATCTATAATCGTCGAAGTGACAATGAAAGCATCACGGGCAGATCTACCTTTAATAAAGGCACTTTTGTTGGGAGGAACGTTTTCTTTAAGGTTAGGAGCTCATCTGTTTGTAAGGATTTTTAAGATAATCCTTATTGGTAAATTGATTAGGTTAATTGATTTGTAGTTCTCGATCATGTCGATCTTCCTTTTAGAAAATCAAAGAAACAATTGTGTTATTAAGATGTCTCAAATTTTGAGATTGGAAACCCCCACCCCAAATTCCTACTAGCAAATCCATGAAATATAATCTTAGGTCAGAAATAATTTCTGGATAAACTCAACAATGATACCATCAGGTCTTCTGACCTTATTTTTAGGGGGGGGGGGGGGCAATAGGTGTTTCCGGATTTGAAATGGGTGTGCAGGTAAACTTGGGGTTTTTTTTTTGTTTATAGATCATCGATCCGGATCAACAAATAATTTTTGTAGATGTCCGTAATTATTTTCCCTAACCCCAGAAAGTCGCAAATCAAGATACCCTATCCATTTTTGAGCTAAAATATGATTTTGTCCTGGACGAGCCCCAATTCTGATCGTGATCCTAATCTCAGCACGCTACTTAGGAGATGGGCTTCCAACTCCTCTTCTTTGATCAAATAGCGACTTACTTTTTTATCTTTCAATGTCAGTTCTTCCTATCATTGTGAAGCGGAATTTATCAAGTGTTGAATTGTTCGCCTACCTATAGGGAACGTAAGCTGGATTGAGACCATCGTGAGACATGTTAATTTTATCTTACTGATGAATGTGTCACGATAGTAATTCAACCTAGTATGAGAGAAACCGTTAATTCACACAATTGGTCATTGCGTTTTGTTGAAAAGCCAGTGGTGCAAAGCTACCGTGTGTCAGATTATGACTGAACGCCTTTGAGTCATTCAAGTGCTCCTCCACTTTGCATATATCCTTGTATTTCAAATTCACTAGCTTTCTAATCAATAAAGCCTTATTGGTTGCGGTCTTCTGGTCATATAGTTCGGACACTTGTCCCACAACTCCTTCACATTCGTCTCTTCATCAACATGATGGAATACCGGTATGTTAAGTCATTTTTGAATGATCTCAATGACCTTTCGGTTCAATTTTTTCTATTCACTTGCAGATATATTCTCTAGCTTGACGTTCTCTCCTTCCATGGGATCGTGGAGGTATTTGCAATACAAAATATCTTCCATCTTAGCTTTCCAAATTTGTCAGTTGCTACTTGTGAACTTAATCATCGTGTCATCACCATCTTTGCATATTTTGCACAACTTTTACTCTGATACCACTTGTTAGGACCGACACACGAGTGTGTTCCTCAAATTTTGTCCTGCAGCGAAGATAACACAACAATATGTGTTCCCCACACGGGAACTAAATGGCAACAATGATAATCAAGCAAACGAGCAACCGCACGAGATAAAGATTTTTTACGTGATTTTTCCCTTTCTCACATAGAGTAAGGGTTTCCACGTAAAAAATCTTTGTCTCGTGTGGTTGCTCGTTTGATTGCTTGTCATTGTTATCATTTAGTTCCCGTGTGGGGAACGCATATTGTTGTCTCATCTTTATTGCAGGACGTGATTTAGAGAACACCCTTGTGTGTCATTCCTATCAGTTATAATCATGTCAAACACCTTCTACGGAATGATATTGACTTCCGTCCGATTTAAACGAATTATTGAATTGTATTAAAAAATTGAGAAGAATAACATCAACAAGCCAAGACCAACAATAGTCTTGTGGTTTTTTTTGCTGTTCTTTTCGATTCATAACAACGGAACAACTCCAGAATCATGTCCAGCTTCAATTATTAAAGAAGACCTTTTATAGTCTGGTCGTTATTAATTAAGTTGAAATCCTTGATTACACATGCATTACAGTTTATTCGTACATGGTGGTCTCAAAGGCCCTTGCTGAGTTGCATGGGCTCTCCTAGACATATATGCACCTTCTCGAGATCGATACTAATTAGCATAAACATACGTTCTTCGTTCAGACCATTTATTGTTATCATATATATCGCCGGTTGTTTCACAAAACGGCTGATCAAGGAGGGCAGCTTCCAAGAACCCCGAACTCGCAGTAGCAAGTTTTGGCGGCGATGTTTCCTTTGCAATAAGATATAGGATTAGGGAAGCGAGGCCTGCACCAGCTCCTGCATCGTGAAGCACATAGAGGCGCCCAGTAGGTCTGACCTTTCTTGGTACACCTGGTGGCAAACGGCTGTCCAGCAGCTCGATACACCACCACGTCTGCAAATGCACACAGTGTTACCTCTGTCAGCGAAAGCCTCGCTTAAAAGATCATGGTTCAAACCTCGGCGATTATCGGAAATACCATACTGGCTAGTTATAAATCCAATGAAAGGATGACAGCTTAGTGTATTCGTTGATAATCTATCTATCTATTAATGTCATCAACAAGTTACATACAAAAAGTTTAGATTAAGCTAATATCTCAAATGTCATCCATAAGATTAAGGATCTGCAGTATCACCGACAAATTATATGGCTTCTGTCGAGTGTGTGCATATATGGCATTTTATTGGGTTGTGCGCAAATGGATAATAAGAATTCACTGGTCTATTGTGTTATGTATAGAGAATGGAAAATCTTGAAGGAATGCTTAAGTATCAGACGGATATCATACTGTAATGGTTAATATAGATGCATAAGATAATTAAATAAAGAAGAGAAAATATAGCAGCCGAGGAGGAAAACCCGAAGCAACGAGGAGAGCGAGGAGGAGGAAGATGATGGAAGCCTTCTTCATCGCCAAATCCATAATATCTCTCCCGCTCTCTCTCGAGTAGTGCATCTACAGGTGCAGTTCTCACGCCTATTTATAACCCCAGAAGATGGATAGAGATTGCGAAAGCTGCACATATTATTCATTTGTTATTGTTTTTCCACGACTTTACATTAATGACATCAATTTATATTAAACAATGACAGAAAGGTTGATAAGATTTTAGTGGTTTGATATCATTTTGACTTTATGGCAGCATGCATGATACACCCTGTCCTTTAGAAACAAGTGGATCGTAGCAAAGTTCTTAACAATAACGGTCAGAATATTTGGAATTAAACTAAAATAACTGAAAGCGAATGTTATACTGTTTTTTCACTAT
Organism: Ottelia alismoides; assembly: GCA_037367405.1. Lineage (NCBI taxonomy): Eukaryota > Viridiplantae > Streptophyta > Magnoliopsida > Alismatales > Hydrocharitaceae > Ottelia > Ottelia alismoides. The sequence goes on along the minus strand of JAZKJV010002293.1, from coordinate 600,624 downwards.
ATTATATAACTACAACAGGTCGTTTTTCTTTCCTAAACAGCAAATCATTACCTTATCTTGATTTTTCTTCTTTAACGATAAGCAAGAGGTATTCATACTTTTTGATTCCATGGAGACAGAGTAGGAGAATATAAGTTTGTTAGAAGCTCAGAAATAAGAATATTGATCTGTTTTTTTTCCTTTTTCAAATATCTAAGCTGTAACAAAATGATAGTGAAATTATAATTTATCGAGATGTGGAGGATAATCTCTCTTATGATTCACATAGGGCACATCTTCTTACGAGGAGCGAATCCTTTTCTTTTTCCAAATTGTACCTCTAGACTTCTAGAGGTGTTCGTCATCTATTGTTTATCGACATTAAGAAGAATACGGATCCTCTGTAGTAACGCAGAATTTGCTGTAAAGAGGTGTGTGTCTTAAGTCGTTCGATCAAGATCGAGTGGTTCACATGAAATCCGGATTTTTTAGCCTTTATGTGCGAACCACTCGATCTTGATCCAGTGGCTCAGAACACACACCTCTTTACAACAAGCCTCTGCAATATTGCAGAGGATCCGTGCTTTATTCTAAAAAGCAAGGCTCTCACGAGAGTATGAACTTTTTCCAAATATATTTTACATA